>OZ020304.1:50599148-51042979 GCA_963971305.1 Arcuatula senhousia | reverse complement strand
AATGAACACTATGGCCACAAAAATGTCTATTATGACACATGTAAAAGTACACAACAGATGTACAGCACGAAGTTATTATCATCACATTACATGTATTTTATCGATCATTTTTGAATCTTATATTTTAAACAGTCCAAGAGTTCCTTTTGTCATCGATGGTTCCATATCAATATTTTGTGTAAGATCAACGGCTACCTTAATTTGACTTCCTCTCTCTAGAAAGTGCACCTTCTCGACATAGCTTACTACCTGAGCAATTTTGTCATGAGCTTCAAACTTAACATCTGTTTTATCAAGATTACTAAATGAATGTCCAGTATTACTGTAACGAATCATATGGCTTAATGTCCCGAAAACTGCTTTGTTTACATTGGCTTCAAATTCCAATCGACTGTAAAGATAGTATGTCCCGCTTGATGGAATGAATATATCTTCCCCATTAAAGCTGATTGATGTTGTATTGGTGTTCAATTTCCATGCCTTTAAACATTTTAGCGTCCCTGCGAAATAAATCGTATATTGTGGGATCAGCAAAAGTGGATTCAACATTTCTTTAAAAAAAATCTATGTTATTGATATACTTTGAGTCTGTAAATTAGTTCCAACTGCAATGGGTTTCCTTGTAAACTGTGAAAATTGCTGATCAGAATTCAAAAGTGTTTATATCTACTAAATGGCCTTATGATGCTTGCTGGTCTTGTTTTTGGTTCTCCTGTCATTTTTTTTTTGGGGGGGGGGGGGGTCCTCTTGTTATAACCATCATACGTTTTTTTTCAATGAAACCCCTATTTTCTTTTGAACAATGTCCTAAATATTTCATAAAAAGTGATTTACAAAGTTTTACCCAATCCTATTAAGTTCTGTCACGGGTTTCAACAGATAAATAGTACTAATGCTAAACCTATGAAAAGGTCAGAGAAAACCTTTTCCCGCCACAATTATAACGTCAATTATCTTGAAAACGAGGTTACAAACTTACAATTGTTTACCTCATTATACACCTTCGCCTATTATCTTTTTATTTTAAATAAGGCATCAAATTTGAAACTTATTTTTTAAGAACAGTAGCGAACATCCTACAATGTGTGTGTAATGTGTTTTTGCTGAAAACTGCTTAAAGTGGTGTCGAAGAGGACCAGATAAAAGAAATTTGTAGTGCTGAACACATTATCTGATTAAAGTTAGGTATAATGCTAAAAATTGCACTTACTACTATCTTTACATCTTCCTGTCATTTTATCGTTGGATGTCAGATGAAAAGCCAAAGGTTCTAAATGAAAAAATATTTATATATATACTCTGATATTTTTATTTTCAAACGCATTTTTAAATAAAACAGGGGTTATACTTGATTTTTGTTTTTTATGTCCTGACTTTAAAAAAAGCGTTGCATGTGAATATTTTAAGTTAAGTTAAAACGTGCTTCGTATCATAAATTTGCCGGATCATTTTCTGTTTTTCTGTACATCTTACTCCACCCCTCCCGCATAGTTTCACATTTTAAATGTAGCATAAAAACTGTTATGAATGCTATATAGAAATGAGACATCAGGTTTCTATTGAAATTATTGACAATTTTAAGAGTTATTTCCCTTTCTCACATTTTTCCAATGCATTCTACATTTTTTTTTCTCTCAGGACCGGGGCGAGTTTGATTCTTATAAAAAGAGGTACTTAAGATGATGGGTTATAAAGCATTCCACGATGCTTAATAACTATTTACCTTTATTATCTAATGAAAAACAGATCTTTAAGTCACCAACTTTGCAAGGCTATAAATCTGTAAATACATGTAGGTCCCCTAATTTTTTGTGTGCATTGCTCAATTTAATGTTTATTTTTAAAGTTTAAAATTTGAAAAAAAAACACACAAAAAACATCAGATTTAAAAGAAATACTTTATTTAAATGGAGATGTACATGTACTCTAAGTGTATAATATAAAATAATATAATACAAACTTACGCCTTGCAGTTTGTTTTCTAACAGAATTGTCCAAATACTGTAATATGGAAACAATAGTAAGAAAAATAATTTTGATTTACACAATATACACTGAACAGGATAAAATAAAAATATCCCAGAGCAAGAATCATGACTCTTGACTTGTCTATCAGTTTGAAAAGCTCATGTCTTTTTGTTAGAAATTTTTTTGTACAGTTTTTTTTTTGTCAACTGAATAAGAGGAATGGAATGCGGTTTATACTAGTTCTAAATCCACACAACAGCAATTTGCAACGCGAACTCCGATTAAATCGAAAGCATACTCAGATGATACAAAAAAGTAATGGTAGTAATTTATAATCTTACCACTTTTGCATGATCGGTCTCTAATGTCTAGGAAAAGAATTGTTATGTCAAAAGAAAGATAGGGTCGACCAGGATTATAGGCGCCAAACGTCCCCTGGATATACATGTAATAGAACAGAACACAATCTCAGTACAACTGACAGCCAAAAACCTTATTAAACAAAGGATGGGTTGCGATAAGGCCCTATTTTGGCCCATCTATAGGCGAAAAATAATAAGTATCTTATTTTGTAGCAAAATATGTGTACTGTTGTAAAAGACTACTTTTAAATACTTTGACACGAACACAGCTTCGAAAATTGGGTTTAAAACTGACCCATTTTAAAGGAAAATTTCGTCTTGATTTAAAGAAAATGTCAAGGTAAGGCTTCAATAAATTAAAATTTTGTGCTAATATACTTGAGCCCAGTGTTCACAATTCTATAAAAGGTTCACCATAGATAAACATCACTTTAAACAACAACTATGAAATCGAAATGACCGCCCAAGAATAACGAAGAAAACCTAGAGATTTCGCATATTTTTCAACTACTGGTTACAACTTAAAAAATTATAGTCTTTTTAAATTTTCAGCGTGCCTTGCACGCGGAACCAGCTCAGCTTGAAACTTCAACAAAAGATGTGTTTTAGTAATACAAGTTTTGGAATAAAATATTGAGCTGGTTCCGCGTGCAAGGCTATACTTCCGGGAAGAATATCTCTCATTTGCGCCATTTTCCCTAAAGGCACAATGTTAAAATTATTTGCGGTGGTTCATTTCAAGCACCATTTACTAAAATATATGAAAGAACCTTAGTGAGCACGCTCACATACCCCACGCGTCCACATTATGGACAGAGATTATCTATTTCGAGTTAGGAATAAAATAGTCTTAGTTGTTGCTTTCCAAGACCGCCCATTAAACAGGAAATGAATGAGTGACAGAGCTGAAAATGTATCCCACCATATGGGATCCATCTATGAAGCCATGTACAAAATATCAAAAGTCTATGATTAATAGTTGCTGAGAAATTTGTCACGAAAAATTTTTAACCCTGAAAATTTAGTGAAAAAAGTCTAAGTAGGCTTGTGAAAAACAGGAAGAAGATAAGTGACAGACCTAAAAAAGAATCCCACCATGTGGGACACCTACCTGAAGCTAAATACTAAATATCAAATACCTACGATTAATAGATGCTGAGAAATCTGTTACGAAAATTTTCAAACCTGAAAACTAAGTGAAAAAGTTGAAGTCGGCTATTTAAACAAGAAGTAGATGATCGATAGACCTGAAAACGAATCCCACCATATGGGACACCTACCTGAAGCTAAATACCAAATATCAAATACCTACGATTAAGAGTTGCTGAGAAATCTGTTACGAAAATTTTTAACCCTGAAAATTTAGTGAAAAAAAGTCTAAGTCAACTCGTTAAACAGGAAGTAGATGATCGACAGACCTGAAAACGTATCCCACTTTATGAGACACCTACCTGAAGCTAAATACCAAATATCAAATACCTACAATTAATAGTTGCTGAGAAATTTGTTACGAAAATTTTTAACCCTGAAAATTTAGTGAAAAAAGTCTAAGTCAACTCGTTAAACAGGAAGTAGATGATCGACAGACCCGAAAACGTATCCCACCATATGGGACCCCCACCTGAAGCTTCATATCAAATATCAAAAGCCTACGATTTATAATAGCTGAGATATCTGTTACGAAAATTTTGATCACGGACAGACGGACCAGTCAAAAAAATTATACCCTTCGCAACTTCGTTGCGTGGGGTATAAAAATAAGCTTTTCAAATACAGACGTTTGTTTTAAAAAATAGAAATCTTAACTTTTCCAACAAGACATTTTGTGATTTTAATTTTGACTTTTGCGGTTGGCTGAAAAGGGGTCTTATCGCAACCCATTCTTTTGAAAAAATGTGAATTTGTCTACTTATCGATATAAACTTTATAGAAACCGTTTTAGAACATTTTTTATATAAACTTATTCTCAAGGCTGGACATGGAGAAAAATGTTGCGGGTAAATAAAAATCAGTAAATAAGAACAAGTCCTTATTTATCGTTTGAGTCTTTAAATTAATGCAGCATATGCCGTTGAGGTAGTTATGTTTCTTTCATAACGAGAAAAATTAAAGAATCTTGAAGCCGAAATCGTCCCTGATGTCGAAGTTACTTGTTCTGAGAATGCCATTAGAGTCAATCTAAAGATGCAAATCAAAGAACTCAAACGTTTATTTCTATTGGAGAAGAAGAACATGTTGATGACACCAACTTCATGCACATGTATATACATGTATTTGTATCAATGTTAGGCATTATATACAAATAGCAAACTTTGTATGTTCCTTTTTCGATTAAATGTTTAAGTGGATATGAAAAAGTAATACATTGTTATAAGCAATGATTGCGTCTTAGTCGAATTAAATCCAAGTGTTTGTATGTCTTAAAGAAGGTATTGTGTCAATGTCTTCTTCGCTTACTGTACGATCATTATCAGTGTGCTTTAATACAATACATTGTTTAAAGCCCTGTCTGCAGTAGTGACAACATTTTCCGTGAAGAACGAAGAGCCAACCACGAATGTAACAATCTCTAGATACGGAACAAAGCCGATGGTACAAATACTTACGAATAAATTTATTAACAGATTTAAACAGACGGAAAAGGGCTACGTCACAAATGATGCTATATATATAGTTTGTAATATGGAAAATTCACTTGCATCAGAACCTTTTTTTTAACTAACCCATGGTAACATAGATCTTTAATTTCCATGATTTGCAGAAGAAATATAATGATACAAAGATGTTGAATGGTGAGCAATTCCTTATTATTGCAACACAACGGTCGATGTAATTCTCGTTTTGCACATTTAAGTGCAGTTCTCTGTAAGAATCAGGCAAAATCGAAAATGTTTGTATCATGATTTTAAAAACACACTGTTTTGACAATGCATTGTCATTCAAAATAGCATTCTAATGAAGAAACAATCATTAGTTGTCATCTCCAGTGTCAGAGGATGGAGAATAAATTCTGTTACAATGGAAGGGATTTAGTATGATTTTACAAGAGTCTCCCTTAGTCTAGATTCTAATTTTATAGACATTTCAACCAAAATTATATGATGTAAAATTTCTGACACTTTTGAGTAGTGCCAATGCTTTTTTGTTACTTTTTAAGCATTGGGAACAATATTTTGAAGTAAAACTTGTGTGTTTTTTTTAATCATGATTCACTCATTGTCTGATTCTTACAGAGAATAGCACTTATATATCGAAGATTAATGCAAATGTATAAATACCTGAAGGAGATTTTCTATCAAGTCCTCCAAAGAACACATCTCTGTAATATCTTTTTTTCTGCTTAATGTAGGAAACTTATTTTGTAAAGCAGTACATTTAACCAGACTCGATTCTGTCATAATTGTCGTCGTTTCTGCTCTTTGTCGAAGATCTGCATCTGGGACTCGTGGTTCTGCCATAATCATCGAAACGATAACAATGGCCATTAAGATAATGTTAATAACCACTACACAAACCAACCCCAATTTCATCTGACCATGGCGCACATAGACGTTAGTGTGGTCAACTGGGTTGGGAATAGGTTGGTGGCACTGAACGTCGCTGTTACCTAATAAAGCAGAACTGCTACTGACTGGATGTAACGGTCTATTATTATTCGGTGTCCGTGATCCTAAACTTTGGGTCGGTGGCACATTCAAAGACGTACAACTACGATAAACCTCACCATTTAGACATATATAAACTGGTTTATCTTCGTCCATTTTGTTGTATGATAGAAATGCCTATATTGTAAGAGGGAAATATTTAAATAATAGAATTATATAAATATATAGATTTTCCGGAATAAATTGACATTTAACAATGACGAAAAACTTCCCTTTCCTGTTAAATCATTGTCAAGTTCAACAATTTTATGAAAGAGAATTATTTTATGCAATTTATACAAAGAATTGGTTAAATCTGTGTGTACAATACCTTTTATGGAAATCAACAGTTCCGCATTAGTACTTAGATACTGGTTGTTAGTCATTATTTCAAACTATTGTTTTACCTACAATTCTTCATTCCAAAACCAAAAAAATCTAACCAAACAATAAAATAAAATCAATTACAAACTACAAAAAAGAACGGGATCCATATCCTTATATCCATCAAACTTGTTTTCCACACAAGCAAACCAGGATAAACGAACTAGTTTGAGCTTAATGAGAGCAAGACTTTGATGATAGTTAATGAGCAGGTCGTTAATTAATTACCTTTATCTACCATTGTTGATAATAGACATCATGCCCTCATAGACAAATATGCGATCTCTATCTCTCAGATGAGTACAGGTGTTGGTTTGTCATAGTGTTTAGATTTGTCTTCCTTAATCGAATTTGACACACTGAATTGACAAACGGGAACGCGACGGGTTTGTTATAGAAAGCAGGAACTGCACCTGAGTTCACTTTTGTTTACGTTGTTTTTTGTTCGGTTGATTTTGTGTTTTTGTTTAGGTTTTATGTCTCTAAGTGCTGTTCTTGTTCATGTTTACCGGTTTGGCATTGCCCTTTAGGACCTTGACACTCGAATGCCCTATTGGTATCCCTTTGCTTCTTTCAAAATGAGCCGTAAAAATGTGTGTTGACCTATTTGCATTACTTTCAGAGCGAAATGAAAGATTTTGAACATTTCAATATACTAGTATAACTAAATTTTAAGTATATCTTGCATGTGAAACCGGCTCATAATTCTCCAAAGAATGTTTCAGTGTTAACCGTTTTGGAGAAAATAACGAGCTGGTTTCGTGCACGTATGCAAAGCTATATTTCTGGCAAAGATATATTTGATATTTCGTCATTTTCCAATAGGCGCAATGCTAAATACATTTATTTATTTTTTTTAGATCCATTAGCTTAACATTAAGAATAAACTATAAATTATGTATTCTTAGAAAGATTTGCACCTGAAAATAATAATAATTTTATATTTGATTTGTGTAATTACAGTTTTAAGGTATTTATAAGAGTTTTGATAAAAAAATAATTTCCATATGCTTTATCCTACACTTTTCACAGACATGTGTTTTTGGGGGTTAAATTGGATATACATGAATGAAACGTAGAATTAAAAAAAAACCTTTAAATGTACCCCCAAAACAGTTCATATTGTTCACGATCATTATTGACCGCCATAGATATAAAGATATATTTTGTTCACTATCATTTTCATCGATAAACCGATTATCCCCTGTAAAGTAATACCAGCAACAAGCAATCATTTACAACCAATATGCCTTTTTTTCAAAGTACTAACAATACCTGCATGCATTTGAATTAAATTCGATTCAATATAAGGAATCAGTGAAACGTAAAGTCATTAATCATCCGCATCTTCTTTATTGGCATTATACAGTCTTTTCTTCATCTTGGGTTGAAGCAATGGTATAAGAGGAAGTATAATGCCACTGAAAATAAACCCTGCTCCTACTACATAAAATGTTGCTTTGTAATCACCTGTAGTGTCGTACAGCCATCCTGCAATAAATCGAAAAATGACAATAAATGTTACAGTACACAAAGCATAAAATCATGTGACAAAAGAACATTTTCGACAAGACGAACTAGGATAATAAAATGGTAAACTTTTGATGGATTTTCTATTCGAATAAATTTTATTTTTAAAAAACGAGGAGATATAACTTGGGAATGCACAACCTCAAAGTGCAAAGCTTTAATGAGTATCAACATTCACAAAGATAGATTTTGTTTCTGTAAAATTTCTTTTTTTAAAATAGAGTTTTAGAGAGAATTTTATGGTATCTAGCTGTATTTCACCTGCATTACTGTATCTTATATAATTAAGCTTTTAGCAAAAACGTCGACTGCTATTAGCCCAATTAGTAATCTTTGTTATCCCAAGCGTATTGCCCATTAACACAAATATTGGTCTCCTATATACTAGTGATAAAGCGGCAATTAATTGTTCAGTTAGAAGTGGTGTAGTAAAGAGTAAGCAATGCTATGCAATGTAGGTCAAAAGACTACGGATGTTAATCAGACATGTTTATAGTGTCGATCCTCTAGCAAATGCAAGACAAGAAACCTGGTCCTTAACGACAAATAAGACAAAAAAGTCAAAGTGATGAAAAAAGCGTAGCACATGGCCAGATGAACTTGAAAAATATATAATATTGAATTGAAGAAGGGATGATGCCGTTAACAATAGTCTGCACGATGCGCAAATTTTCAGAAGCGCTTTAAGATAAGATGCCATATAGTGCTTTTTATATTCAGACATGTCCATGCGTCTAAGTTCGTAAATATCCGGAGGACTTAATGAAAAAATAATGAAAAAAAAACCACACGATATCGCATACCGTACCACCACTTATTCGATATCTCAAACCTCAATCTGTACTATTCATTGTTTTTGACTCAAGCCAAAGGACAAAGTATGAATACAAAATAAAAACATAGGAAACTTGCTGTGGATGTTTACATACATACCTGTCATAGGAAGTCCAACAAGGACAAATATTCCGGTAAAAAACATGATCAGACCAATAGTATTGCTAAGTTTTTCTAGTCCAAATAAGTCCGCCATGATCACTGAATTTAGACTAACAAAGACACCTGAAAATATATAATCAATTAGAAGATTTTACACCTAACTTCAGCATACGGCCATATCGTAGAGTGACGGAATGTCTATTTAAAAAGTTTAAAAGAACCATCTGTCACATTGATTTTGAAAAGCATTTTGAAAAGCAAAATCATTCTTCTTCCGGGAAATGAATGTCGTCGTCATAATATCTGGTGCCATCATGTCAAAAATCAAGGTAAAAGGTCATCAGTGGAAAATGTGGACAATCAAATTCCCTGTGACAGGTGGGTCATTTAAACTCGAGAACTTAACGACTTTTTTTTTCTCGTTTCGTCACCCTACTAATACGGCAAAGCACCAAAACACGTTCGTTTCACAAGAACTAAGTAAATAAAACTTATTCTTATCTACTAATTAAAACAGAAATATTGTTACTCTAGATTGCACATACACGTGCAACAATAACAATAAAACTCATACTTGTTTGTACCATGGAAGAAGATACCGTATTACATTGTTCATGGAATCTTATACTATGTCGCGCAAGAGTCATGACAAAATACATGTACTTACCAATGAAAAGACCATGCACTATCGAGTAAGTCATAAGGAACGGATAACTGTCATTGACTGGATTAATTATATTTGCTATTCCACATATACATAAAGCTGATCCGAAAAGTGCTAACCGACTGACGCATTTTCGGTCGCCTAACCATCCAAAGAAAAATCTTCCTACTGTATTTGCTATTCCCATAACAGATAATAATATTGCACTATCAAACTGTGATATCCCTTTCTCCTCCGCCCTGTCGGTAAGATATGTAAATGGCGTATTGTAAACAATGGCAATTGCACTATTTGATATTGTAAAAACAATAAATATAGGGTTAATTAACAATGTGAAGTCAAAGATGGTCAAAATAGAGTCCCACTTTGTTGTTGAAGAATTGCCTGGTTCGTGCGGTTCAAGTCTTGCACCGTCTTTTCCGCTAATATAATCGTTGTGAATACAATCATCATCTTTTGAAAGTGGTTCAATCTCAGACATGTTTATGTTAACCTTTGTTGTACTGGTTTGTTTATTAATATTTGAACTCCTCTTTATCATTGAGGTCAGGGGACGGAAAAATGCACCACACACAAGAACATTGAGTAGAATAGCTGATTCAATTAAGACCGACCCTCTCCATCCATACGTGTCAATTAAAAGACGAACTAATGGGGCGAAAGCAAATATCCCAACTCCTGATCCCCCAACAGAAAGTCCCATTGCTAGAGATCTGTTCTTATCAAAATAAAACCCGATGCAAACTAAAGTTGACAACAAAATGCACCCAAAGCCGGTACCTGAAATAGGAAGACAATAGTTTATATTATCAAAAAAATACAATTTAAAAAAGAAGGACTAACATTTTTATTGAAATACATCCTACCGACGACATTGTCATTTTATGCTCTTAGAAGGCAAAATATATGTTATTTGAAATAAAATGGTAGGCCGACCGGCTTGTTTTTTGCAATATTTTTGGTTCAAATTGGGCCTAAATGATAACATAATGTTTAGGAAAGGACGTAAGAAGCAGAGGTACCAATGGGGGGTCCGAAAGGGCAGAGACAAAACCAGTTAACACCAACAAGAACGGGACAAAAACAGACAACATGTAAATCATGGAAACACAAAACAACTGAATATCAATCAACAACGCGAACTCCAGTCGAAACAAGAGTGAACTCAGGTGCTCCGGAAGAGTAAGCAGTTCCTGATTGCTATAGCACACCCGTCGGGTTGCCAATAGTCCATTCAGCGTGTCAAATCCGGTAAAGGAAGACAAGACAACACCCTATAACAAACCAACATCTGCACTCATCTGAGAGACCGAAATCCCATATTTGTCTATAAGTGTATGATGTCTTCCGTAAAATTTCTTGAGTGAAGACAGCAACCGAGGAGCAACATAGCCCTGTGTGAGCAATTTTTGTGTAAGACGTGTCGCTCTGCTGAGGAAATCTATGTAAGTCCCGCACGCTCTGGAGTAACGAATCAATTGAGATACGTAAACTCCGTAAGTTGCTACACAAGAAGGGGAAGTTGACGATTGGAAAGTTGAAGTCATCACGTTTGTCATAGAGCCTTGTTAATATATGCATAAAATATTATATCAGAAAAACATTCAGGAAAAAGATAAGTTACGGCTCAAGGATCGCTTTACACTATAAAGTGCTATAGGAGGAAGTCACATGCCAAATATCAAGAGGCTGTATCATATAGTTGCCCGGAAACCTGCGACGGAAATTTTTGTGACGCCACAGGACGACACAAGACGACGATGCCGCTTTGCGACACTTTGCAGGCGACATAAAATTGCTAACTGTTGCAATCAATTTATCAACTATAATATGCGAGAACGTTTCATAAAAAAACATACCAAATCAAGAGGCTCCCAGGAGCCAAAATCGCTCACCTGATCACTCATGCTAAAGCCTCTTACCTAGTTTGCAACATAGTCTACATGTATTTGATAACATTGAAGAAAATAGTAAGGATAGAAAACACTCTTAAGGTGGAGAAGGACAGTGGTCATGTGACTTGTCCAAAATAAAATGAAATTTGAAAAATATTTTGAGATTTTTGTGTTTTTAGAATCTTTATACCTAGTTTAGGCGCATTTTATCAATATTATAAATTTGTATTCTAAAAGCAGTGTAAATTCTTAGCTAAAGTATGGTCAAGGGAGGTAATTTGGCAAAAATCATGAAAAATCATCGTTTTTGGCTCCTTTCTTTGCTTGTACAAAGAAATCAAGGGAAGAAACCCCACTTTAAATTGATTTAAGATGATGAATTGTTGTAAGATCTATAAAATGTCAAAAAATGAGGGACATTTATTGACAAGAAAAAAAGTAATGGAACATTTTTGTGTGTTTTTATGGCTTTTCCTATATAATTCATAGTAAAATATTGATACTTTAACTTGATATAACTCGAAAAGTAGGGAAGAAACCCATGAATTTTGAATCAAATTATGAAAGAGTACATCATTTTGGACATTTGTGTCAATTTTGAAGAAAATCTATTGACAAATTAATTTTAGCCCCAAGTGCCACGCTCTACCTTAAGAACAGGAATACTAAGTTACAACGCTTTCCATTAGAAAAAAAAGCAAACAAGTTAAAATTGATTGAAAACAGTAAAAGAGGGGATAACTCTTTTAGGTTGACCTGACAATTCTGATCCTGATGTCATTTTTGTAGATCGCATTAAGCTGGACAATTTTCGCAATGCTAACTTTTCCTCTATTTCTTATGGTTTTTTAAGATAAAGTCCAAAAACTGTGAAAATTGTCAATTTTGACAATGAAGGGGAAATACCTCCAATAATTGAGTCGTCCCACAACTTCGACTCAATGAAGAGTTTTGTAGAGCTGTTGATGCTGAAGGAGGTTCACCGTTGCTTCGAATTTTCTTTATCTCATACTTTCATGCTATAAGCCAAAAACTATGGTTTGACCCCCCCTGTTCTATTTTTAACAACGGCAGCCATCTTGGTCGATCGGCATGCATAAATTTCACGAACTTGGTAGAGAACAAGCTAAAGATCCAATGCACTTAGTTTAAAAGCAATCTCTTTAGTGGTTTCAGAGGAAAATATTTTAAAATATCAGTTAAAATTGATTAAAAAATCAGATAAAGGAGGATAACTCTTAAACAGTTGATCTGACAATTTTAACCCTGAATTCAGTTCCGTAGCTCTCAATAAGCTTAACAATTTTGCAATGCTAACTTTTCCTCTAGCACTTATGGTTTTCAAGATAAAAATCCAAAAACTATGAAAAATGTCAATTTGGACGATTAAGGGGAAACAAGTAATACTGTGAGCAAGCTCACAAAAGGATACCCCCGCTTCATATTGGCCTCTGTACTGTACAAAAAATCTCAAGTCCAGTTATTTCCCCTCGATGATAAACAACAACAATACAAATTCTTCATGCACATCTACAGATGATGTACTTTCTTCATGTAAAGTTTCATCAAAATCCATCAGACGGTTTAGGAGGAGTTGCGCGTACGGGGTCTCCCACTGAATAATGTATTTGAAAAGTCTATGTCCAATTATCACCCCTGAATGATGTCTGATTGCGATGCAAATTCTCCATGCACATCTGCATATGATGTACTTCCTTCAGGTAAAGTTTCACCAAAATCCTTGAAGCGGTTTAGGAGTAGTTGCGCTTACGAGGTCTCCCATTTAATACATGTAATAATGTATTTAAAAAGTCTAAGTCAAATTATCTCCCCTGATTGATGTCCCAGTGCGATGAAAATTCTTCATGCACATCTACATATGACGTACTTCCTTCATATTAAGTTTCAGCAAAATCCTTCAAGCGGTTAAGGAGGAGAAGCGCTTACGAGTTATGTGGACAGACAGACAGACAGACAGACAGACAGGGTGTTTCCTATATACCCCCCAAACTTTGTTTGCGGGGGGTATAATAACAACGCTTATAAGGAGTCGTCCCACAACTTTGACTCAATGGAAAGTTTTGTAGAGCTTTTGATGCTGAAGAAGAAGGTTGCTTCAGATTGTCTCTATCTCTTATATTTTTTAGCTATTAACTAAAAACTATGGTCCGACACCCTGCTCTATTTTTTTGCTACGGAGGTCATGTTGGTTGGTCAGCGTGCACAAACTTGGTAGAAGACATCCTAAAGATCAAGTGTACAAAGTTTCAAAGCAATCCCTTCAGGGTCAGGTGAGCTAAAAACCAAAGTATTCATTTTATAAACAGAACTTTCGATTTTAACAAAGGAGATAATTCATGTAAAAAATTACCCCTTAATTATAAAAAAGCTTGTAGTGTATGCGGAAACCTCAAATTGGTGACCATCTTTTATTGTTTTATTTCAAAATACACGTGTATTGAAAAAAAAATTGAATTACAAACGGATTTTTATCGATAGATTTTTTTCAAAGACAAGATTTTTAGCTATTTGTGATCTTTCTCTTTTCTATATAATCTATTGAAATTTTGAAAAGTGTATAATTTGATTATTGCATAAAAACAAGCTTAGAAAGATGGCCAAATATTCACACATTACAAAGACTTGAGTAAAAATAGAACAAAAATTATATTCAAAAATTGCCAATTTTGAATTTGTCATTAGATATAGGTTCAGGTGTCACTACCAACTTCACGGGAAACGTTAATTATATAATAAGATATTGCAATAATTTATACCAACACCAATAGGGATATTCATGTTTTATATTGTAGAATCTTACCCGTGATGGCACCAACGAATACATAAACCAAATATATATTCCTTGCAAATGATGCACATATCAGGCCACTGGCAGATATCAGGGCACCAGCGATACACACCATTCGACATCCAAAGCGGTTGGTTACAACACTTACAACAGGGCCTATATAAAATATATGAGACATATATCCTTTACATGATTTCAGGAAAAAAAATACAATTAAGTTACTATTCTATAGTTGATAGAATTAAATTAATCTTCCATTTTTCAAAAATATTTGGTAAAGAGTACATATTTGATTCGAGACCTTTGGTTATTTGCCTGTTGTTGTGTGTAGTCAAAGAATCAAAGAGTACATGTACCTATGGAGCATCAAATGAAAGTTTAATTCCGTTTGACCTTTTCACCTTTGACTTAAATCGTGTTGATTCAAAAGTCCCCCCCGGAAACAGGTACATATTTAGATTATATTCACTGTTATATCGTTTCAGTTGAAATTAAATGTTGTACTTTGTAATGCTCGTGCATAAAAATAACTCCTTTTAATTTCAAATTCGGAAATGAAGACTTTTGTCAGACTTTTCTGGAAATTGAATTACAATCTATGCTTCTGATAAACATGAAATAGCACAAATCTTTTTTTTTTTTTAAATAAATTCACTTGAAGCTGTCAAGATCTTGTTGTTTGCATTGACAGAAATATTATGTAGAATCGTATGCTCTTATGCTAAATACTTACCCGAGACCAGCATGAAGGTGATACATAAGGATGAAATCCAAGCAGTTTTTCCTTTTCCTTCCTTGAATTCATGTAAAAATTCCACGTAAAGTATTCCTAATGTGTACAGTACTCCGTCAGCAATGACGTGAACCATAAAGGCAGCTCCAACCACAACCCACCCCCATCCACCATCTGGGGGCTTGAAGTTTTGCATTGTTATGCCTTTGGTATCTATTAAAGGAGAATCCGTCCCGGCTACAGCGTTGGGTTCATCTTTTTAATTCATTATGTTCCTAAACAAATGATAAACAAGCATAATTTGACATCTTTCTGATTTAATGAGTTTTTTTTTTAAATAACAACATTCACATTTCCTTGATAAAGCACATTAAATATGTCATGTCCTTTCCGGATTTGTAAGTGGATAGGTCACTTTAAATTAGGCTACCGACCGAAAATAATATTAGATATATGAAAGTATGCAAAAGCATGCATCATTTGAACTTCATTATACATGTAATTTTCGAATTAAATTTACTGCACTTACCTTACATAGCGTGAATTAAGATGATGATATTTGTGTAGATGGCACAGGTAAATCACAATCGATAATTTTTTCACTATTTATAAAGCAACAAAAAACAAGCTTGAGCGATAAAAGACAAGTAAATGTTTTTTACAACTTAAAATTCAAAATGATTATTTCAATGGAAAAAAATATGAACAGTTATGCTTTTCATGAAAATAATTTTGATTAAAATTATTGTTCTGTTGAAAAAGTAATGTTAAACATGTTATATTTATGCTAATATCCTCATTCATAACAATTTGCATGGTTAATAGTTAGTTAAAATTACCTTTCTGTTGTATCTGGGAGATGAACATGAAAGGAGTGATACAATAAACATGGAATGATGATAAAATGAAGGAAAGGTAATTTTTAAATTACCTTCTTGTGTAACAACATTTCGTCCGCGTTTACATATCACAACTAAAACGTTATTCAGGAACTTATTTGAATTTCATTTTCGCTGATTGAGTTTCATGTCAGGCGCAAAAGTAAGTAGCGGGAGTTGTTACTTTTCGAATAATTGTTGTCTTCACTTCAGACAATCTCTCCATTCTTATTGGAATAAACAATCTGAATTAACCGTTTGCAACACAACGAGTGTGTTTCAAAAGCGGGAACTTCTTACACTTCCGTAAGATTTAAGTTCGAGTACCTGATTGGCGTTCTGTTTTTTGGTGTTGGTTGTTTCTTCATGTTGTTCTATTTTGTGATTTTGTCATTGCCTTTCGGACTTTTGACATTGCAATGTCCAATTGGTTAGCACTGCTGGTGGAGTCTTAATTCCCCGAGGTTAGCCCGCTCCGGCACCGACACTTTTGTGTTGGAGAACACATCAAAGCTTTAAATTATCCATTTAAATTTCAAAATTGTTTAAACCCTACGATTCTTCCTACCCCAGACATAGATTGATCATCTTAGTAATTATTTGGTTCCCCAGTTTGGTATTTTGGGTTTTACCGTTCTATGCTCTTCATAATTATAAAGTGTTTTTTCATTTTCAATATTTTTGGTAGAGCGCCTCTGATGAGTCTTGAATAGACGAAACGCGCGTCAGGCGTAGCAAAATTTATTGTCTGGAACTTTGTTGTCATTTGTATTTGGTACCTCTCTGCTTCTTGGAGAAGTGCACACCTGTATTTGTTATTTTTACGAACCTTTATATAGTTATATTATATGTATCATGGATGATTTGTAAATTGCGACAAAAAGAAAAAAAAAACACTGCATAATAAAAACATTAACGTCCGAAGTAATTGCGACTGAATAAAAAAAAATAACATTTGACAAGTGTTTAAAGTTTGCATTAAGATCTTAACACAGATGATGAAAGCTTGATCATGCACGATTAAAATTCCTGAAGTCTCAAGCAGCTGGCATTTACCCCTTCATGCTCTTTTTATTTTTCTATCAACCATTGTTTTCAGTCTATAGACCTAAATTTTACGTAATCGGCCACGGAAAGTTTTGTGGAGAGAAAAGAAGATTTTCTGGATTTTCTATTTTTTTTTAATAAGCCAAAAATTATGGTAGGCTGGGCCTTTTTAAGGATACAATAGAAGACATCCTATACATTGGTTTGCAAAGGTTTTAAGAATCCTCAGTGCTTTCAGAGAAAACGATCTTCAATTTAAGTCACAAAGATCAGTGACAACGAACGAGCAATTGACGTCAAGTGATAGTAAAAGCTAAAATTACTTTTTATGGTTAGAATAGCCAAATAATGAAGGAAAAAATCTAATTAAAAGACCAACAAATAAATCCTTGAGCTAATGCACACTAGTGATACATGTACCCCTGCGCCCAAAATTATGTATGCCCTACGCAAAACCTAATTAATTTATTTAAAGTTTTTTTTCGGTAAACAGGAAGTAAATGACCTAGGAGCATAAAATTGGTATACACCATATGGTACTATAGGATAAAGCTGTATACAAAATATTAGACCTCTACATCATATAGGTGCTTAGAGAACTGAAATTTAGCATGTATGTCCATTATGTGTAAGAATCTAAGTATTCGGTAAACAGGAAGAAGATATGACCTACAAAATTTAGGAGCATAAAATCGGTATACATCATATAGTAGCATAGGATACGTGAGTACTTTTCGTTCAATACTTTTGGTTTTCCACCTTCCAATGTTTGATTCAAATGCTGATGATGCAAGGTAACCCTTTCAAATATCTATATACAGCATAACCAAACTATCCGTTTTAAAACATGACGTAGAGGTCTGATATTTTGTATACAGCTATATGAATGCAGATACTTAGTAAACTGTGACGGAACTTTTGCGCCATGTATGTCCATTATGTGTAAAAAGTCGGTAATCACTTTATTTCTCAAATGAGATTTGCTAGTTTACTCTAAACATCAATTCATATTGTTGGATTCTAATTTGTTTACCAAAAATTCTATTCGTAACTTCAAATTTAAATGAATTCAAGTAGTAAATATTTTTACACAGAAGCTGGTAAAACAAAATTCCGTTTAAACATACACATCTTATCATTGTTTTGTTTACATTTTATTGCGAGCAAACTACACAGGTGACCGGTTTTCCGCCTTCGTATGGTGGACATTTTAAACTTCCGCAATGACCACGAACACCATAAAGAAGATATCCTTCATCATTCCCCAGACCGCCGTCTAGAAATTCCACATTTTCGTCGACGCAAATATAGGTTGAAGTATGCGGATGACCATCTGAATTAGCTGACAGGTATCCATGATATTGCTCGTTCCAACCATGAAAGCATTTGTTTCGTCCAGGTATCATGATTACCGTTCCTCCAACATTTGGTTTACATACTGCACAGGGAACATCTTTATTTAGAGTTCCAGGCCCCCAAAACGTGTCCTGATATTCAGCGCCATACATTTCCGCCATATTATGATCGCTGGCACGAGCACCGTAAATCACTTCATGGGCCAGACATAACGGATTTGCCCCACCCCCTGTTGATCCGTGCGAGGTACCACCTAGCTGAATATTTTAAGAATTATAAAATAAAACATTTATAAATTAGTACAAAGAAAATGTTAGATATACAATGTTTTACATTATTGACCGATATTCTGCATAACAAGAATGAGCCTGAATTGCTCGCCTGACATATGTGCCTTAAGTATAGGCTATTAGGCAAAATCTATCAGACATTGAAAGGGTCATAAGTTTAATAACAATATGGTTAAACATAATGTAGTAATGATTGTACAGAGTAATATTTTAGCAATTGACACCTTTTAACTTTTTTCTTCTTTCAACAATCTAAGAGGAATAACCCCTAAAATGAATAGTATTACAATGTTGACCTTATAACATATTTTGTAAATCATGTGATGTGCTTAACATTATGAAATTTACAATCTCATATTGATTTTAAGATATTGAGCCAAATACATTTATATAAGAGCAAATTTCATAAGAATAAAGACAAAGAGCAATTAATCTTTCATGGGTTGTTGGATCTTCTTCAAAATTTCAGGGCAGGTAGATCTTGAGGTGCTGATCAATTTTGTTTTTAATTTCAAAGTTTGTCACCCTATTTGAGCTATTATCAAATATCTGCAATGTTCTATTTTTAGCCATGCCGACCAAGTTTTGCAACCAAATATCCTCACATATCAGTTCTATACAGTCCTTGTGCTAATAAAAAAAACATACCAAGTTTGATTTGATTTCAATTGGACTTATGGTGCCAGAGGAGTTTTAGTTTTAATGTTATCAGGAAATGGTGTGAAAATTGTCAATTTTGACGTTCTAAGAGGAATAGTCCCTGAAAGGAAAGGCCCTACAACGTTGATCCTATTACATATTTTATAGATCTTGATGTGCCTAATAATATGCCATTTACATTTCTCAAATATCTTGTATAGTTTTTTAAGATATTGACCTAAAAAGGTGCAAAATTTGAAATAATCCACAAAAGGGCAATAACTCCTACATGGGTTGATGGATTTTCTTCAAAATTTCAGGGTAGGTAGATCTTGAGGTGCTGATCACTTTAACCCTAAATAAATTATGAATAGACATGTCTCAAATTTTGCGGATTTTAATTTTAAACGTTGGAATTGACCATCGAACCACCTAGGATGCGCACCTTAGTCGCTCTGTGGACAAAGCACTAAACCGATGTCAGAATCCAAAAGACCCTCAGTCATTTTTGCGTTTGAACTTTAGTAATAGGAACCATTTGTGGATTATAGGAGACAATGTAGTCTATATAATATGTATAATAAGGTACTTTATCTTAACTGGTATGCACCAAACCAATCAATGTGGTATTTTTTTTTAATCTTAAAAAATTGGGAAAATTTTGAGCCGGCCATGAAACAGTCATTTTAATGATGTTTACAAAAATAGAGAGTGGCTTTTTATGGCGATGTGTTTTGGTTATAATATGAATATTAGTTCCAATTCTATGACACATGCCACTTCCATATTTAAGGTTCTCTCTCAAATGTAGAGGAACATTATATATGAGATTTTCATGAAAGGTACTGGCCATGGTATGCGGTTTCTTCCATGCAAAAGTACTGTCACACCCCCAAAAATCATTTTTGAGCTTGACCAGGACCCTCTAAACTGGCGGCATGGTTCTTCAAATCCCTGTTATTGTCGAAGGTCTGGAGACACCAGTGGCACTTCACTTTTCCCTGGTGGCGTGATGACATCTACAACAAGAGCAGGCGTTTAGTCATAGGTTGAAAAGCAATTTTGTTGACCCGATCTCCCACGGCCAGATTTAGATTTTGTTCTTGGTTTCAGGATTTCCACGGACGGAAAGCCAAAATATATACATGCAAAATAACATCATGCAAACAACGTTAACAGGAAATTTTTCGACTTTCAGCTCCCACTCTAAATATCTTCTTGGTCAGGTCTCCATCTGATCCAAGTTCCCAAGTGATTTGACTACTGGTTGATCAGGCCAGCCCCAAATCGTCAGATGAGTGCGCACTCAATGCTTCGGATCCTTCCAATGAAGTAGGCTGCTGTATTAATCTCTGTTTAGTTCCTGTAATTTCCTGGTTGCTCTGTTCTGTGTGGTTCCTCGTGAACCGTGTTGCCCACGATGGCACATTCATCCCGTGGTATGCTGACAATCGGTCTACATGGTATATCTTTGATGGCTGGTGAAAGGATTTCTTGACTTTGTATGTGACATCGTCTATCTGTTTCTCTACAATGTATGGACCTTTCCATTGTGATGTTAACTTTGAGCATACACCAACTTTTCTTGCAGGCTCATATGTCCAGACAGGTTCTCCTTTTCGGAAGGTTTTCTTTTTGGCCTTCAGGTCATAATGTCTCTTCTGATAGGTGGCAGCTGTGTTTTAACTTTTCCTTGCGATTTCATGGTTTTTCCTCATCTGTTCTTTTAGTCGTTCGACATATTCCGTTGAGTCTCTCAGATCAGAGTTTTCAGGTAATGGTTGACCAATCACAGCTTGGAGTGGAAGTGTAACTTCCCTGCCTTGGACCATAGAGTTTGGAGTTTTTGAGGTTGCTTTGTGGACTTTGGAACGACAAGCCATCATGACTGACTGAAGAAAGTTATCCCAGCAATGTTGATTTTTCTCGCAGTACATCGTTCACATGGTTGCTAGGGTTCTATTAAATCTTTCCACTTGACCGTTTGATTGAGGGCGGAAGCTAGTTGTCCTAGTTTTATCTATGCCTAAGATGTTGCAGACTTCTTTGAAAAGTTCTGATTCGAAATTTCTTCCTTGGTCAGAGTGAAGCTGAAGAGGGGATCCAAATCTGCAAATGAAGTTGTCAACCAGGGCCTTGGCTACTGTAGGGCTGTCTTGTGTGGGTATAGCTACTGCTTCTGTCCATTTAGTAAACATGTCAGTAATGACAAGTATATACCTGTTACCATTCTTGGTTACTGGTAATGGCCCAAGTATATCCACTGCTATTCTCTCCATTGGTTCCCCAACTAGATATGCACCTAGTGGTGCCTTTTCTTTGACTGACTTTGGTTTCCTTGCAAAACAGGGATCACATTGTCGACAGTAGTTTTGAATGTAGTCCTTCATCCCTGGCCAAAAGAAGCTTGCTTTTATTTTAGCTACAGTCTTTTCGACTCCTAGATGTCCGGCAGTTGGAACATCGTGGTAGTATCGTAGGATTTCTTCCTTTTTCTTCTCTGGTATGATGAGCTGGTATATGATTTTCTCATCTTCTTCCCATTTTCTAAACAACATTCCACTGCATTGAACCAATCTGTCCCATTGACTCCACAATGTCTTTACTGAAGAGGGCTTGCTAGATACTTCTTCCCATGGAGGTCTTGTGCCACTTTCTACTGCTGCTTAAATCAGTCCTAAATTCTGATCTTCTAGCTGTTCCTGTCTTATCTCTGAATGCTCCCAACCTTTTAGTACTGCTGATTGGCTTTTCAGTTCTGCTGTTTGCTGGCTTCTTGTGATTATCCTATTAGAGGACTGTTTATCTACCTCCAAGACCATGGCGTTTTTGTATTGGGCGTCACTACCCTCTGTCTGTTCTACATTGTATTTCATTCTGTTTCTTGAGAGTCTCTTGTCTTAAACAGGCTTTACATGGATACCTAGACATTGCATCTGCATTTCCGTGCTTATGTCCTGGTCGATTTTGAACAGTGATGTCATATGTGCCTAATATCTGTAACCAACGGGCCACTTGACCTGTGGGTTCTTTCAGATTTTGCATCCAGCTTACAGCGGCATTGTCCGTCCTTAGATGGATCTTTCTACCATATATATAGGAGTGGAAGTTTTTCAATGCTTCTACAACTGCCAAGATTTCCTTACGTGTGGTGCAATAAGATGTTTCGTGTTTATTCATTGCCTTGCTCATGTAGGCTATAGCATGTTCTTTCCCGTCAACTTCTTGTGAAAGGACTGCTCCCACTGATTGATTGCATGCATCTGTGTCAAGAATAAACTGTTTGTCTGGCTGAGGGTATATCAAAATTTGAGGTGAAGTAAGTGCTGATTTGAGTGTGTCGAATGATTTCTGACATTCATCTGTCCACATAAATTTCAAACTCTTTTGACTGATCTTGTGTAGGGTCTGGCAATGTCTGCAAAGTTCTTGACGTATTTCCTGTAGTAGGAACATAGTCCTAAGAAACTCTTTACTTCCTTAGGGTTTCTTGGTGTTGGCCAATTTTGGACTGCTACAGTCTTGTCTGGGTCTGTTTGGATACCTTCTTCTGAAACAAGATGACCTAAAAATTTGTCGCTTTTCTGGAATAGCAGACATTTTGATGGCTTTAGCTTCAAATTTGCTTCCCTCATTCTTTGAAAGACGTGCTCAAGTCGTTCAATTTCCTCTTCAAATGATGCTCCAGGGACGATAATGTCATCCATGTACAGCAAGCATTCTTCCCATTGTAACCCTCTCAATACATCTTCCATCAACCGTTCGAATACGGACGGGCTGGTGGCTAAACCAAAGGGAGTAACTGTAAACTGGAAAAGACCTTGGCTGGAGGAAAAGGCTGTCTTGTCTTTGTCATCTAAGTGTAGCTTTATCTGATAGAAGCCTTGGTTTAAGTCCAAACAGCTGAGCCATTTTGCTCCGGCGAGTGCGTCTAAGCAGTCGTCAACTCTAGGTAAGGGGTATGCGTCTTTGATGATAACATTATTGAGGGCTCGGTAGTCCACACATACTCTGGTTGACCAGTCTTTCTTGGATACAAGGACTGTTCTAAAGCACCACGGACTGTTGGAAGGCTCAATTACTCCACGGCTAAGTAGTTTCTGAATCTCTGCTTTTTCTATCTCTCTCTTGCCAAATGGGAGTCTTCGAGGTGGGATCCTTTTAGGTGCTGAAGTGCCAGTATTAATTCTGTGTTGTACCCTATCTGTTCTTCCAAGATCATCAGTAGACTTTGCAAAAACATTTTCATAACGGCATAGTAGGTCTTTAAGTTTTTGTTTTTGGGGTTCTGTTAAATGTTCACAGCTTTTGGTATAAAGGTCTTGTAGGTGGTCAGGCAAGGTTGAACTATTCGACCTTTGGTCTTTAATGTTAGAACATCTGCCAGTTACAGGTTTTTCATAAAACGATTCGCATATTCCTACTAGCTCCTTGGCATGGAGGTTTCTGATTCATCTTCAAAGTTCACTGCCTGTACAACCGGATCCTCTTTATGTGGATCTAAAATTCCTCTAGTGATAAAGACTTTCCCTTGAGGTGAAGATGTGTCTCTAGATTCAATAAACCCATAAGGACCTATGTGTTCTGAATTTTCTATGTGTACTGGTATTATCATCTTGGATCTTTGGGTATGGTTACTGTTTGGCGGATAACGACCCTGCATTTTGCATTTGCCTGTCCCCCCTATCCAGCAATTTATCTGTTCATCGTTCATTGTCAGAAGTTGCTTCCTGTAGTCTATTTTATCAATGTGCGTCAGTAAGAAATCTTGACCCAAAATGGCATCTTGTTGGATATCGCATACCAAAGAAATGACTGGAAATTCGAGCTTTCCCAATGACAAGATGTGAGACAAGGATCCGTGTATTTTCAAAGGATTTCCGTTTACATCGTGAAGTTGATGCCTTGTGTAATGGAGCTGTAAATCTTGTTTGGCTTTGTCGACTAGCTTCGAGAAGATGCTGTAGCTTAAAATTGTTGAAGTAGAACCATTATCTATCAAAATGTTCAAAGGTGTATTGTAAATGTGGCGTTTAATATAAAAACCATTGTCCCAATGTTCCCCAGAGTTACCAATCTGCCCTAATCGTAAAAATGGTTCCGACCGTAAAATATCCACTGGCTCCCGGTCTAGTGAGTCAGTGGGCGTGTCAAGTTTCCCTGGTTCCTGTTTGATGTTTGTTTATTCTGATATGTGTTGACTTTTTGTGAGTTCTGGTTTATTATCTGCTTCTGCATGTCTTCTTTGCACTTCAAAAATACCGGACAGTTTCTGCATATATGGCCGGGCTCATTGCATAGGAAGCATCTGATCTCTCTCCTGTCATTTCTCTCTTCATAAGGTCTGCTAAAACCAGGTCTATTCGTCTCTCTATAATTTGGAGTCAATGGAGGTCTATGTTCAGATTGATTGTCTTTGTTCTCTAGGTTAGCAATTCGTCTATTCATTGACTGTATCATTTCTCTATTACCCCCTTCATTTGATGTATCCTCTTCGCTCTCAGTGATCATTCTCATGCTTGCTTTCTTCTTTTACGTACTGTCGCCTATGATAGCCTCGTATCTCCCGATTATCTCTACAGCTTCAGCTACAGTCCTGCAATCTTGGTTGGTACACTGATACTTGACTTCAGGTTGTACACTCTTGTATAACTGATTTAGCGCTAGGACTTCTTGGGCTCTCCCATCAAGGTCTGTATATGCTCTCTGTGCCATCTGCCTCAAATCGTCGGCAAGGGCTGCTACTGTTTCTCCGGGTTTTCTCTTTCTTGTTTCAAATCTTGACAAACATCTTTTCTGTTGACGTGTGCTGCCAAATCTTTGTCCTAATCTCTGCACGAGGGCTTCATACGTTCTTTTCTCCATTGCTGACAGGCTTATGTAGAATGTTCTTGCTGGGCCTTTTAAAGCAGCTGCTAGGGCCAAAACTTTATCTTGTTCCCTCCATCTTCCTAACTCAGAGCAGATTTCAAAGTGTGATATATACTCTTCCCAGTCTTCAGTGTCATCGTACAAATCAGGTTTCATGTTCATTCTATAAGGTTGGTCTTCATAGTAAGGTCTGTTAAATTCGTCAGGACGTGTATATATCCCGTGTGCACCCAATTGAGGAGCGTCTCCACACCCGCGGATTCCGTCTCTTCTTTCATCTGGTAGAGTATCGTCCGCATCTTCAAATCTGTTCAAATCGTCAGCTTCATTTTCCTGACGTCGGAAACTTTTAGTCCTATCTGGAGATTCTGCCATTACGTTGAATTTCAATCTGGATAACCTTTTGCGATAGACATGGATAATTTTCATTAATAAAAATAGTTTATTTTCCCGTTATTATTATTTTTCCACCATACCGAGGTCCGCGTGTCTGTAATTAACTCCGGGCGTAAAGTTCGCATACAGGATTTGCATTTATTTTCTTTGCAAATCCCACTTCTGACACCAGTTTGTAATATACCTTGGGCGAGTGGTCATGTTTCATTTGGCCGTGTTGATTTAAGACGAAATAACAAGTTCGAATAGTTTATAATTTCTTCAAATATTCTTTACATCAGGTTCCAATATTCTCATGTATACATAGTAAATAATCAACAATGAATTCGTGCAATAAATAACTGAGATGTTGGCCTTCTGTATAAAAAATATATAATATGTAGCAAGATCATGTGGGCGTCGGCATGGTGGGAGATCGAATCCTCTTCAACAATTCATAAGGTTAACTTTAATTTAGCATCGCAAATTCTTAGCCTTTGATATTGACCTAGATAGTATTTCTTGGATATGGAAAATGAACCGGAAATGGAAATCGTAAACAGTAGCCATTTTAACTTGTCCGTATTTCTAGATGTATTTGTCCGTTTTCTTTCTATTAATAATATTTGGAAATGGATGTGATTTTCGTCATGGTAAGTTGATTTAAAAGTACCTTTCTAACAATTTGAATTTGCCGGGATTTACTGAAACTGCTTATTGCTTAGCTTTTAGTTCTTTATAATGTTTCGATTTCGGGAGCTGTGTTCAGTTCTATGACTTAGATTCGATCTGCTACCATGACGTTCGACGCTGAATTTATAGAAAAATCTGACCAATGGGAGCTTGCCCTGCTGCCGGACAGGTGCTTGAAAATGCCTGACAAATTCCTACTTGCCGAACAATTCATAATTCGACCTTATAATCTACGAAAAAATAACAATATAACTTGTCCGCCGTATCCGAAAAGCTTTACAATAAATAAAAGTACAAAATTCAAAAGTTGGTGGGTCTTTAACTTTAACTAGGTTTGCATAACAATAGCCTAGCGTGGGCGATTACCACAGCAATTAACGGTACTTTGAAATTCCTCCGCCTTAATATAGTTCTTACTGACAATCGCAATTAAATAGCGAAAATGAAGTCTAGCAATAAACAATAGTGATTCTGGATTCTGGAATGCCACTTAACTTACTGATAAACCTAATAATATGTTTCATGAAAAATAGTAGATGTTTTAATAACTTATTACAAAAATCCCAAACCGGAAGTGACAAGTGCGATAAAATGATAGAATTTCGTAAATTACACATCAAAAACATGTAGCAATGGGTTGAGTCGTGTGCTATAGGTAACTGAATATGTCCTTATCTTGATCATTATCGATATGAAGGCACACGATCTGTAAAAATTCAGGAAAACTACTTCCTTAGCCAAAACTTGTCAAGTTTAAAAATGAGCGCTTACAAACTTGTACACAAAAGATAAAAATGTGACTTGAGACATTAAGAAAAAGGTATCTATTGGAATGTCGTTAACAGCTGACCAATAGGATATAAAAATGTACTTTAAAAAATATCATTTGTCACTCCAAAACAAGGTCCATTCAGTACAATTGAATGCAAACCAAATTGGCATTGAATCATATTTTTTTAACAAAAAAAATGTGCCAAGGGGCACTACATATTACAATATTAATCAAATATAATGGTTTGGATAACTGTAAATAATTATGTCAGACAACATAAGACAATAAAACTACAAATATTTTATCAAATCTATATGGTACAGCCATTTTATTTTTTCGAGTATTCGTTGCAATAAAGGGACAACTCTTGGAAACTTTTTTTAAAACATTTTGCGGGACTAACGTCATTAACATCACTGTGTTACTATATTTAAAAGAGTATTAAAAGATGAAGTACGTATTTTATCAACAATTTATTTTTCAGCGACATATAGCATTGCTTTTTCCAAAGTTTGAAATGTTATTGGGGTTTGATAAAAATAACTTCCATATACTTTATCCTACAATTTTGACAGACTCATTTAAGGGCGTCAAATTAGATATATTAGTTCACATTTTATATGCATAACTTTTCACAATCATGATTCATTACTTAACCGCTTTAAAATATATTGTTTACGATCATTCCATCGATAAATCGATTATCCTTAGTGAAGCCAACAAGAACTAAAACAATGTATTTACAATCATTAAGCCTATTTTGACGTAAAGAATTTACGATATTTGCATTTGAATTAAAACAATCAAATATAGTAATCGGTCAAGCGTAAAGTTATTCTTTACCAGCATCTATCTGATTTACACTATACAATCTTTTTTTCATCTTTGATTGAAGCAATGGTATAAGAGGAAGTATAATTCCACTGAAAATAAATCCAGCTCCAACTACATAAAATGTTGCGTTGTAATCACCTGTAGCGTCGTACAACCATCCTGGAATAAAGCGAACATTTGTGTGTGTATGAAAACAAATAAATTTGTATAATTTTATCGTTGAACTTTTCTGTTTTCTACAGAAAAGCAAATTGTCTATGATCACTTTTTTTTAATTCCAAATTTTTAGTGATACTCGGACCGAAATGAGGTAATAGTAAAATTTAAGTACATATTAATTACAAAATTTGCATTAAACTTGGTTTCGATCAAAATACTTGTAACTCGACCATTGAAATGATAAAGGTAATAACAAAATTACCGAACTTGGAGAACCAATCTCAAATGTCCATAAAACAAGACGAAACAAGGAAGACATTCCGGACAAATTGAAGATCGCAACGGTCCTGAATTGGTACAGGCATTTTAAAAAAATGGTGGGTTAAACAAAGTTTTTAGGCGCGTCAACCCCCCCTTTCCATTGCGATCTTTAAGTCCGGTAGTTACACAAAACACAACATGTTTGTGAAGAGATATTATTGATGCTAAGGTGATCATCTCAGTACACCAACCATCCAAACACTAATCAAAGCAAGAACTACCAATTTCGTCAAACATATTATTTAATTTTTCTACCAGTGGCTGATAACGAAAAAAGTTTTTTTTAGATTGTATGAGACGTATTTTCTTTTAATCTTGGTGAAATAGTCGGTTACGGAGAAAGAGAAAGTTGATCGATTATTCATAACCTGCGAGATTGCAGTAATTAAAATGCAATATACAACTTTCTGTGGATATTTTTATACAAACCTGTTAAAGGAAGTCCCACAAGAACAAATATTCCGGTAAAAAACATGATGAGACCAATAGTATTGCTAAGTTTTTCTAGTCCAAATAAGTCCGCCATGATCACTGAATTTAGACTAACAAAGACACCTGAAATTATATTACTAGTATGTATTGAGAATGGTCACTCCTGAATTTTTTTTATATCAAACATGTTATGATTTGTGGTATAAATGATAGATGATTGTCTACTTTATCAAATAACAAAAAGAAAATGGTAGGTCCGCGTGCTCGTTTCCGAGATATATGACGTCAAATATTTGGCGGGAAATCAGACTACTCTAGATTTTACATAACTTTAACATTGTGACGTTTTTGGCCTTTAAAGTCATGAAGTTATATCAAGAATTTCAAGAAATTTTATACAGCTGAGTTTTAAGGTCAATATTATCAGAAAATGTCATAAAAAGTGGGGGTCAGTGTGCAAATTTTTTTTTTAGTAACTTAAGATAAAATCTTAAGGAGTGCAGAAATTAGACTGAAATTCTGAAACATGAAAAGTGACCATCCTTAAGTCTAAATGTTGCAAAAAAAACTCCACATAAAACAGAAACGAATACGCCGACATGGTATTTTTAAACCAGGCAAAGAATAAAAGACAAAGTTTATGTGTTTTTTCCACAACAACAATTGCAATTGAAACTACATGACTGTTTTAACTATTAATGAAAAAAAAGTAAAAGAATGTTGTTATTTGCACCCTAATTTTGTTATATGGAAAATAAAACTGTAGGCATTGTTCATGGAATCTCATATAATGTTGCGCAAAATATAGCTATAACTGTGTACTTACCAATGCACAGACCATGTACTATTGAGTAGGTCATAAGGAACGGATAACTGTCATTGAGTGGATTAAGAAAATTTGCTATTCCACATATACATAAAGCTGACCCGAAAAGTGCCAACCGACTAACGCATTCTCGGTCACCTAACCATCCAAAGAAAAATCTTCCTACTGTATTTGCTATTCCCATAACAGATAACAACATCGCACTATCAAACTGTGATGTACCTTTTTCCTCCGCCCTGTCGGTAAGATATGTAAAAGGTGCATTGTAAACTATGGCAATTACACTATTTGATATTGTAAAAACTATAAATAAAGGGTTTACCAACAAGGTGAAGTCAAAGATGGTCAAAATAGAGTCCCGCTTACTCTTTGAAGAATTGCTTGTTTCACACGATTCCAATTTTGCACAGTCTTTGCCATCAACAACATTCTTGTGAAAACTTTCTTCATTTCTTGAATGTGTTTCGATTTGACCCATGTTTATGTTTGTTGTACTTTTTTGTACGTTATTAGTGTTTGAATTCTTCCTTGTCATAGACGTCAATGGACGGAAAAATGCACCACACACAAGAACATTGAGTAGAATAGCTGATTCAATTAAGACTGAACCTCTCCATCCATACGTGTCTATTAATTGACGAACTAAAGGGGCGAAAGCAAATATCCCAACTCCTGATCCACCAACAGAAAGTCCCATTGCTAGAGATCTGTTCTTATCAAAATAAAACCCGATGCAAACTAAAGTTGACAACAAAATGCATCCAAAGCCAGTACCTGTTATAGAAAGACAGTGGTTTTATATTAAAAAACACGTAAAATATGTTACAAAATAATGATGGGTATCCAGGCTATTTTTGCAATATTTGTGTGCGTTCAAAATGGGAAAATACTATTTTAAGATATGTAGTAAAGATCACATGCAAAAATATGAGTATATGAGCTCAGAAAAATTATTACGATAAAATTCTTTTTTTTTCATTTCAACAATTAAAATTAATCATAAAAAATATATTTACCTATATATACTAGGCAAAAAAAGAAACGTTACACTTATTTTTTATTTGATAAAATTTCTATAACAAAAGAAAAGTTGTAACTTCCATTGAATAAACTTTGGTCATTCTGAAGAGACTAAAATCCAGTATACCTGATTAAAATTTGAATTTAACATCTCTTTAAGGTTTTACCTTGATATTGTAGAAAATCAAGTTTGCAATGCATTCTCGTTCCTGACTAACCATTCATTTTGAATATCTGACAGCATTTCGATGAATATAAAGTTGAATTCAGAATTTAGGGATATTTAACCATCTGTAAAACTACAAATTCAGTAAAATAAAGAATGACAAAATGTTGAAAGCTACAAAATTTCTGTTGAATTTTGATTTTTCGGTTAAAAAAGGATGCTTCTAACTTATCTATCACAATTTCAGGCATGAAACACTTTATTTACGTTATTACGCGAAAGAAACGTAATTCAGAGGACGTCTTTTTTTAAAACAATGACGTCAGCTTGGCGTGACCGCGTACGTTGTTTATGAAAATTATATAAGAATTTTATCCATTTACACGAGTTAAGGTTTTGCACCGTTAACGAAGTGATTACGAAGAAAAATAAAGCGACAATGCCTGATCTAAACTCGCGTTGGTTATGGTATTCTTCTACTTCCGGTCTCATCGATTGTTGTTCTACTACCTCTGACACGAGTCTCTGTTCTATTGATAGTTGTTCTTAAGTCTTTTTTAATGAATAATCACCTGTATTTTTGTCAGTCATGTACCCAACACGAAGTAAGAGAGTTGCTTCAACTTTTGACGTTAACGTAACGTGTCTGACTTACAATTTCTCAACATTTTAGTGCGACCTTTTGTTAACCGTGATATTTGCTACATTTAACGACCATAATCACTAGCTTAATTGAATTTTCGACACGAAAAATTTTAAAAGTTCCAATTTTGGTAAAAATTGAAAAGTGACGTAACGTCGTTTTAAAATCCGCCTTGAATACGCAAATTTGACAGAAAACCCCGTTTATTGCCTAATATTTATATTAAAAATTCAAAACAAAATATGTTTCGAAAAAATCTTAAAAGAAAACCAATGTAACGTTTCTTTTTTTGCTTAGTATATTATAAAATACATGTTAACATAACAAGAGTATGTCGGTATTTGCCGACGTTTTTTTATCATTTCTTTGCAATGTACATACTTTCATATTTCTCAGCAGCACAAGGGATTTTTTAATCCCAAATTGCTTTTAAACTTGGCCAATCAGCTATTTTCGTTTGGTCAGCCTCAAGATTATATTGTAGCAGGGTTTGCGCAGTTTTTACGTAGTGTATATGTATTTTTAGACAGCAAAATGTAGATAATTGAGTGTAATTGCTAAAGATTTAAATAAAGCTGAAAAAAGCAAGTCCAATTAGGTTCAGGCCAGGAAATCATAAAAAAATAAACAAAATATGGATTTTTAAAAAAATGTTGAAATAGCCACATCATCTTTTATCCATCGGGTCATTTGCCTTCCTTGGCTTAAAAGGCCAATAAATGTTTAACTACCTATATTTGATATATTCCGAATCGCTATAAAGATTTATTAGATAAACATCTTCGATAGCATTATAATTAGAATATGTTTGCTTAGCGACTTTCATATACCTATATAGCACAATGAGTACTACAAATAAATGTTAAAAAGAAATAATAAAACGAAAGTTGTAAGATAGGACAAACAATATTTGTATAAGAGACCTATTTGCGAATAGTTTTTTATGATTGATACATGTACTTTAGTAGAGCTGATTATGAATAAAAAAACAGAACTTCTGTCTTACCAAAAGCTAGATATGGTTAAAAAAATTTAAGGGACTAACCATTTAACATAAGGATTTGGGGCTTGGTTTTTTCTTAAAAAATAATATGAAAGCGAATTTTGTTGTACAAACTGTTGACAACAAAGGTAAAGATAAAAGGTGAGTTTGAAAAGGGATTTCTGCCAAAAAAGTCAAAATTGAAAAATATATTTTGTCGCAAAACCTGTAAAAAAAATTTGTTTCCTCGAGGCAAAACATTTTTTTTTATCACAAAGTGGTCTCTCCTAAAACAAGAAATCACTCCTAAGAACACGCGAATCGATCCACGTAATTTTTACTAAACTCCGCAAAAGGTTTCTCTTTTAATCAAATGCATTAACTTAATACTTATCAAAGCAAATCGAATGAAATAACTTTTCTTAAAAATCATCAAGGCTGCGCTCGTTCGAAATATAAATTGTACGTTAGTCACATAATTGAATAACTTGAACATTTCCCCCATTGACACCAATTGTAAATAAATTGTTAATGTAGAGATCCACTACGGCTTTCCATACTACATAAAATTAGGGTTATGAAAAAATCCTTAACATGTTAGTAAAAATCTTAAGACTTTATTCGCCTAAAATTACCTGGATCGATTCGCGTGTTCCTAGGAGTGGAAATAGGTGTGGTATCAACATAATTTCATATTACACCATATATTTCTATGAGATAAAACTACATGTATGATATCAAGACGCTATGTCATTGAATTGCACGTAGAAAAACTCCAACGGACATTTAGAAAAAGCTCATTATCTGTGAAATTTAAAGTATTTATTTAACAGAAAGTGGATGAGGTACGAGCATATAACTCAATTTTTTATACTTAAGTAAAAGGAACAACTGGCAAACTTCAAACGGCTGTTAATTACATGTAATATCCTGGAAGACTGGGACGGATTTATTTTTTGTATCACAAGTAACTCATATGTATTGGTTTGCAACAAGTTGCAGACGGAATAAAAGTCCAAAAAGATAAACTGAATCAAAGGCGCTTATCTACATTTGAATGAAATGACCATATCAAGTCAAGATCTCTGCGGCTTTGTTAAATAAAAAAAAACCAAAAAGATTACCAACTTACATGTATTTGAATCTACATTACAAATATATTTTGGTCAGTTGTCACATGAGTTTTGCCCATTTCTTATTTTCAAATTCGTTAAATATTAAGGTTAATGAGGATACTAGCCTTGTGATAATAATCATCTTATAATGCAAAAAAGCTGCAACTTTGTCAATCAATATATTTGTTTCGGACCATATGAGTACCTGGACCTGTGTATACATGTACTCATATGGTCGGACCATACGCGTATGATCAGGCCAATTAGATTTATAGAGTTAAAAATTGTTTGAGTCTTTTGATTTATGAACGCTTGTATTAATTTATACAAAGTTATATTGCTATTTAATGTCATATTTCTTTCTTTGCATACTTTTAAAATTGTCGCAAATGAAAATTTTAACTAATTGCTTTCTCTTTGCCTAATTTATTTTTTAAGAAACGATTTTTCAAATCTTACTATCAAATTTGACATGAAATTGATTTTAATGGGAAATTCAAAATAAGATTATTTAGACAATTTGTAAGATTCGAACTGACAATGATCCTTCTTCCTAAAAATTTCAGCTCAAAACGACTTAATGAGATTATTTTAAAAGATTCCGTGGCTTCTTTAAAGTGGACGAATATTGGAGAATGGGGGTTAGAGGGTATTTAAAATATGTGAAGCAAAACCAAGATAAATTTATCATTAATTATTCTTGAATCCATTGCAAGGTGTTGCCAATTGCATTTGAATAAATATAATTTTTGCTAATTTTGTGTGCTACTAGTATTTATATGATGTGAAACACCACAGAAAATTATTCCAATGCTTAGGCCGGGGCGGCAGGGTTATGTAAATGTTATTGTTTCTTAATGTCACATACTGTAATAATGAATCTAAAAGTATCTAAGAATCTAAATATCTGCGAGTTAATTAGTGTCTCTGGTATATATACATGTAAGTAAGAAAGGTAGAAAAATAGACTGTGCTTGATTTTAGTAGAAAAGTAATCAGAAACAGTTTGAATTGGGCTATTTTCATAAATCATGGAATCACCGCTCATTTTCTTAAATAAATTTGAAATACTGAATTTAAAACAAATTATCTCCCTTGAAAAAAGTACGGAAAATTTTATAAAATGAAAAAAAAACAGTTAAGTTTTGTTTTAAACTTATTTTTTTCTCTCATAATTTATCACAGTAACTTCTACATTTAAATATCAATGTTTTAGCCTTTGCTTAGATTTGGTACATGCTCAGAATAGATTCTCAGTGTTTTACCACTCTACTTCCTTAAATCTTGTTTTTTTTTTATATATATAACTTTATAAAAATCTAGTTTTTAACCGATCATTTTCAATGCGAAATACTCATATGATCCAAAATACCCATATGGTCTGGCCCGTCAATAGCCATATGAGTATATACTCATATGGTCTGACCATGTGAGTATACCCATCAGGTTATTATGACCTTACGCGCATGGTCCAGCGCATGGTCCAGATACTCATATGGTCCGAAAAATATCAAATATATTTTGTAATGTCGTTTCATATTTTGAAACATGATTCATTAAACAAATGCATCGATCGATCTAACAAGGAAGAAATACATGTACCTGCAATTTTTTTTGTAAATAAATGTAGATGAAGCTTCAAAAGTTAATTGTTGTTTTTTTTTAATATTTAAATTGTAAAACATTATTATTGATGTAAAATAAGAACTTAATAGGTTTATCTGTTCCAAAACAAGAACTTTTTTCCTGTGTAATATATTGCAATTTGGGAAACTGAATAATTCAATTATAACTGCTAAAACAAGTTTGGGAAGCTGGTCCAAAATTCAGACACAAAAAAGAGTAAACATTAATCCCGGTTCATCTTTTCTTGACTACTGTTGCCATGGTAACCACAGCGTCTAATTTTAACATTGTGGACTAACCTAAAATAAACTATCACATTAAGTTTGGAGCTATTTTTTCTTGGCCATTTTGGTTATTATTGAAAAAATATATTCCCCTGGAAAAAAGTATTGCAACATCTGATAATAAAATTATATGAATATGATTTTTTTTTAATTTTGACAAAATGATTCTCTTGACTATAAGTGGTGATTAAACTGTAGATATAAGTTGTTGAATGTTTTAAATGACATCATTTTCAAGTACAAAAAGGGCATTTATTGGTCTTTAAATTAAAGTTAATACACTATTGTTTTCGTGGTATATTTGAGGTTGCATGCTATGTTTCTGACTATAGGTCCATTGCACATTGTGTTCGATGGTAAATAATAGGTATACTATTTACAGGGGTGATTCTCATACGAATTGCTCAACGCGTTGGTTATTATCACTAAAAAAAGTCGCAATTTTTTTAACACTAAGGAACGCACTCTTTTTCCGACCTTATAAGATTGATGGGATTTTGCGTAACAAGTGCTTGTGAACACAGTGCTATAGGTCGGATCGGTAAACGAAAACCGTTAATCAAAAGCTCTGTACTCAAAAGACCTTGTATGTCTAATCGCAGATATTAGTGCCGAACATAACGTTTGGTACTGCTCAAGATGCCCCGTAAAACGACAATTACTCCCTCGGAGGAACAAACCCGAAAGATTTTAGTGAATTTTAGCCCAACATCAATGGATCATAGCCTCCTGAAAAAAGGTCCGTTAGTCTAATGATAGCCGCATGATGTTGCATGTTACTTATCGCCGACAAACAACCACAGCTTATGCAGAGCGTAATAGTTGTTTGAACTGTTTTCAACACCATTAAAACTCAGCAAATCAATTTTTTTTCAGTAAATGTTATTTACACAAACAATGTCTTGTTAAATTGCTTTTGTTAACATTGAATAAAATAATTTTATTGAAGATCATAAGCTAGCCATTATCACGAAAATAATAAAATTTTAACACTTATTCCTTTATTTCTTCGAACATCTGGAGTTGGTCAATTGAAAAATATGGGAGGTTGCAATTAATTGAGCAGGTGTATGTTAAAAAAGCCAATTTTGATTCTGCACTATTTTGATTCTGGTGGCCTTATGTAGTTTGATATAGTCAAACTAAATATAACAATTTAACATAACTTTTATTAATCACATCTATTCCATTTGTGAATAGATGAATTTTATCAAGAAACACTTTTTTGCTTGCCATCTCTCAGTGCGTCAGTACTTTGACTTGAATTATCCCCCTTTGTACTATATAAAGAAGCTGCAGCGCAGTTTTTCGTTCCTTTTTCGCGCCACAGCCTGCCTGGTAAGAAGCCTTCATATGCATGTTACATTTTGCAAAAAATGCACAACGAAGCATGTTGTCTTGAGTATTTATTCATCCGGAAAAGTAAAAGATACGCACGGCGTTATGATCAGTTGATATTTAAAAAAAGTTGGCATCGAATCGTCACCCGAATGATATGTTTTCAAACAATTTTTCCTTTTTTACAAAAAACCACGACCACGTGGTCGTTGGTGCACACCTCCAGTGCAACACAAGCTTAAGATACACAATGTACATACAATAAATATTCCGCAAAGTAAACACATACGGAGTTGCGATCAGTTAGGATGCTTGACACAAATTTCCAAAAAATGTTTCCTAACAAATCACGTGGTCATTGAGGGCACCTTGCGGACAGCTTAAAAATACCCTGGCTTGGAACTTTGAAAAAACCTTTTCTATTAAAAGTCCTAAGAGGAACAAACATTTTTATTTTTGAACATGTTAAATTTAAAATATACTGACACCATTTAGTAATTTTTATATTTCACAAACGATCGATTGAGTATGTCCACCAGAAGAAGCAAAAGGAAGACCTCAAGCACCTATGCCTCTGCACCCTCTGGATCAGACGGCCCCGATGTCGAGATGCCTAGCACAAGCAAGAGAGGACGAAGCACCAGCACGAGCAGTAGAGAGACTGCATCAGTTGTGCCCCCAGTTCAATTGCCTCCACAGAATGCAATTGCCTTGCAACCTGATAACCAGCCAGGTATAAGTGGTGACAAAAACAATATGCAACCTATACGTACTGCTTCTCAAAATCATATACCGGTCATGCAAATACCAAATGACCCTAACTTACCTGTACAAGTCCCACATTTCCAACAAGTGCCTAGCATCCATTCCCAGCTTGGCTTAAATGTGTCTCAAACCATTAAGAATAAAATCACTAATGGTGAATATGTCGATTTAGCTGGTCTGCTGGACCCCAATCACCCTTCCACGAAAGAAATAAAAACTGTTGTACTGATAGACGGGGTGTTGACAACAAAGGACAAACCCAAACATGAAATATCCACCATCGAAAAATGGACAGATTCTTTTTTGGTATATACCAGTATATATATAAGTGTCCACCCAGAAAAGGCTCAAAGCCTATTAAAATACATGAATACCATTCGATTGGGGGCTTCCCGAATTCGGGGTCTGGGGTGGAAAGAATATGACCAACAGTTCCGTTATAAAATGTCATTTGACCCATGCAAATCATGGGATATGGTTGACAGTGAGCTGTGGCTTATGTATATGAATAATGATGGGAGCAATATTCGAGTCCCTGCACCATCAAAAAGTTTTGGCCAATTCAACACCTTTAACAAATGCTACAATTTTAATTACAAGGGTACATGTGATCGAAACCCATGTACATACCAGCATATTTGTTTTAAATGTTCCCTTCCAGACCACCCCTTCCTAGCTTGTCCACTAAACAGGAGCTTTAATCAGCCCCAGTCGTTTGCTAGGCCTATTCGACCAAGAACACCTAATCAGTATTTTTCTGGTCCAACCATTAGACCCCCAAGGTTAGGTCAACCAAATACAGGCCAGCCATTTCATTCACCCAGATCTTATGGTCCTAGGAAATTCCCCTATCAAAATTAAACCCTTGATTAAGGAGCTTCAATCATACCCATTAAGAAAAGTAGCAGATGAGTTAACATATGGCTTTATAAATGGTTTCCATTTACACTATAGTGGCCCTAGGGAGCACAGGGAAAGTCCAAATTTAAAGTCTGCATATGAGCATAAAGATGAATTGATCAGCAAAGTTAAAAAAGAAATAGAACTTGGTCGCATAGCCGGTCCTTTTAATGTTTTACCATTGCCAAATCTTCAGGTATCACCAGTAGGCATTGTGCCCAAGTCTGATGGGATATCCTGGAGACTAATAACACATTTGTCCTATCCCAAATCAGTTGGAATTAACGATTATATTGATCCTGAACTTTGTTCTGTACGTTACACTTCATTTGACAGGGTTGTTGACATGATCAGTACCTTAGGTAGACATGCAGAATTAGCAATAGTAGATATAAAAAGTGCATTTCGGCTTTTAAGGGTTCATCCTGAAGATTTTGAGTTGCTGGGTTTCAAAATTGACGATCAATATTATGTAGACAAAAACTTGCCAATGGGTTGCTCAATATCTTGTAACTTGTTTGAAAAATTCTCCTCCTTTTTACATTGGCTAGTTGCCGAAAAGTCCGGGCTAAATACATTAGACCACTATTTGGATGATTTTATTTTTGGTGGGAAATCAGGATCAAATAACTGTAAACACTTAAAGGACACTTTTGTGGATTCATGCGAAAATTTAGGGGTACCTTTAGCTCAAGAAAAGTCTGTAGGTCCCACTACTGTCCTTAAATTTTTAGGACTGATCATTGATACTGATGAAATGACCATTAAGGTTCCCTCTGAGAAAGTAGTTGAATTAACCAAACTTTTGGAATGCTATGTACAAAGAAACCGAATTAAACTGAGAGAATTACAGTCATTGGTGGGGTCCCTTAATTTTTTCTCTAGGGCAATAAGATGTGCTCGAGCTTTTAATAGACGTTTTTACGATTTAACTGTAAAAGCACGGCTTCCCCACCACTCTATTAAGATAACATCTGAGGTGAAGTCTGATATGCAGGTATGGTTGAAGTTCCTTAAATCGTTTAATGGGGTAGCTTACTTTCCAGAAAAAGAATGGTCTGACAACTCTGTCTTACACCTGTACACAGACAGTTCAAAACTTGCCGGTGGTGCTTACTTTGGTAAAAAATGGGTATGCATAACCTGGCCAGAATCATGGCAGAATACTGAAATCATAAAAGATATAACTTTTCTGGAATTTATTCCTGTAATTCTTGCTTTAGAAATTTGGGGTGATATTTTGAAGAATAAAAAGATAAAACTGCACATTGACAATTTGGGACTTGTAGAAATTTTGAACAGTCAATCCTCAAAATCAAAAAGGATCATGCACCTTGTGCGCATATTTGTTTCCAAAATTTTGGACCACAATATAGTCTTTCGTGCTTGTCACATACCCGGGGTATATAATGATATAAGTGATGCCATTTCTCGACAGGACTGGTCCAGATTCAGACGGATAGCACCGGACGCCAACCTAGAACCAGAGAAAATCCCCATACATTTCCAAGACATGATTTACAAAATGAAGCTAACCGACTTATAGATTGTGCATTTGCTTTAAACACACATAACTCACACATTGCTGGATTATCAGCATTTGACGAGTTTTTAAAATTGAACCACATAGTGAGCTCCTGGCCGCCGCCACCTGATGACCTTGTTTATTTTATTGCCTTTTTGTCGCTAAAAAATTTATCATTCAATACAGCTAAGTCCTACATCTCGGCAATAAGTTATAAGTGCAAAATAATGAATATGTGCGATAATACTCAACAATTTATTGTTAAAAAATGTCTGGAGGGTATGAGAAGGACAAAGTCTAGGGCTGATAGCAGGCTTCCCATTACAGAAAGCATTTTATTAAATATAGTTTCTAGATTGCCAGGTCTAGCAATGAACATGTACGAAAGTAAATTGTTTAAAGCAGCCTTTGTTATAGCTTTCTGGGGGCTTTTTAGAGTAGGGGAAATTACACTTACTAAGAGCAAACCTATAAACCAGATTATTGCTTATCAGGACGTTAAATTTGAAGGCGACTCTGTGGTTATTTTGGTAAGGTTTTCAAAATCTGATCAAACTGGTAAAGGAGACAAAGTAATACTAAAAAAGACTAAGGGATTGATATGTCCTGTTGCAAGCTTACAGGAATATCTTGAAAAGAGACCGAACATACCGGGTCCATTGTTTTGTCACTTTAACGGGAATCCTATTTCTAGATTTCAATTTTCGGCCATGCTTAATAAATGTTTGACAAAGGCTGGTTTAAACTTGCAAAGGTTTACATCCCACTCATTTCGCATTGGCGGGGCTAGCTTCTTGGCAAGGAACGGGCATTCAACTGAGGAAATAATGAATAGGGGTCGTTGGAGGTCATCCTCTTACAAAAGTTATATTCGTTAATGTTTTTAGGTCCTGCATCAGTCTGGATTTTAGGATCATCAATCATAAAAAAGGGGTTCCTTCATGCAAGAGGGCGACAAGGAGACACAAATCTTGGATTTGATATTAGAGACGTAGATATTGTTTGGCAGGGATATAGTGGGCTTAAGCTTACACAGGTTACAAATAAGTTAAAAACATTGTCACAAATATTTGAAGACCCTAGTATGATAATCCTCCATTGCGGGGGCAATGACATTGGGCAGCTAAAATTGCACGAGGCTAGAAAAATAGCAAAACGTATACTTGTTTTTCTCAAGGTAAATTTCCCCTACACACGCATTGTGTGGTCGCAAATATTACCCCGAAACAATTGGAGATACTCCAGTGACCTAAAAGCAATGAAGAAGGCCAGAGTAAGATTAAACAATTACGTGGCAACTGAAAATATAAGGCAAGGGGGCTACTATATTAAGTACCCTACCATAACATTAAGGGATTTGGCAAGTGATCAGGTCCATCTATCAGATTATGGGAATGATATTCTTCTAGAAACACTGAAAGGGGCTATCCTTAAATTTTTGACTACTGAGGAATTTGTTTTTCCCTGAACAGGTTATAATTATGTGCTAAATTTTGTATTGTCACTGTAGGTTTAGAATTTATTTTGTAAATAAGTTGGACTCGGTTGATAAGGGTAGGGTGACGCTTTCCCCCACTTGGTGGCGGAGGTCATGACCATAAAATCATGGTCATGACCTTGTGGCCATTGCGCGTCACCTCGAATTAAATCTTGACAACTGGTTACCCAGGGTCAAGTGCTATTTTCAATAACTTTGTTGATTCACTGGATAATGTGAATTTGTATATAATTCATTGATCTATAACTGTTGCTGTGGAAACTGTATTTTGATGCAAATATTCAATCTCCATTTTGCGGGAGTTGTGTGCCTTATATTATTGCTGTATATACTACATAGATGTGTGCTACTTTGCCATGTGTGCAGCCTTTGTGTTAACTTTGCAATATTGATGCAACATGTGCGGGAGTTATTTCCCTTTCAATTGTTTTTATTTTGCTGGGGCTGCAGCGTACAAGCATTTGTTGGCAGCCCCACCTTTTGGATTTATGATTCACAGCCGAGTCCAACAGTGCCAATACTTTCATTTAATAATTAATAAAAGTAAACTTTATACTTGTTTTTGATTATAATGGAAAAATAAAACAAATGTCACGACAAAAAATACATGTACAGAACATGCCTATATTAAGGCATCACAATACTTTCACTCATGAAACTTGCACAAATAATGCACGAGTATAGTTAAAATACCATTTATGTCATTCATGAAACATGCACAATTAAAACTTAGTTGTAAAACAAAGTGGACATATCAATAACACGAGCTTACATGTACATGCATTAATCAGATAGTCATGAAACTTTCTCCCATACACTACATTCTTATCAGGCAGCCATATTTTTGGAGTTTTGTTGTTTTTTGGGTTTTCTCTGATAATCACATCTATTCCATTTGTGAATAGATGAATTTTATCAAGAAACACTTTTTTGCTTGCCATCTCTCAGTGCGTCAGTACTTTGACTTGAATTATCCCCCTTTGTACTATATAAAGAAGCTGCAGCGCAGTTTTTCGTTCCTTTTTCGCGCCACAGCCTGCCTGGTAAGAAGCCTTCATATGCATGTTACATTTTGCAAAAACCCTCCCTCAACCACCCAATTCAAATAAATGTAAATAACATTAAATTTTGTATTGTGTATTTTTTAATAACATGTATTTTTGTATAAGGAAAGATACTGCTGTTTTTTGTAATATTTTACAGAGTTGGACTTGGTAACTTTATTAACCAGTAGGAAGGATGACTTCTCCTGGAAATCTATGGGAATCGATGAATCGTCTACATCTCGTATACAACATTCCGTCTTGAAGAAAAACATTTCACCAGGACCTTCCTACCGGCTCGGCTGTTACTGGACTCGTATGGGAATCATTGCGCGTCACCTCGAATTAAATCTTGACAACTGGTTACCCAGGGTCAAGTGCTATTTTCAATAACTTTGTTGATTCACTGGATAATGTGAATTTGTATATAATTCATTGATCTATAACTGTTGCTGTGGAAACTGTATTTTGATGCAAATATTCAATCTCCATTTTGCGGGAGTTGTGTGCCTTATATTATTGCTGTATATACTACATAGATGTGTGCTACTTTGCCATGTGTGCAGCCTTTGTGTTAACTTTGCAATATTGATGCAACATGTGCGGGAGTTATTTCCCTTTCAATTGTTTTTATTTTGCTGGGGCTGCAGCGTACAAGCATTTGTTGGCAGCCCCACCTTTTGGATTTATGATTCACAGCCGAGTCCAACAGTGCCAATACTTTCATTTAATAATTAATAAAAGTAAACTTTATACTTGTTTTTGATTATAATGGAAAAATAAAACAAATGTCACGACAAAAAATACATGTACAGAACATGCCTATATTAAGGCATCACAATACTTTCACTCATGAAACTTGCACAAATAATGCACGAGTATAGTTAAAATACCATTTATGTCATTCATGAAACATGCACAATTAAAACTTAGTTGTAAAACAAAGTGGACATATCAATAACACGAGCTTACATGTACATGCATTAATCAGATAGTCATGAAACTTTCTCCCATACACTACATTCTTATCAGGCAGCCATATTTTTGGAGTTTTGTTGTTTTTTGGGTTTTCTCTGATAATACGTTATTAATAACGTATTTGCTTGTTATTTTCGGATATTTATCCGATTACGGTATAAATTTTACCTAATGTATAACTAATATAAAAATACAGTGATTATCGAATGGCATAAAACCGGACAAGTCTCGGACTTTATCGTTTAAAACTACCATTAATATACTGCTACTGGCCCGAATACACAATTAATTTTCTCTTTTAGTTCAATATAGCAAAATTTTACTTTATAACAATACTAGTAATATTCAGATTTTTTTGTACGTATGGCCAATACGCCCTTAATAATGGAAAAATTAAAGAAACTATGCATATATTCAGCTTTCACAAGTGAAAACTATAAGGCCCTAGAGGGGATCAGTTCCAAGATCTTCCGAAAAGAAAAATACCCTCTTTTTGCCATTTCTTCACATAAAGCAACTGAATTTGACACACTGAATTGACTATTGGCAACGCGACGGGTGTGCTATAGCAAACAGGAACTGCTTACTCTTCCGGAGCACCTGAGTTTACTCTTGTTTCGACTGGAGTTCGCGTTGTTGATTGATATTCAGTTATTTTGTGTTTCCATGTTTTACATGTTGTCTGTTTTTGTCCCGTTCTTGTTGGTGTTTACTTGTTTTGTCTCTGCCCTTTCGGACTTTTGACATTCTGATGCCTAATTGGTACATCTGCTTCTTTCACATAAAGCAACTGAACTTCATTTCTTAAATATCTTGCTAGTGTTCTGTGACCCCTTATATCGAGCATCGCAGATGCGAGCCCTACGGCATTGTGCATGTTTTGAGATGTGCCAGAAATAAACTGACGATAAAACCGGAACAGGTTTACTTTTGTGGAGTGAAAAAAATAATAGGCACGGACGGAGCAAGTAAAACAATCAACCCTCTGGGCTTATAAAAATGCATCATAATCTGTTATAACAAAAATAAAAAATAGAAATTCAAAAACAGTGATAAAACCCTCATTCATCAACTTGTTTATTTTTACACACAAATTTTTATTTAAACACCATTCGGTCTTTTCCGCTGAAAAACGATTTTCCGGACATTACCGAGCTAGCTTTTCGTCCCATTGACTAGTCATACCAAATGCATGATACTTACCAAGCTTTGTTAAATTCTAAGTAAGATAAAGGAATACATAAATTTACTGAATAAAACCTACTCATAATAATAAATAAAAGGTTCTTACCTGAAAATGAAAGAAGAGTCCTGTGGCCGGGGTTTCACTCACTCTCCTCCATCCTGCATGTTATTTTTACTTCACCGTTTTTTTCCGCCAGGTTTCTAAATGTACCTTCTGTTACCAATGCTTCAAATAAAACACTGATACTCAGAAAATCTCACAAAACCTGACAGAATCTGAGTGTAATTTGGTCTGCTGGAGAAGCGCGAAATACTCTGACAAGGAAATGACGTCACGTAATCTTCGTCCCCGCTAAATGTCGTCCTAGAATATTACAGGATTTATTAATTGCACAAATATTAATTGAATTTTTAATAAGTAGTTATTGATCCCAGATATTTTAACAACAACTTTCTCAAGTGCATATGATTTGGGTTGGGTGGGGTTTTTGATACTACCTAATTCCTTTTTTAAAAGTCCCCCCTTTACGTTACACTTAGCCGGTCGAGCACATGGATTTATTTTTAAAAGGTATATAGATTTTCGATGCTCGCTAAAAAGGCAGGGCCTTTATCATATTATTTCAAAAGAGACAAAAACAACTACTTAATTTAAAGAGAACACATTTAAACATATTCTTTTCTAAGGCACTATCTTTAATAGGAACTATATTCGTGGTCAACGAAAATCAAAGGGCGATAATTGTGTACTCGTACCTACTGTTACGATTTATGCAACCCTATTAAGTTTTTTACTTAGGTTTTGATGTATAGTTTGGTATAAATTTGAATACGGTGTTGCATGTGAGTTTTTCCGATTTTTATGGTAGATTATCATTGTCATAACAATAAAGTCTGATGCTTGTCCGGGTTGCATGCCATTCAGGGAAATTCGGTAATCACAGTATTTTTAAAAATGGCGACAATGCTAAACTAATTGGCAAATAGTCTATTGACCTTTCCATATATTTAGCATCTTTATAATTTATATTCTCAAGACAAGTTTCTTTATCTATTTTGAAGTCATCCAATTGAAATGAAATATATTAGACATGTTTCAGGCACGTACATGAAGTTATAACATTTAAAGAAAGTACAAAACTATAATAAAAGTAACGCTGTATAAAAAGTGTTGGTTGTCTTTGTAAAATAGCAAGTTGGTTTTTTTTGTGTGAAAATACATTATTAGATATGGTAATAAGATTTTGCAATAATCTCATACAAAACCAATTGGGAAATTAATTTTGTAAAATCTTACCCGTGATGGCACCAATGAATACATAAACCAAATATATATTCCTAGCAAATGATGCACATATCAGGCCACCGGCAGATATCAGGGAACCAGCGATACATACCACTCGACTTCCAAAGCGGTTGGTTACAATGCTAACAACAGGACCTATACAAATATATTATAAGACGTAATTGTATATCATAGTAAAGTTAAAATTTTTAAGGTCGATTAAATTGTAATTACCTTTTTTAAAAATAATTTGGTGAACAGTTCTACTCATGAGAGACCTTTGAGTTTTGCCTGTTGTTTAAGGTGTCAAATAAAAATTTTGTTCTTTTGGCTTTATATCATTGTACAATGGACCGGTAGTTCCATTAGTTCTTTCACATTTCTCGATTGGAAGTAGAAAAATCCCTTTGTTATGAATCGTTTGGATTCAAGAGTTCGCCCTCGAAACCGGCATAAAGTAAGATTATATACAAAGTTTTATCGTTGTAATTGAAAAACAATTGTGGTATTTTGTAATGCTAGCGAATACAACTCCTCTTTTTTTAAAAAATTGGCAATGGAGAGTTTTGTCAGACTTTCGTGGTAAAGGAAATACTACCTACGCATCTGATATACATATAATAAAAGAACCTGTGTTGTGCAAGATTTAATTTCACATGATGGGATACATTTTTGCATATCACACTCGCATAACTTCACGCGATTTGTGAATCTGATTGGCGTTACCTCATAGTTAGATATTCAGCTGGTGGAAAGTGTGCTAGTTTGTAGAAGATAAAGACAAAAATACAATGTACATATTTTTCAATGTTAAACAGTTTATTTCGAAATCAACCTCTTTAAAAAATATATTTGTATTTCATTTCATAAGTATCCAAGTGGAATACTTGTACAACAAATGTTTGTAATTCAATTTTTAGGATTTGCGATGTGTTGGCTTACTTTCATGTTTGTCCGTGACAGTTACAGAAAAAGGTTACACAACAATGAGGGAATAGATTTGGATTTTAGCACACTCATTCGATATTTATCACATTTGCATTTTCAGCAAAGAAATACTAATGTCTTGAATATACTTTTTCTTTAGCTTCTTCTACAAATTAGCTAGCTATTTGTGGTAAAAATCCGTTACTCCTCATTCACAGTTATAAAACCTTTATTTAAACTGTAACGCTTAATACGTACCTGATACCAACATGAAGGTGATACATAACGATGAAATCCAAGCAGTTTTTCCTTTTCCTTCCTTGAACTCATGTAAAAATTCTACGTAAAGTATTCCTAATGTAAAAAGCACACCATCAGCAATGACATGAACCATAAAGGCAGCTCCAACCACAACCCAACCCCACCCGCCATCAGGGGGTTTGAAGTTTTGGGTTGTACTGCTTTTGGAATCTGGTGAGGAAGAATTTGTCTCTTCCATCGCTATTGATTCATCATTTTGTTTCATTTTACCTAAAAATAGTTTTCATAAACATGCTTAAATTAACAGTTCACAGATCGTTTTTTTAATAACTATATTTACATATAAGTACATGTATGTCATGCCTTTTCCGTATTTACAAGATTTATGACTGGATAAGTCGGTTTAAATAAGAATTTCTATATTAAGTTAATGACAATTGGCATACGCATGTACGGTATTGGAAACAAACATTTGTTATTATTACAGGTTTGTTTGTTTTTAGATCTTGGGTTGCTTCGAGCTCTATTAAAGGTTGTTAATATTATTAATTCCTTGCATGTACAATGTAATAGTTAGATATTAAAGTTCTATGTAAAATAAAGGATGTCGACTGCAACAATTGCAATCAGGAAAAAAAATACGAACTGACAGTTTGGGATGAGCTTTTGTATCAAGTCTAGACGATAAGAAAATACGTTCAAAAGGAACATTTTGTTTATGTTAGAGGCAATATGCAAAATTGCTATTAAGCTTTAAAATAATGCTAAGTTATTTGTGGTTATTCCTTAATTGAATTTACATTTTGTTAATGGTAATTAAGGATTAAGGTCTAATGCCTGATTGTCTTCCAAGAAAAGTATTCTAATTGCCTAACCAGATTTCTCAATATGTTTAAGGTAGAAATGAATTAACGGTCAGATATTGAAAAGGTAAACAGAAAAGGTTGTATTTCGATTTGGCAACCGGTTTATACTTTTATTGATATTTTATCTTGTTTTGCCTACTTTATTCTAATATGGAGAGAACCTGGTTAATTCTATTGTTCTGTTGTATTTCTTTGAAATGATTTTAACTGCGATAACTTTTTTTATGAATTAACAAATACAAATGTATAAAGTGGAAAAGTAAAGATTTTTCTTTTCAAATTAAGAAATTGTATACGTTAATAATAAATCCCTCTTTAAGATTTTTGTTGAAAGTAAACGTTTACTTTGCAAGAGTAAATGTTATATTTTTGCAGAAAAGAATCAAAAGAAAAATAATATGCATTACTTTGCATGAATATGTCAATAACTTGGTAAAAGTACATGAAGTAAGCAGATAAAATACAGGAAATAGTTAACCAGTATTAAAAGAAATTTACATGAGTTTAACATTAAGTTGTAGTCAAAAAGGCCTTGGAACGGAATATGTCAAGAAAAAATAAACAAGTTTGCAAACTGTTTATGCACGATTTTCTTATCTTTTAGACTTAATTTATTGTATCGAAACAGAAAACTATACCAAAACAACAGCCAATGAAAACTGAATGACTTAACTGAGCTTTACACAATTACACATGATTTCTCAGCAAATATGTTTAGGTTCCTATTTTGAGAATATATATGCATAACATAAACAATCACTACAAATGAGTTTAGGTAAAAAAGAATAATTTTCATGAATCATACAGGTAATAAGGGACATACATTACCTGTTTGAGGGGCGTAAGTCATTCGTCATTTGCAGTGATGGATTAACAGGTGTTTGTTTGTCTCCCCCTTATAAGACATCCAGGCAGTGAACCCCGACCGTTTTGGTTAAAAAACATTTCTTCCATACAAATGACGATGATGAAGGGTGAGACATTTTTATGTGTGTTTTTATGATTCAGGCAATCTCAGTGTCATGGCATTGGCTTGTGTCAGTGATTTGTTAACAACCCAATTCTCCTTTCTACACCACTCGACAAGACTTTGAATATAGAATATGCTGGAATGCCTAGAAAGGATCATAAACTTTGGATATATCCATCTACCAGTAGTTTCAGTTTGTCCGAGTTTGATGCTGAGTTTTTCGTGTGTAAACTGGCATATATATTGTGATCGAAACAAATAATCAAAACTTTTACAACAATGTTTTAGCTGTTCAAAAACAGTTCAGAACACTTGAAATATTTAAAAAGGAAAAAAAATAATTGAGCATTTTAAGACAATCGAACAAGAAATAACAATAAGTGAAATGAATTTCGCAGTGATTATTTGACTTACCATAATTCTTATTCCCTAACCTCATTTGACTGACTGGGTTTGAAATATGTGCATTTTATTTAGACCATGAGTTGATTACAGAACCGCGAGAAGCGCCTACTGACCTCGTTGAAGGCTGCTCGCGGTTGCCATTGAGGTTTACCTGAATTGCCGCTTGATTGCGGTCTGTGTCGTGTACACTTATTCCACGACTTATTATTTTCTATTTGAGTTCCCATGCTATATCGAATCTACTATAGTCGCATGACTTCTGCATTACAAGTACACTTTAGGAGATACTACCTACGTCCATTATGCGACCTTAACCTATACATTGAGCAATGCAAAATTCATAAACACTTATGCCTTAGTATGATTTCATTACCAAGAGATAAAGCTTAATACCTTATTGCACCTATTGCATCTTACATTTGTATATAATTACATCTCATACAGTCTAATATCTAGTGGTATTCTTGTGAACTTGTGGGAACGTTAGGTTATTACCTTTTCTTACGACAGATATTAGTTTTATTTACTGGCATGATTGAATGATCCACATCATTTGAATCTGTTGCTATGATAAATCTTGGTAATTGCGTCCCAAGAACATCTATCAATTTCATTGATATACAACATTCTATGGAATTTGAGGCGGATGACTACGTAGTGAATTGGATATTTAATCCAACACAATGAAAAATCACATGTTGTTAATCCCAATTTACCGACACTGGTCTATAAGATAAACATGTTCTATGACGTAATCAAATTCAACAGGTAAATCGTGTACTTTTAATAAGAAGGTTGTCAAGACGGACTAGAAAAAAAAGGGTCTTTTTCTGTATTTTATTTTGGCTTAACCTCTTGCAGTACATGTCTGAAAATTTGCAGATGGAAAGATATACATTTAAAATAATAGTGTATTTCTATTCAAAATTTTTTGATAAACGTTAACATCATGCGATCCATTTCAGTTGCAACGTATGCAATTTATTAATATCTATATAATAAAATATATTATAAATGTAATTTGTTACTTTTATAAACTCTTTTTAATTCAAAATAATTTATATAAGCAACATAACTTAAAATTGAATGAACTTTTTGGCTAATAAGAACTTTTAATTTACTTGACAACCAGAATAAACGTTCGAATCGACTTTCCTATCTTTTCCGATGAAGAGCTCTCATTCTATTGTTTAAATACCACCGGTTTTCGGACTGCATATCACAAAAAAAGCTTTTGATTACTTGGTCGCTAGAGTACTTTTTACATATTTCATGATTTTTAAGAGATTTATAACGTTTTTGCTTTCATCGGGGTATTTTCTTTGACAATGTATGATAAGGCTCATATTTGGCCCCCTGTATGGCTGAAAAATAGATAATTGGTCTAAAGAAAACTCCTATTGTTCTTTTATTGAGTTAAATGAATACAGAAGCTTGTTTAAGTTAAGTTTTAAGATTATAATATTAAATTGATTGAAAATATTGTGTAAAACATGGTCAATATCCATGATTTCTGTCAAATGTTTGGAAAAAATACTTTTTAACAATATTTTCAATTTTAAGAAGCCTACACCTACACAGCCCTGGCTGTTTGTTCATGAAATCTTAATTTTACTATCTGTTAGGTATAAATTAGTTGCAAATGCATGGTCGACATTGCCGCAGGCCTTTAAAAATAACAAAATAGGCCAAGGAATTAGAAGGAATGGAATCTTATGAAATCTCACCTTTTCCCACAAGGCGAGACTTAGAAATAAATTGAAAAGGAAAAAATCAAATATCAAATTTGTTTTCATCAAAATTAACAAATGGTCATAAATTATTTAAGGTTATCTTTATTAAAATTCATTTTTAGAATATTATTACATTTAGTGATTTATAAAAGTATATAAAATATTTTTTAATAAAAAAATAGCACCATAATGAGTTGCATCATGGGTAATCTCATCCAAATCTCGCATTGAAACATGTTTGTTTACATTGTGCATCTACATGTAATCACTCAGAGTCTACCTGGTAATCTCGTTATTGAACACTGCTTTCTGTCATAAAATCTATCGATTATTTATATTTAATAGTACATCGAAAATGGTAATTTTCATATCATTTTTTTGTAATAACTTTTTAAGTTAGTTTAATAAGGTATATTTTTAATATATGTGTATTTAATTCAGTCGAAAAAAGATTCAAAATTAATACGTTCTATGTCTTTAAATTTAACTTAAAACTTTAAATGAAATTTCTATAATGTACTTTGGATTTTATTTTTCCAAAATTAGGGGCCAAATAAGGCCCTTCCTCTATTTTGTTGTTTGCCTAATTTTACCCTCACGTGCAGGGTATTTGCCTCGACTTTTTATCCTCGAGTGCAATTCCCCGCCTAATTAATTTTCGGAACTTCATGGTTTTATTTGTTATTCAGTGTAATTCACCAGATATATCATGCTTTGCTGAATATTTAAGAATAATTTCAAAGCATGATATATCTGTTTAAAAGTCTATAAGTATACTTGATATACTAGTTGTGTTCTATTTTGTACTAATTACATTAATATCTCATATATAATGTATATGCTTCTGAATCATTATTGTTTGTATTGCCATTGACCCTTGATGGTTAAAGTTGGTCAATAAACTTGTACTCTGGTTTTGCCTTAGAAATTATGGAGTCTATTAAGCAGTGATGATTTATGCGTTTTTTTCTCAGTCTAGACGGAGTGATCTTCCTGCATCCAGTCTGGAGTAAAATGCTTTATTTTCTATATTACTTTTCAATATTTGTTAACATGTTAACACTTTTATAAATCTCCATTTTGGTTGGCATTTTATATGATCGGCACAAGTTTTATTTATTCCTTTGCATATTACATGACAAACTTGTTAGTTAAAGGCGATAGAATATACATTATGTATTCATCTATTACTTGATTGGTTCGTTTTAATATTTCACTTTTTTGATTGGTCAATGCAAGGATTCTAGCTTCACCTTTCATAAATTCAGTACACGATACACATCAATGGGACGAGTGCATTTTAATCGAAGGTGTGTTTCCATCGATACCGTTTTACACGATACCTGTCTTGTGTGTGCAATTGTGTTCATTAACTTTGATGGCATCTGCATGACGATCCTTTCTTCGCTCACCAAAACTATTATATTGCAAACATTTTGAATTATATACTTTAACAGAGAATAAATCTATAACAGTACTTATATATTTCGCTTGCCTTTAAACGCTTTAGCGCTTTGATTTGTATAAGTAGACGATATATACAACAATCGATTGGCTATTCCAATTATGAACATTTTTTCAGCTCAAATTACATTAAAATTGCTAATTCAACCAAATCAATATTTTAAATGTGTGTTTAACATAATAAAGATAGTAACAAAATTACCGAACTTCGAGGTCAAAACCTACCTAAGTCGCCAAGCGATAAGACAAAACAAGGTCGACATACCGGAAAAATAATGAAGATCAAAAAATTTTCCAGACTTGCTCTATGACAAACGTGATGACTTCAACTTTCCAATGTAGCAACATTCCGTCCTCTCCCAATTATTAAGTCTTCGTATGACAGTTAATTGATTACTCCAGAGCTTTCGGTAACAATTTACTTGGCAGTGCGTCACGTATGACACAGAAATTGCTTACACAGGGTTATGTTGCTCCACGATTGCTGTTTTCACTCAAGAAATTTTACGGTAGACAGAGAACACTCGTAGACAAATACGAAATTTCTATCCCTCAAATGAGTGCAGATTTTCGGATTTGACACACTGAATTGGCAATTAGCAACACGACGGTTGTGTTGAAGCAGGCAGGAACCACTTACTCTTCCGGGGCACCGGAGTTCACTCTTGTTGCAACTTGATTTCCGTTCGGTTGATTTTATGTTTTGGGTTTCTTTGTGCTGTTTTTGTTCAAATTTACCGGTTCTGCCTTTGCCCTTTCAGACTTTTGACACTCGAATTCCCCGTTTGGTGCCTCTTTGGTAAATGCATTTCAAAAGAAATGGCGGGTTAAACCAGGTTCCATGGCGCACTGAACATCCCATTTCCACTGCAATCTTAGGGTCCTATAGTGAAGACTTATTAACTATATATATATTATAATAAATTATAAATGGAAGCAAGACAACATATACATGTATAACCATATCGCATGTCACACAAGCCAAAATAGTGTTGAGCCATCATGTGTTTTTGATTGCTACTCAATTGGGATTTTTGTCTGTTTTTCGTTATCTGTTTGGTGGTTTGTATTTGCTTTTTTGGACGTTCGACTTTCAGATGTTCAATTTGTCCTATGCTTTGATGCCATTTAAATGTCCCATTATTACCTCTGTACTAAGTATTTTTCCGTGTTTCAATAAACGAATCTTACCTTAAATGATTCAGGTGCAGTGGATTGGCGTATTTTCTAAATTATGACTTAAGATATGACAGTTTTGTAACAACTTCTTCAATGCACAGGTTTACTACTGAATGATCAAACTATAGAATTTGTTGAAATTTTGTGCAACAAAAATCATGCTTGATCAATGAAGCAAGGAGAAACATTTGAAAATACATTAACTTTGAATACATTTCATGTATGAAAATTAATGAGATTTATTTTTTTTAATGATAGCTGCCATGAGACAAAAGCAGCCAATTTATTTAATCAATATTAAAGGATGTTTTCTTTTTATTGTAACGCGATGGTGGGACCTAGAAATTGATCTCTGGTCATCCTATTAAACCACATATTATTCCTGTTTTATTGTTATCTTGTGGTAACATGTACGTCAGTTAAAGATGTAATGGAGATCCACACCTCTTTAATATTTATGTATCACGTATCATGATATAGGTACCATGAATAAAGGAAAAAATTGTAAAATACAACATAGAACAAAAACCCGTTTAGACTGTAGTGATCGAAACTAGCTTGGGGAGAGTCATGAATCAGTTTAATGCCGTCGAGACCGTGGTCAACACTTGGTGTCGAATAAGACATTCTTAAGTCACTGACACAAACGGAGGCCTGCTATTTTGACTAGCGTTATTCTTTGAGGCATGTTCGCCTGTTTGATGTTGCTCCAAAAAAGTAATTTTAAAATTGGTTGTGCAAATGCACGCTTTGATCATTGGCATCCCAACTGATTCCATTTTGTTCTATAAGATGCAAAATTATAGATATATTTTTTAACCAAATAATTATTGTGTAGGTTATTTTTTCTTGCAACGATGCTTAACCCTTTTTAGCTCACCTGGACCGAAGGTCCATGTGAGCTATTGCCATCACTTGGCGTCCGTCGTCGTCGTCCGTCGTCGTCGTCGTTAACTTTTCTTTAAAAATCTTCTCATCCGAAACCACTGAAGGGATTGCTTTGAAACTTTGCACACTTCATTTATGGGATGTCCTCTACCAAGATTGCACAAATGGTGACCGCCGTCTAAACAACATGGCCGCCGTTACTAGAAATAGACCAGGGGGGTCAGACTACTGTTTTTGGCTTGTAAATCAAAAAGTATAAGAGATAGATGAAATCTGATGCCACGCTTCTGCTTCAGCATCAAAAGCTCTACAAAAGTTCTCATAGAGTCGAAGTTGTCAGATGACCCCTTATAGGAGTTACGGCCCCTTAAAGGTGAAAAATAGCATTTTTTCATGTTTTTGGCTTATAGAATGAAAACTATGACAGATAGAGAAAAGCTGTTGCTTGCTTAAATGTTCAGCTCATTTAGCCCTACAAAATTCTCCATAGGGTCGAAGTTGTCAGATGACCCCTTATAGGGGTTTCAGCCCCTTAAAGGCGAAAAATAGTGTTTTTGGCCTATAGAATGAAATCTATTGCAGATAGAGGAAAGCTGATGCTTGCTTAAATGTTCAGCTTATATAGCTCTACAAAATTCCCCATGGGGTTGAAGTTGTCAGATGACCCCTTATAGGGGTTTCAGCACCTTAAAGGCAAAAAATGGTGTTTTTGGCCTATAGAATGAAAACTATTGCAGATAGATGAAAGCTGTTGCTTGCTTAAATGTTCAGCTTATATAGCTCCACAAAAGTCTCCATAGGATCAAAGTTGTCAGATGACCCCTTATAGGGGTTTCAGCCCCTTAAAGGTGAAAAATAATGTTTTTGGCCTATAGAATGAAAACTATTGCAGATAGAGAAAAGCTGTTGCTTGCTTAAATGTTCAGCTCATTTAGCTCTACAAAAGTATTCATAGGGTTGACAATGAGACCAGGTGAGCGATTCAGGCTCCTGGGAGCCTCTTGTTATTTTTTTTCATTGACCAGGCTCTACCACCGTAATGATAATTCTTATTGTATCCGCTTGCAAAATTGGAGTTAATTGTGATCAAGGGATGTCCTTCCGCCCGTCTTTCGTTACACCTTAGAGTACCAAACTCTGATTCACTCCAAAAAATTTACGCTAGACATTATGTATTCATTGACAAATGTGGGATTTCTATCTTTCAGATGAGTGCAGATGTTTGTCTACCTTTACAAGATTTGACACATCATTAAATTGGAAATTGACAGCACGAAGGGTGTGCTATAGTAGGAAAGATCCGCATACTCTACCGCAGCACCTGAGTTCACTCTTGTTACGACTTGAGATTGCGTTGTTGATTTCTGTTTGATTGATTTTATGTGTTTTTTTAAAGATTTTTTTAGTGTGTTTCCTCGTGCTTTTTTGTTCGTGTTTATCGGTTTTTCGTTGCCCTTTCAAACTTTTGACACTGAAATGCCCCGTTGGTGCCTCTTTGCTTCTTCTCCTTTAACAAAGGACGTTGGTAAAACTGTCACAAGAAGTTTGTAATTAAATGTAGACGTGCACCTCTTACACTGTATTTTTAAACTTTAAGAGGTTTTCATATCAAAACGTGAACTTATTCATTCGACCAAAAAGGTTATCATCTCTTCTCGTAAACCCAAAACTGATTTTCATGAAACGGTCACACAATCATTGTAGTATTTTGAAAATGTGCATATCCTATTTCAAAATAGAGGTTTGCTATCTGAAAAGTTCCATCAGATCATTTTTTTTAAATGCTCATGCACCTCTACATTATGTGACATATATGAACGCTTCTTGATGTTTTTACAATGTAAAGTGTCATCTGAAATTTTCCACTTAAAGGAGACTTTTGTTGGGTTTTAAATTATTTGATGATAAAGATGCAAGTTGCATTAATTTTCTTTATCTCTGATATTCTTTATACTTTTAAGCCAAAAGTGAAGTCTGAATTTCCTGTTCTTGTGTTAGATAGAGGACATGCCTTTGAGTGGTGATAGATGAGGTGTGTAGTGTTTCAATCAGAGCTATTCCATCAGTGGTTTCAGAGGAGACAATTTTTACAGAAAGTGGAACAGAAAAGGAGTATGTTGATTAGGCAATCTTGTTTCATACTTTTTTCATTATTCAATCTTGTTTTGCTTTGTTTTATTTTAATTTTGAAAATAAACCTTATTAATTTTCTTTTTTTTCTTTTAAATCACTATAATTGTGATAATTTTTTTAAAAGGTTTACTATTGAATCAACAAATATTAAAATAGTTGAAAAGTAAGGATTTATTAAAAAAACTAAGGATTTGTATAAAGTTTAATAGTAAATCCTTCTTTAAGATGTTTGTTGAAAGTAAACATTTACTTTTCAAGAGTATATGTAACCTTTTGCTTTGCAGAAAAAAAATTAAAAGAAAATGATACGCATTACTTTGCATAAATATGTAAATAACTTGGTAAAAGTACATGAGGTAAGCACTCCCCTGGTTAAATTACGTAATGTTGTTAACAAAATAATGTTAAAAGAAATTAACATAATTTTAACATTAAGTTGTTTTTAAAAATGCCTTGGAACGGAATATGTCGAGAAAAAATAAACAAGTTTGGATACTGTTAATGCACGATTTGAATTCGCGTTGTGGATTTCCGTTCAGTTGATTTTGTGTTTCTTTGTGCTGTTTTAGTTTGTGTTTACCGGTTTCTTCGTTGCCTTTTCGGACTTTTGATACTAGAATGCCACTTTTGGTGCCTCTTTCCTTCTTCCCCTGCAATCTTAGCGTCTGTTAGTGAAGACATACTGACAAGATAATTATGAAAGCAAATAAAAACATTTACGAGGGCTGTCCGTGAAGTTCGTGGACAAGCAAAGATTTGAACCAATACGACGTACTATTAAGGATTAGTTCTTTACATAATAATAATTTTGAACAATAATCTTTATTTCTGGTGTATTGTTTTGCTAATGTTCGACATATCTTCTCTGGGCTATGAGATCGATCATTCAAGTTCGGTAGTTTTGTTATTACCTTTAATTAATGTAAATAAGAACTGGCACTCCATAAGTTAAAATGACGGTCTTGATTCTATATTTCATATTGTACAACGTATGTCTATATTTTCTTAAGGTATTAATGGTGGCAATGTCAGAGAAAACGACAAAAACGAATCAGTCATACCGGAAAATGGGTGGATCGCAATGGTCCTGACTTGGTACAGGCATTTCAAACAAAATGGTGGGTTAAACCAGGTTTTATGGCGCCAAAACTCCCTCTTTCATTGCGATCTTAGGATCCGGTAATGACCATAGAACACAACATAGCTGTGAGACACAATAGGTATATTGAGGTGATCATCTCAGTACAGCAGACCAGTCAAACACTAATTAAAACAATTAACTACCATATCGTTTAACTCAATTTTGAACTTTTCTACCAGTGGCCGATAACGAAGAAAGAATTTTTTTAGGGATCGTATGAGGCGTATTTTCTTATAGCCCTGCTCTTAAAGTCGGTCACGAAGAAATCGGTGTCTAATAAAAAAATCTGTGAAATGTGTGCAAGCTCTGGCATATCGAATAAGTTGTGAAATATAAACACCGTATGCAGGGGAAGTAGGTATATTGCTCTGTAGATTAGGAAAATTAATAATTTGAAAATTAAAATCGTCTCGTTTATCGTAAATTTTTGTACTGAGATGACCACCTGGGTCAAATTCGAGGTGCAAATCCAAGAAAGACGTGAAGCAATTTGATTCGGTGGTCTCTTTCATCTCCAATTCTGGAGGATATATTGAAGGAATCCGTCTACCAAATGAAGTGTTATTGACAGAAAGGACATCATCAATATATCTGAATGTAAGATTAAATGACCTTGCCTCTTTCATCTTTTTGTTCTTTATAGGTCCCTGAAGAAATTCGGTCTCGTAAGAGTATAAAAACAAATCGGCGAGGAGAGGAGCACAGTTTGCTGTGTAAGAAATTTTTCGGAAATATTCAGAATGCTTAAAACAAGATCTTGCTATGCATATACAATATCTTGCGATGCATTAAAACCTATACTACAGTGTTGCAAATACTTTGGATGATGCACATACCAAATTTGAAGGGTCTATAATTTTAATTTATTGAGATATCGGTATTTTGAGAATTGACATCAGTTTCATTGACGTAGAAAAAGTAACGTTTTGCGAAGAGGTGGAGAAATGGACGGTTATAAAATTGTATGTTTGGGTCTGAAAAATATCGATAGATATACATAGATTCTTTAAATTGTGAAAAAAATCTTACTAATAAACTTCTAATGGCATGTGCATTTCAGATGGAGATAGAAAATAGCCGATTGGCATGTTTTGTGGTATTAAGATATAGCCATATTTCCTATATAGTACTGTCCCCACCAACAGACTTTGCTTGGAGTTGTATTGTTGAAGTAAAGAACTTGAATTTTCCTGCTATTTGTGAATCAAATGTTAGCAGATATGAAACAATACATACGAATTAAGATACATCTGACAAAATATGATGTTTAAAACTCATAAAAGTTTTTAAAATATTGCATTCAATATTACCATATGGAAAAGAAATTGTTTAATTTGACGTCGAAAAATATGAACGTTTTGCTTCGGGTTATGAATACAATTTATTTTCTAAATGATGAAAAATCAACTTGTAGTTATTTGTTTATTTAAAAATTTGGTACATGTACACCTATTTATAAGACTACTCATTCTATTATAACAAAATTTGAAGTAAATCCAATAAACATTATTTATCTTATATCAACTGTCCACGAACTTTACGGACAGCCCTCGTACATGTATAACCATGTGTTTCATAGGGTTGTAAAACCGTTGACCGAAGTACATTTAAATGAAGCGCGCTGGTCGCACATTTTTAACATGAAGCGCTAGTCCTAGCGTTAAAAATGTGCTGTGCGTCGGTCAACGGTTTTACACGCCAATGAAACATCAAAATACAAACATTCAATTCTTAATACCGTAATGACAACTTTTATTGTCTCCGCTTGCAAAATCGGGGTTTATTGTGGTGAAGGTATGACCTTCCGTCCGTCTTTCGTTACACCTTAGAGTATCAAACTTATTCGCATTTTCACTCAAGATTTTTTACGGTAGACATCATGTACCTACCTAATGACAAATATGGGATTTCTATCTCTCAGTTGAGTGCAAATGTTTGTTTGTAATAGGGTTTTGTTTTGTCTTCCGTTACCGCATTTTGGAAATTTGTAGCGCGACCGGTGTGCTATAGCAGACAAGATCCGCTAACTCTTCCGGAGCACCTGAGTTCACTCTTGTTACGACTTGAGTTTGCGTTGTACTTCTGTTTGGTTGATTTTTTTTAGAATTTTTTTATGTTGCCTCGTGCGCTTTTCTTGTTCGTGATTACCGGTTTTGTTCTTGCTATTTCATTCTTTTGACACTGGAATGTCCCATTTGTGCCTCTTTGCTTCTTCGACGAAAATATCCAATGGACGTTAGTAAACTGTCACAAGATGTTTGTGATTAAATGTAGACGTGCACCTCCTACAATGTATTTTAAAACAAGAGGCTCCCAGGAGCCTGAATCGCTCACCTGGTCTTAATGTCAACCCTTTGAAGACTTTTGTATAGATAAATGAGCTGAATGTTCAAGCAATAAAAAGCTTTTCTCTATCTGCAATAGTTTTCATTCCAAAGCAAAAAACACTATTTTTCACCTTTAAAGGGCCATAACCCCTTAAAGGGGTCATCTGACAACTTCGACCCTAAAAAGACTTTTGTAGAGCTAATTAAGCTGAACATTTAAGCAAGCAACAGCTTTTCTCTATCTGCAATAGTTTTCATTCTATAGGCCAAAAACTCTATTTTTTGCCTTTAAGGGGCCATAACCCCTATAAGGGGTCATCTGACAACTTTGACCCTATGGAGACTTTTGTAAAGCTAAATGAACTGAACATTTAAGCAAGCAACAGCTTTTCTCTATCTGCAACAGTTTTCATTCTATAGGCCAAAAACACTATTTTTTGCCTTTAAGGGGCCGTAACCCCTATAAGGGGTCATCTGACAACTTTGACCCTATGGAGACTTTTGTAGAGCTAAACGAGCTGAACATTTAAGCAAGCAACAGCTTTTCTCTATCTGCAATAGTTTTCATTCTATAGGCCAAAAACTCTATTTTTTGCCTTTAAGGGGCCGTAACCCCTATAAGGGGTCATCTGACAACTTTGACCCTATGGAGACTTTTGTAGAGCTAAACGAGCTGAACATTTAAGCAAGCAACAGCTTTTCTCTATCTGCAATAGTTTTCATTCTATAGGCCAAAAACTCTATTTTTTGCCTTTAAGGGGCCATAACCCCTATAAGGGGTCATCTGACAACTTTGACCTTATGGAGACTTTTGTAGAGCTAAATGAGCTGAACATTTAAGCAAGCAACAGCTTCTCTCTAGCTGCAATAGTTTTCATTCTATAGGCCAAAAACATGAAAAAATGCTATTTTTCACCTTTAAGGGGCCGTAACTCCCATAAGGGGTCATCTGACAACTTCGACTCAATGGAGACTTTTGTAGAGCTTTTGATGCTGAAGCAGTAACGTGGCATCAGATTTCATCTATCTCTTATACTTTTTGATTTACAAGCCAAAAACAGTAGTCTGACCCCCCTGGTCTATTTTTAGCAACGGCGGCCATGTTTTTCGACGAATCAAAAATCCCCACATCAGTTCTGTGGGGGATACCCTAAAGTACCACCAGACCAAATTTGGTTTGAATCTGTGCAGCCATTTCAGAGGAGAAGAAGTTTAAAGAAAAGTTAACGACGACGACGACGACGGACGACGACGACGACGGACGACGACGACGGACGCCAAGTGATGGCAATAGCTCACATGGCCTTTGGCCAGGTGAGCTAAAAATTAAGGGGTTTACATAGCAAAATGTGAATTTTTTCATTCGAAAAAAAAGGTTCCTAACTCTTCTCATAAACCCAAAACTGATTTGCATGAAATTATTTAAAAATAGAGGCTTGGGGAAATTCCTTTAGATAATTTTTTTTAAAAAGAAAATGCACATGTACATACACATTATGTGACATATATGAAAGCTTCTTGATGTTTTTACCATGTAAAATGTCATCTGACATTTTCCACTAAAAGGATACTTTTGTTGGGCTAATATGAAATATGCATTGCCTAACTGCGAGCACAGCATAATTCTGATAATTAAAGGTTGACAAATATTTTTGTAAATACAAGTGAAAAAAACATGAAACAGAACTAATGGATCCTCATTTTGCTCTCACATGACGGAATTCCACGCCTCAGTTGAGGAATATAACCTTTTAGGAATCAAAATATCACATCTTAACAACTCCATTCCCTCAAAGATGTGGACACTTTTGATACTGAAATAAATATATATGTTTACCTAAGGGTAAAAACATGTGCGAGGTGCGTTTGGTAAATTTCCGAGTTACCCGAATGATATATTATTGTTTTTTATATTTTTATTTTGTCGCATTTTCTAGAACGTTTAATATGGGACGAGATGCTTGGGGCGATTGAACGTAAACAGAAAAAGAAGAAAAATCGATTTAAATTTTGTTACTACATAAAATGAATCAACTCATCGTCACCAGAATATTTTTCTCCTCATACTCTATAACAAAGATAATTTTTGGTATGCGACAAGCAAAATTGGTAATAAATCTAACATTCACTGCGGATTCCTTTGAGAAGCATATCTGGACCCAAAAAAATCAATATCAGTATTAGGCAAATTTTTCGCAAGAACTTGCCGTAGAGCTCTCCGCTCTCGCGGGCACTTCTTGCCCGCTACGAGCTATGCTCGCTAAAAAATATTTGATCATGAAGATGTAAGTTGCATTATTTTTCATTCATCTCTGATATTCTTTTTACTTTGAAGCCAAAAGTGAAGCCTGAGAGTTTCCTGTTCTTTTCTTAGATAGAGGACATGCAACTGAGAAGTGATAGATGTGTAATGTTATAATCAGAGCTATATCCCATCAGTAGTTTCAGAGGAGACAACATCGACAACAGCTGAAAACAAACGACAGCAACTGACGCTAAACATAAGAAATAGCTCACAAGTTCCTTTTGATTAGACGAGATTAAAAGGAAAACAATTATACCAGTTACATGTAAGAGGAGGACACAAATAAAAAACAGAGATGTCAAGACAACGTTAGCGTACATAGACAACCAACGCCAAGAAAACACATCCTCTTACCATAGAATTATACTTGTGATATGACATTCCAAAAATATGTTGATACCAACTGAAAACCTTTATAATGATATCATTTATTCTATCTTTAACTTTGTAATTAGGTCTACAAGTTTACTTAACTTTTATATATTAAACTGTGGTTCATTTGTGGTCAAGAAATTTTCAAGACTTTACAATGATACATCAATTCATATTGTTGGACAATTTGTTTACCAAAAATATTTTCAATAAATTTCAAATTGCAAAATGTTCAAATAGTCATTTTTTTTCAACAGAATTTCGAGAAAAAAAAGAAGTTTTTTTAATCATTTTACTGCGTGCAAACTACACAGGTTATCGGTTTTCCGCCTTCGTATGGTGGACATTTTAAACTTCCGCAATGTCCACGAACACCATAAAGCAAATATCCTTCATCATTCCCCAGACCGCCGTCTAGAAATTCCACATTTTCATCAACGCAAATATATGTTGAAGTATGAGGATGTGAATCCAAATTGGCTGACAGGTATCCATGATACTGCTCGTTCCAACCATTAAAGCATTGGTTTCGTCCAGGTATCATAATTACAGCACCTCCAACCTTTGGTTTGCATACTGCACAGGGAACATCTTTATTGAGAGTTCCAGGACCCCAAAAATAGTCCTGATATTCAGCGCCATACATTTCCGCCATATTATGATCGCTGGCACGAGCACCGTAAATCACCTCATGGGCCAGACATAACGGATTGGCACCACCACCTGTTGATCCGTGCGAGGTACCACCTAGCTGTCCTTTAAATTTGGAAATAACATGATCCCAAATTAAAAATTACATATACATATACATGTGAATTGTTGTATATTGGAAAACGCTTAGATTAAAAATTCAAAATAAAGAAAAAGTGACAAATGTAGCCATAAGTCTATACTTGAAGCCGACCATTTATTTGTTTATTTTGTTTATTTTGTGTTTTTAAAATGCGGAGTTGATCCAAATTTCACCAATATTCTCTGAGGTTTTGAAAATAAAACTTAGGTGTAAATATTCAACACTTGTATTGCAGATTTTTTTTTTATTTATTTACAATAAACCGAAATTGTTAAGTTTGACTTTGTTCGAAGCTCTATAATAAAAAAAAACTTGAATATGAAGTTGATGTGTATATGAATGTTTTTAGAAAGAAGCAAAGAGGCACCTATAGGGCATTCGAGTATCAAAAGTCAGAAAGGGCAACGAAGAAACCGGTAAACACGATCAAGAACAGCACGAAGAAACACAAAACACAAAATCAACCGAACGGAAATCAGCAACGCGAACTCAAGTCGTAACAAGAGTGGACTCAGGTGCTCCGGAAGAGTAAGCACTTCTTGCCTGCTATAGCACACCAGTCGTGTTGCTAATTTCCAATTCAGTGTGTCAGATTCGATAAAGGAAGACAAAACAAATTTCTACCCTATTAAGCCTTAGTATTACTATTCTTGAAATGGACATGAAATGGTGAAGAGAAATAAAAAGTTCCCGTGTGTTCAAACAAGCAGGAAATGCTTATGGAGTTTCGTAATTTTACTACTTTTTTTATCTTTTACTATATTATGCGCTTCTCTTTTATCATGTCTTGTATTTCCTGTATTTGTTTTAACTTTTCCCATATTTGAATGTTGACATACCAGAGTAAATTAAGGTTGCGTTAACACCGCATCCATGACTGCCCCATCTGACAAATGTAGTTTTAGTTTCTAAAAAATACAATCTCATAAACAAAATAAATAATACTTAGTGTGTGAAAGGAATTGAAAGTGAAAATTGACAAGATTAGGACATTGCAAAATCATGACTGGAAAAAAGACAATCATTTTGTCTTGTAAAAATTTAATTATATTAACAATATACTAGAGCTATTTCATTCAGTTTTAAATAAACATTGCATCCCAAAGCCTGTATGTTTCGTTAGAATGGTGTATTGTTAAATAGAATTATTTGCTACTTAAATAGTATCTTACATTCTGTAATTTCGTAATTTTCAGACAAAACATAATTAATATATACATGTACATGTATGTTGTTGGGAAATGGGACTGCTTTAAAAAGTATTCAGTACTATTTCAAATGAAGATCAGACAGTGGCGTGCCACATTTTACGGTTTTAGGTCTAAACACATTAATTTGACCATAAAACAAACAAACATCATAAATTACCACAATTTGTGTAAATTCTTAAAATTTCTGAGCTTGAACGAGTTACGATCGTGTAAAAATATTGATTTACAGTCATACCCGAGATGAGTTTTGCCTGCTGGTTAAGCTGTTCCGTCAAGGTCTGCAACTTGGATTCAAAGTCGTTCAAGCGTTGTTGTACAGCATCAGCATCATTTAGTAATAAGCACTGGACATAACGACTAGACATACACACAAACACAAGTACAATGGTATACATTTTGTTGTAATTTTTATCATAAAGTCTTATCATACATGTATATGTCACATTAGACCAAAGTATTCTTAATATCGATAAGAACAGATAACAAAAATAATGTCCTTATTGTGATGGCATAACAACCCGATGATATCCTTTGCTACCGGGCCCTTTTGATTTCAATGACACCGGGGGGTTTACCCGCTTATTCTATTGAAAAAACCATTACATCGGAGTTCACTTTCGTTTCGACTTAAGTTTGAGTTGCTGATTGTGGTTTGGTGGTTAGAGATGTGGTTTTGTTTGTTTGTTGTTGTAGTTTTTGAGATTATTTTATGTCTACGGATTTTTTGTATTCTCTTTTGGATTAACAACATTCGATTCCTCATTGGTTCACCATTGTTTTTCTTGTACCAATTTGGGTTTTTGTTCCCATAGCTTGCAATTAACCTGTTTTTAACCGGATTTCTCTTGAAGAATTATGATTCATCATTTTGGTCAATTACAGGCATTCTTCTTTTCTTGCTTGTTATTAGAAAGAAACTTCAGATAACCTTACTGTATTAAAAGTGCTGCTTCGTTTAAAAAAGCAAAACATACAGGTGAGAATGTGCCAATAGAATGTTTGAATTCTGAAAGTTTTACCGCAAGGAAATGAGTGCAATACTTAAACGGTAATTTCAAGCAGATGAACATGATAAAATGAACTAGAGATTCTAAAATCAAAGGGCCGTAACTCCCACAAATGTTGAGTGTCAAAATTTTCGGGTACCATGCATTTCTATATATGGTGTACTAGAAACATACCAAATTTCATTAAATGGGGTAAGTTGAGTATATTAAGATGAGTAGAGTGGAAACAATAATTTCTGAGTATTTATTGAACACAAATTAAAAAAAAAGTTACACTCTATCCATTGTTATCTTGTCCGTTTACGTTTCTGGTGCTTCTTTCCTTCTGGCTTGAATGACTGGTATCAGAGATAAAATAACTCCGCTAAAAATAAACATAGCCCCTACTACATAAAATGGTACTTTGTAATCGCCTGTTGCATCGTATAGCCATCCTGAAATTAGAAAATAAATAGCCTTATGTCATTAATATTTAATTTCAATTTTTAGCTTGGAAAAAAAAAACATAATAACAATAAAATACATTGCTGTTTACCTAGTCGAACACTCAAACGTTGCATGATGCCATCAGACAGATTTCAACGTTTGTGTTACTACGACCTTGATTTCTAAAAGAAAACCCATTTGTAAATATTATCTTTTTTTTTTCAAAATGTAAAATGTTGCTACATGTTAAGTCGTATACAGTATTTCTTCATCGTCCATTTATTAATTAGTACAAAGAAAATGTTAGATATACAATGTTCCACATCATTGACCGATATTCTGCATAACAAGACGCTCCAAGGAGCCTGAATCGCTCGTCTGACTTGTGTGCCTGAAGTATAAGCTATTAGGCAAAATCTATTTGACATTGAAAGGGTAATAAGTTTTGACAATATAGTTTAACATAATGTAGTAATGATTGTACAGAGTAATATTTTAGCAATTGACACCTTTTAAGTTTTTTCTTCTTTCACCATTCTAAGAGGAATAATCCCTAAAATGAACAGTATAACAATCTTGACCTTAAAACATATTTTGTAGATCATGTGATGTGCTTAACATTATGAAATTTACATTTCTTAAATATCTCATATAGATTTTAAGATATTGAGCCAAATACAGATTTAATATATAAGAGCAAAATTCATAAGAGTAAAGACAAAGAGCAAATACTCTTTCATGGGTTGTTGTATCTTCTTCAAAATTTCAGGGCAGGTAGATCTTGAGGTGCCGATCAATTTTGTTTTCAATGAAAATTTAAAAATATATCACCCTATTTGGGCTATTATAAAAAATCTGCAATTTACCGCTATGTTCTATTTTTAGCCATGTCGACCAAGTTTTGCAACCAATCAAATAACCTCACATCAGTTCCATATAGTCCTTGTGCTTATAAAAAAACATACCAAGATTGATTTCAATTGGACTTATGGTGCCATAGGAGTTTAAGTTTTAATGTAATCAGGAAATGGTGTGAAAATTGTCAATTTTGACGTTCTAAGAGGAATAACTCCTAAAAGGAAAGGCCCTACAACTTTGATCCAATTACATATTTTATAGATCTTGATGTGCCTTATAACATGCAATTTAAATTTCTCAAATATCTTGTATAGTTTTTAAGATATTGAGCTAAAAAGGTGCAAAATTTGAACCAATCCACAAAAGGGCAATAACTCCTACAGAGGTTGTTGGATTTTCTTCAACATTTCAGGGTAGGTAGATCTTGAGGTGCTGATCACTTTAACCCTAATCCAAAATTTTGATATCTGTAGCAGTTTTGAGTTATTTGCAACAAACTGCAACCTATCCGCGAATGAACAACCATACTAAGTTTGGTTGCTATTGGACTTATGGTGGCAGAGGAGTTAACGTTTTAAAAAGTTTTCGGACGACGGACGGACGACGTATGCCAAGTGATGCATTGGACAATAGCTCACATTGACCTTCGGGTAAGGTGAGCTAAACACCGCATTAAAACGTTTGATATAAGTAAGGGCAGGGTCAAAATTAAGAATAAGTATTCATCAAAGGAAATCGAAAATAGATTGTGAATAGACATGTCTCAAATTTTGTAGATTTTAATTTTAAAAGTTGGAATTGACCATCGAACCACCTAGGATGCATACTTTAGTCGCTCTGTGGACAAAGCACTAAACCGATGTCAGAATCCTAAAGACCCTCAGTCATTTTTTGAACCTAATATTGTTCATTTTTGCGTTTGAACTTTAGTAATAGGTGTAAAACAACTTATTATGGGACCAGTTGTCGATTATAGGAGACAATGTAATCTATATCAAATGTATAATTAGGTACTTTTTCTAAAGACTGATACATGTATGCACCAAACCAATCAATTTGGTATTTTTTCAAATCTTTCAAATTTGGGGAAATTTTGAGCCGGCCATGAAACAATGATTTTAATGATGTTTACAAAAATAGAGAGTGGCTTTTCATGGCGATGTGTTTTGGTTTTAATATGAATATTAGTTCTAATTCTATGTCACATGCCACTTCCATATTTAAGGTTCTCTCTCAGATGTAGAGGAACCTTATATATGAGATTTCCATGCAAGGTACTGGCCATTGTATGCGTCTTCTTCATGCAAAAGTACTGTTACACCCCCAAAAAATAATTTTTGAGCTTGACCAGGACCCCAAAACTAGTTTTACATGTAGCAAAGAAAGTTATGGAGCCTAAATTAGTTAAAACACCATTAATTACCTGCCATAGGAAGTCCAACGAGCACGAATATGCCTTGGAAAAGCATTATAAGACCGAGAGTATTGCTCAGTTTTTCAAGTCCAAATAAGTCGGCCATAATAACGGAATTTAGGCTAATGAACACACCTGAAAAAATATATCAAATCAAATAGGTTATACAAAACTAAACAATGTTTATATTGTGATATACAAACGTAAAAAGAAGTATACAAAAAAAAAACGTAAGAATTCCTCATACTGTGATAGTATATTTGATTGTATATGATGGTTGACCAGTGTTAATTTTTAAGTAAAGTTGTATGTGTATTGTCCCTCTCTGTTTTATTCCCTTTCATACATACTCTTTTTAGCACCTAACTAAAGAATACTTGGCGGTAATTGTAGTGTCAAGTTACTGTGGTAAATACAGGTTTCACAACTATAAGTGATGAGATACGGATTTTTATCACATCGAGTTAAATATTTGTCAAATTAGGAAACGAGCATTAGCGAGTTTTCTTTGACAAATATCTAACGAGTGTTAAAAAAAATATCACCTTTTTATTATAAATTTTAATTAAAAGAATACTTTATAACATTTAAAACGTTTTTGTGCATTTTTTGATATAATTTGTTTGCAAGATCAACAGGTGTTCAAACAAGTAAGCACGCTTTCCACAAAATGCGCATCTTACTGCGGTGTCTCGCGCGGACAGCCAATAAATTTTCTTGAAATTGAATATCACATCGTGTGGAGTGTGATGCGCAAAATAGTCTAATCTCGCTATTGAACAACAGTTAGAGAACACAATTTCCGTTGGGGTTTTCGTAGGTGGCAGTGAACCACCAAAAAAAAAAGAATCAAACGAAGATATTTGTTTCCTCTAGGACCAGGTGCATTTAACAATATTAAAGTTTCAAATAAATGTCTTTTTGAAACCCATGAAAAATATATCAACATTGAACGATAATGCTTAGTGTTCATGTTTGATTAGCTAATTTAGTATTTGTGGTTTACGGTACTTGTGTCGTTGATATTAACATCGACCTTAAGTCACGCATATGGTCTGAGACACTATATTTCTAATAGACCTGAATGATAAAGCCATCACAACATATACTTACCTATAAAAAGACCGTGGACTATAGAGTATGCTATAAGGAACGGATAACTGTCATTGAGTGGATTGAGTAAATTAGCAATGCCACACATACATAAAGCTGATCCGAAAAGGGCCAAACGGCTAACACACTTTCGGTCACCTAACCATCCAAAGAAAAATCTTCCTATAGTGTTTGCTATTCCTAACACTGATAATAAAAACGCACTTTCTACTTTTGATATCCCTTTTTCTTCTGCTCTGTCTGGTAGATATGTAAAAGGTGCATTGTAAACTATGGCAACGGAACTGTTTGAAATAACAAAAATAACAAATACGGGATTGATCAAAAGGGAAAAATCGAAGATAGTAAAAATAAAGTCGCACAGTGACGCTGGAAGTTTATCTTTTTCGCAATCTGTTGGATGATTTATATTTTCATCATCATAGCATAGCTCTTTATTTTTGTTTTGACTATCTTTTGTAAGTGGTTGGATTTCGTCCTTGTTTAGTTCTGTCGAACTTGCTGCGACCGTTTTAATATTTTTACTCGTATGACTAAAGTTCAACGGACGGAAAAATGCACCACACACAATAATGTTTAGTAAAAGAGCAGATTCAATCAGGACCGCCCCTCTCCATCCATAAATGTCAATCAGTTTATTAACTAGAGGAGCGAATACAAATGTTCCAACTCCCGCTCCGCCTACAGAGAGTCCCATTGCTAAAGATCTCTTCTTCTCAAAATAATATCCGATGCAGACTATAGTTGATAGCAAAATGCATCCAAATCCGGTTCCTGAAAGAACAAAGTTCTACAATTCCTATTTTATGCATTGTAATTGGTTTTGGTACATGTATTCATTTATTCTCGCTCATAAATTAAATATTACAATGATGAAAAACAGAGAAATCAATGTACGAATGAGTAACATGCAATATACTGTATAAGTAGTTTACCATTGGTTATGTTCTCTTCGTGTATGAGTAAAAGTTACCTAAACCCACTCGGGTAAATACTATAGGCTATGATAAAGATCGCTAAAGATTGATTAGATATATATTCTTGTCTTTTAATTTCTTTATATTTTTGATTTTTTTATCAATCGGTGTTTCACCCCTTATTTTTAAAGGGGCGGGGATCGACAGCGGTCTCCACTTATTTATGCTCTATATACTGATACTGTCTAGATTTTAACCTTTTGGTCTTACATGTCGACCAATCATGCATTGTTTACATTGTAATATCTGCATGCATGAGTGGTCATTTTTGTCTTTTAATGAACAGGAACCAACGCTAATTTGACAAAACACAATATTTCATCATTAAAATTGGTGAATAATGAAATAAATTTTACCAGAAATAACTCCCATGAATGCGTAGAGTAAATAAATATTGGTAGCAAATGATGCACATAGCAGACCACAAGCAGCAATCAGGGAACCAGCAATACACACAATTCTACATCCAAAGCGGTTGGTTATAATACTGACAACAGGACCTAAATAAATAAAATAAAACTATTAAAATGACATTCCATTTCAAAAAAGTACAGATGAAAAATATAAATTTCGTCATAGGCTCGTTTTGTAAGAGGCTGCTGGTTGATTTCCATATTGTGGATAAACGTATTGCCGTTAAATTGTGTAGGTTTTGGTATTCCACATCTCAACTTCTTTTGGTTTCTATACAGGGACTATACACATGTACATGTATATGGGTCTCTAACCAATCCAGGTTGCTACAAGAATAAAACTCACGATAAAACTACATTTAATTAAACAATTTAATTTATTGTTTTAGGTGGAATCGCTAAACTTTCTTTGCATGTAATTATGATACTTCGAATTAGTATTGTAACTTGTATATCTTTGTGACATTGACTTCCACGATTTAAAAACAGATATATCTTAAAATATATTTAAATACTACTTGTACATGTAAAGGAGCATTATGATATATCAAGTGACATGAAGTCCGGGCATGAAGTACCCGGATAGATTTATTTGCGATTAAAGAACTTAATAAAGATATGGTGTTAAATTAATGCAATTTGATAACATATTGCTGTGATACTTACCAGGTACCAACATGAATGTGATACATAAAGATGAGACCCAAGCAGTGGTGCCCTTTCCTTCTTTGAATTCATCTAAAAACTCCACATAGAGTATTCCTAATGTGTACAGTACACCGTCAGCAATGACATGAACCATAAAGGCAGCTCCAACTATAACCCAACCCCAGCCGCCATCTGGGGGCTTGAACTTTCTTTTCTGGTCAATTTCAATTTCAGTGTTTGTCAAAACAGTATCAAGTTCTTGTGAGTCATTGGTAAAGTGTTCATCTTGTCCTTTCATACTAAAATAAAAATAGGGCATGTAATGGGACATTAAATGATACCCCGCCACGTTATAATATCAAAAGTTCATAAAATTTGATTTCAAAGTGGCCTTTCTCGAAAACTATTTTTCATATCAAGCTGGAAATTGAACTTGACCTGTATTTTATTGTACTCAATAGCTGTACAAAATAGCATTTGAATCCCATGAAGCGTTTTCAAGTTATTGGTCGGATACTAAAAATTTCATGAAATTTGATTTTTCAAAGTGGCCTATCTCGAAAACTATTTATTGGATCATGCTGGAAATCACACTTGTTCTGTATTTTATTGTCCTAAACAGCTGTGCAAAATATCATTCAAATCCTTTGACGCGTTTTCAAGTAATTGGTCGGAAACTCAAAATTTCATGAAATTTGATTTTTCAAAGTGGCCTATCTCGAAAACTATTTTTTGGATCATGCTGGAAATCGAACTTGACCTGTATTTTATTGTACTTAACAGCTGTGCAAAATATCATTCAAATCCTTTGACGCGTTTTCAAGTTATTGGTCGGAAACCTTCGGGGGACGGACAGACGGACAGACGGACAGACAGACGGACAGACAGATGGACGGACGGACGGACAGACACCGAAAAAAACTGAGGGTATAACATAATACCCTGCCACTTCGTGTGGCGGGGTATAAAAACGGTAAGCAGATACAATAAAATGAAACAAATGCACATAAAGTTATTTTTCCACGTGTGGTTTGATTTGTGGTAACACATTATATATATTGTTGTAATTTTCTTACTTCAAAACTTATAATTTATGCGGAACTCGTATTAAGCAAAACAGACACACATCCCTTAAATAGTTATTTTCCAAAAGCTTGTGAATGCAGATGAAAAAAAAATCCGTTGGCATGAAATATTCGTCTTCTTTTTTATGAATTATTCGTCCTAGTTCCCTTTTCGCCATTTAAGTCATTTTCTTGATAGAACATTCATACATGTACAAATGTATCATACTTAGAAAATCAATTAAGTTAGTTGGTTATTGCTTTACTCTCGAACAGCTATATTAGGGATATTACATCAACACAAAACTAGAATACTGACAAAGTCAAAAAATCTAAGTGTTTTCAAAATCATACGATCACTTATAAAGCACGTTCCGTGGAATGTGTATGAAACTTCAGAGATGTATTGTTAATAGCATTGGAGTTTTATTGTTCAAAAATTCCCATTCTCAAAATCTGTGACTTTCCATAAATAATGAGTTTTTTTTTAAATCAACAGATTTGCACGAATTTTTTAAATGCAAATTATGACATGCTACTAAGCAGCTGTACAAAGTTTCAGAAATGTATTGTGAATAGTTTTTGAGTTTTAGTGTTCTCAAAATCTGGGATTTTCGATAAAAATGAAGTTTTTTCAAAAATTATTTCACATTTTAGCATGAAATTTTAAAATGCAAATTATGACATGCTTCTAAGTAGCTGTACAAAATTTCAGAACTGTGTTGTTAATAGTTTTAGTGTTCACAAGAATTGTTGACGGATGGACAGACGGACGTACAGACAGACGGACAAAGTAAAAATTATAGGGCGTCCGCATCTTCGATGCAGGTCCTAATTATGAAGAGGAAAGCGTAGCATTGGGGCACAAGGCCAATAAGGAATTAAGACGGCATTTAAAAATGAAGGGAAGGGTGGGGTCCAGAACATAATCTGTCGCATATCTAAACCTGCAACAATGTCGTATAACGTGCGATGATCGCGGCATTTATCCTTAATAAGGTGCACCGCCCTGGTTTGTTCTTTGTTTACATTTATCTTTTACAGGTCTCTGAGTTTTTATACGACCGCAAAATTTTGCGATCGTATAATGTTATGGCGATGTCGTCGTCGTCGTTGTCGTCTGGGAACATTACAGCCATGCAAGATAGACGATTGTCCTATAGTTTATCAAATTGGACAGAAATCCCCGTAGCTAAAATAATGTAATTACTCTAGCGGCCAATCTATAAGGTAACAAAAGGTAGACAATTAAATCGACAAAACAGTTGGGCAGTACCCGCATTTATGACGGCTGAGCCTTGTTGTGGACCTATAACACAAAATGATACCACTGATCTTCAGCGATTGGTTGTCAGGCGACGCATACATGTAAGTCTCATGGATATATTTTTGTTCTATATTTTGGACATGTTAGACGCGTCTCGACGTCTTCAGTTGGAAACCATTTCCCTGCATCATAGAATCATGCTATTTATAAATATTTTTTTCTAAATTTCTTACAACTTTTTGGTAACTTAAATAATAATAGCTTCAATAGTTCCTGTGACTTTCTTGCTTAAACATAGGTATTTACTCAACTTTCTTGTATAGAGCTAGTCACACTGTCATGCGTCGGGATTCGCGTTTTACTACGTTATCAAAACGTACTTAACGCGGCTACCTAAATGTATCATCGTACATGTAATGAACCATAACGAGCTTTATCATCACGTACTTGAAAACCGCGATAAATATACGTAGACAAACCTGGACACATCTTTTAGGGTGTAGGAAATCATCGAGTTCGAGTTCGAGTCAGAGTTAGAGTTCGAGTTAAAGTTCGAGTTACGATTCGAGTTCGAGGTAAAGTTCGAGTTATAATTCGAGTTCGAGTTGAAATTTGAGCTAACTCGAAACAGTGATTTTCATGGCAATAATCGAGTTACTACTCGAGTTCGAGTAAGAGTTCGAGTTACAGATCGAGTAAGAGTTCGAGTTACAGATCGAGTTAGAGTTCGAGTTACAGATCGAGTTAGAGTTCGAGTTGGATATTTACTTAAGCGCAATTAAATGAATGTTGTCAAACATAACACTTGTTGGTGTTTACTGGTTTTGTCTCTGCCCTTTCGGACTTTTGACATTCGGATACCCCATTGGTAACTCTGCTTCTTTTAAACTGTTTAAGGCTGTCGCTTTGCAATATACTCATTTATAAATATATGTGTAGATATGATTAAAAACCAATAAAAGTACATATTTACGTAATGTCACAAAGACTGGACAAGAAGCAAATATGTACCAATGTGGCAATCTCCTGCCCAATTTACAAGCGGGGGTATAATAAAAACTTGGTATACATATTTTCCGGTACTGGGCCAACACGGCGGAATCCCCGTCTTTTGTCTTTGAATGTCTAAAAATATTTTACCCCCACTCGTAAGAGAGGGGGATATATTGCAATCACCTTGTCCATGACTTGTCCAGACATATGTCTGCCCGTCTGTCCATCCGTGAGTTGTACCGTGCCCACAACTTTTCAGGACAGTCACGCATCTGCTCTCTGTTTTCGAACTTACGACATTTTAAGGGTCAAAATGAGACAATTTGTCGTAACAGATTTTACGGTGTCTGCTGAAGGAATTGATTTCAAATTTGGCACACAGCTTTATTATGGTTGTAACGTGCCTCCCCTTTCCCTGTCAGTCAGGCATCGCTTCGAAGAAAAGGGGGTTTCCTGTTTTACCATTGTCCACCCGTCCGATATTTCATTCGTCCTCCCGTAATTTTCTAAGCAACTGTATGACGTAAATGTCTGGTTTTTTTGTATAACTTCATCCTATGTATACCTCCTATACCGAATACTTTTAACGCAAGGCTGAAGGCCTTTTTATTCATTTTTAATTTTTTTTTTTTGAGCGGGCGTATCACTTGTGAGCAATAGCTCACAGATTTATTTGTTTTCTATCAAGCTTCTTGAATGAAGATGACAACAATCGAACATTAAGGGAACGACAATTATATATTTTTTAGGGGGGGGCCTATGGATATTTTCTTCGTCCCGCCTTTTTATTTTTGAAATATCGAAGCCTGGAATTTTTGTTTTGCGCGCATATTTTATTTGTATTTTTTAATTTATCATATACTTTTTTTCCCTTTTACTTCAAATCCATCATTGTAGTCGGGTTTTTATCTGTAACCGCATTATTAATATGAATCCTTTTCACATGCAGCAGAGTTGAAATATAAATGATAAATTATAAAGAAAGTGTGAAAAAAAATATACAACTCGTTTTGTACATGTAACTCGAACTCTAACTCGATCTGTAACTCGAACTCTAACTCGATCTGTAACTCGAACTCTAACTCCAACTCGAGTCGTAACTCGATTATTGCCATGAAAATCACTGTTTCGAGTTGAAAATCTTAACTCGAACTCGATAAATAACTCGAACTCTAACTCGAACTTTAACTCGAACTCGAGCTCGAGTCATAACTCGAACTTTAACTCGAACTCTAACTCTGACTCGAACTTGAACTCGATGATTACCTACACCCCATCTTTTACTTATTATTGTGTCATTTGCACGACATCAAGTGGCAAAACATTGTATACGTAATACACGTGTACTACAACGCAGTAGAACATGTCATTGTAAAAACGTAGAAATACATAGTAAAATACTCAAGATTATCGAAGCCTGAAGAAGAGATCTTTAACGTGAGAGGAACGTGAAACTATTCCAAACAAGGTGCGTCATTTTGGTTTGAAGTCAGGTTTTCTGCATTAAAGCCCGGCGACCCTGGCATTTATTGTGTCAGGGCTACCCCATCCAACTACCAACAGTACACATTCCAGTCTCTCTGTAGGCCTGACGTCAGGTTCTTGGCGCTCTTGAGTGAACTTTCACCGAAAAGCGTACGTCAAGTGTTTGCAACACGACGTGTTTTCAGTAAATGTAACAAGTATAGGAATTGTTTGACCTGAACATGAGCACCCGATGTCTATTTTCTGTGCTGTTTTCTTCGTGTTTACTGTTAGGATTCGTTAAGTTTTGAGTTGTAGAACAAATCATTAGGTTTCTAGTTCCAAGTAAAGGTAATTATAACGATTTATCCTGGAACCCGATACGGAATTATAGTCATACAGGACCGTAAATCGATCCAAACACAACCAAATAAAATAAGCCGATCAAAACGTTAATTTTACCAAAATAAAATTACCGAATTTTATTTACATCAAAATTTATCTTTTCAAATATTGACATAATATAGATCGAAATTAATACAATGAATATAATTTTGAAATAGCAAATAAACTGAAACACATTGAACATAATGAGACAAATAAAATATTAACCAACCTAATATTAGAAGCAGAATAAAATTACCGGTTTATATAATTTTGTGCCGAAAATTTAAGATAAGATCATTTTATAGTTCGTGATCTTGAAGTCCTCCTGGTCATTTGTCCAGATAATATACAGATGGGTCCAAACCTAACCTGTATGCGCACCAGACTTATAAAGTGGACCAGAAGTCTGGTTCAGGTCTGCTTTTTTCTGGTCTGGTTTGGTTTTAGTGAACCTAGGTCTGCTTTCAAGTTCACTCCAAAAGCAAACTTTGCCCAAGGTCTGGTTCACTCTGACCTCAGGCAGACCAAACCTATAAAAACTGACCATTCCTTGAGTAGACCAGACTTAAAGCAGACCAAACCTAGGTCTGGTCCGCTCTAGGTCTGGTCCACTTTTGGTTTACTATATATTAAAAGCAGACCAGACTTAGAGCAGACCAAACTTAGGTCTGGTCCGCTCTAGGTCTGGTCCACTCTTGGTTCACTATTAAAAGCAGACCAGACCAGACTTAGAGCAAACCAAACTTAGGTCTGGTCTGCTCTATGTCTGGTCCACTCTTGGTTCACTATTAAAAGCAGACCAGACTTAGAGCAGACCAAACTTAGGTCTGGTCCACTCTGGTTCAAACCAAACCAGAGTTTTGACTGAACCAGACTTGTGGTGAGGTCTGGTCTGCTTTCCAATCAAACCAAACCAGAAAAGTGGACCTAGGTCTGCTTCGTGGATTGGTCAAGAGAAGTAAACCAGACCAGAAAAGTGAACCACAGGTCCACTCTAAGTTCACTTTTGTACAGGTTAGGTTTGGTCTCATCTGTAATTAAGATTAATTTTAAACACACAATTCGAATGAGAAATAGAAAAAAGTTAAAATGTGTTAAACAATATCATTAAATGCAAATTAATTGATAATATATGAACACAAAAAATATTCAATTTAATACAGAACAAAACTAATTATTTATAATAATAATGCAGTTCTAATAAATTACAACAAGAGGCTCCCAGGAGCCTGAATCGCTCACCTGTTCTTGATGACAACCATATGAAGAACTCATATAGAGCTGAATAAGCTGAACATTTAAGCAAGCAACAGCTTTTCTCTTTCAGCAATAGTTTTCATTCTGTAGGCCAAAAACATGCAAAATGTTATTTTAAGGGCCGTCTGAACACTTTGACTCTATAAAGACTTATGTTAAGAGCCAAATTAACTGAACATTTAAGAAAGCAACAACTTTTCTTTATCTGTTATAGTTTTCATTATATAATCCGAAATTATTAAAACATTATTTAGGAGCTGTTATCCCTATAAGGGGTCATCTGACAACTTCAACCCTTTGAATGCTTATGTAGAGCTAAATGAGCTAAGCATTTTAGCAAGCAGCAGCTTTTCTCTATATATCTGCTATAGGCCAAAAACAGTCTATTTTTCACCTTTAAGGGGCTGTAACCCCTATAAGGGGTCATCTGACAACTTCAACCCTATGACGACATTTGTAGAGCTAAATGAGCTGAACATTTACGCATGCAACAGCTTTTCTCTATCTGCAATAGTTTTCATTTTATAAGCCAAAAACACTATTTTTCGCCTTCAAGGGGCTGTAATCCCTATAAGAGATTATCCTTGTAAAGGTAAATGAACTGAACATTTATGCAAGCAACAGCTTTTCTCTATCCGCAATAGTTTTCATTCTATAGGCCAAAAACACTATTTTTGACCTTTAAAGGGCTGTAACCCCTATAAGGGGTCATCTGACAACTTCGACCCTATGGAGACTTTTGAAGGGCTAAATGAGCTGAATATTTAAGAAAGCAACAGCTTTTCTCTATCTGCAATAGTTTTCATTCTATAAACAAATAACATGACAAAACGTTATTTTCACCTTTAAGGGCTGTTACCCCTATAAGGGATCAGCTGACAACTCCGACCAAATGGAGACTTTTGTAGAACTTTGGATGCTGAAGCAGTAGGCTGGCATCATATTTCATCTATCTCTTATACTTTTTGATTTACGCGCCAAAAACAATAGTCTACCCCCCTGGGATATATTTAGTAACGGTGGCCATGTTTTTGACGTATCAAAAATCGAAACAAATGTTTGGTGCAGGACACCCTAAGGATCATTCATACCAAGTTTCATTTTATTCTGTTCAGTAGAATCTCAGAGGAGAAGATTTTTGACAAATTGTTAACAGACGACGACAGACGACGACCACGGACGCCAAGTGATGGTAATAGCTCACATGGACCGCCCAGGTGAGCTAAAAATCGATACAATATGTAACCCTAGTCATGTTAAAGGAGTCACTGCATGCCAATGTTTGTATTTTTGTTTGTCTGCCGGTGTTCAATTAGTGAATTAAAGCATTTGGTTTTTCAAGGTCAGAGAGTGGACGTCTTGATCAACTTTTTGAGAAAACAAGTTCAATGGTGAGCGAGAGACTTTAAAACGACTCTCACGATTCTGTACATGTTTAGGGCCCTATAATTATGCTCCAAACAAAATGTTTAGAGGCTGGACATTTGCATGTATACATGTTATTGGTAGCTGCTTGTCAAACTGTTACGCCCACCTGTTTTTCGACTTTCACCATTTCATTACCAGTACCCGCCCTTTTCACTCGTGAAATCTGGCCAAATATTCATGTTCATATCCACTAACTTCGTGATACCGTATTCATATTGATGTTGGACATGTTGTTTTACTGAGAAACACTTGTAAGGTACGTTTTGGGTCCGATTGACCCATATGTCTTTTTTTTGCAAATCAGATTAAAAATGCAGGTAGTAAATTATACATTGATTACAATAAACGCAAATTAAAAATATTAAATGCATCCCAAATTAATATACTAAAATAGTGGGAAAAATATGGATAATCAATATTCGATTTTAAAAAGAAAACATTCTTCATGGGCACCTTTCCCATACATCCACTGGCTTTGGTATAAATCAATACATTGTACTTTGTTTTGGAAGTCGTCAGATGGAATGCCATATAATGCATCAGCTAAATCAGTACCTTCCACAAACACTTGTTTTCATTTACGTTTGATATAAATTTATATGTTGAATTAACTAACCCGAGTTTTACATTTTGTTATGATATACATGTATTTTTATTTTGTACACCTACAGCAACTTCTGTCGAGTGCCTTCAAAAAAATGTTTTAGCAAATGAAACGAAATACATGTAATAAACAAGAGGCTCACAGGGGCCTGAACTGCGCGCTTGGTGTTCAATTCACATGTAATTTAAATGCAAAGTTTTTTGCATTTCTTAACAAGGGATTCAATAGTCTTCGATGCAACTAATTAATGAACCTAAGAAGCATGGAAAGCAAATGTCTAATGTATCTCTTTAGTGAGGTTTAAGGTTTAAAACAGGGAAGCAAACAAAACTTGACTTGCAGAAATTGTCTTCATATGACCTAAGGGCAATTACTCCTACAATGGTAATCTCAATCAGAATTATAATATCTGTAACGGTTAGTTTCATTGTTTGATAACTATATATGCGTTTGCCCCATGTTCTATTTTTAGTATCGACGAACATGTTTTTATACGATTCCCAGTTCTGTGCCGGAAACCCTTAGAATCAAGCAGACGAAGTTTGACCTAAATTGGTTTAGTACATTGTTAAACTTAAATCAAAGAAAAAAATTAATGTAGAAACTGTCAAAAGGGCAATATTACTATTTGTCTACTTCACATTTTTTGCAAATAAACTACTGTTTGTCCCCCATGTTCTGTGGTCGGATCAAAAAACTAAAAAGGAAAGTCGTATTTGAGAGACATAAGAGATCAAGCAATATTTTTATATTTAAGAGGAGAACTTCTTGTAGTTGCCCCATGGCATAACATCTGGGTTTTTTTGCAAAGTAAGTATCTGTTCACAAGTCATGCAATAATATTTTGTTCATGTACGATAATGGTGCTTCGAACAAAGAATTATCATGTTTTATCTCTTGACGAAAGGGGTGAACAGATTAGGGAACAACAGGTGGGAGGAAGGGCCGGGGCGTGCCTGCCTTTTTGTCAGAAAAATCGCAGCCTAAATTTGTTTTATTTTGCGCATTAGCACGCAATACTTTTATTTCTAAATATACATGTACAAGTATTAGTTAAGGCAAAAAAGTACCATCCTGCCTTATTTGATCAAAGCACTGTCCTAACTTTTTACTTTTTTTCAGGGAGGTGGCATCTAGATTCTTTATTTTCGATTTTCTTCATAGCCCGCCCCAAAACGTAAAAATACAACACCAAAAATAGGGCATGTAATGGGACATTAAATGATACCCCGCCACGTTATAATATCAAAAGTTCATAAAATTTGATTTCAAAGTGGCCTATCTCAAAAACTGTTTTTTGGATCAAGCTGGAAATTTATCTTGACCTGTATTTTATTATACTCAATAGCTGTACAAAATATCATTTGAATCCCATGACGCGTTTTCAAGTTATTGGTCGGAAACTCAAAATTTCATGAAATTTGATTTTTCAAAGTGGCCTATCTCGAAAACTATTTTTTGGATCCTGCTGGAAATCGAACTTGACCTGTATTTTATTGTACTAAACAGCTGGGCAAAATATCATTCAAATCCTTTGACGCGTTTTTAAGTTATTGGTCGGAAACGTTCGGAGGACGGACGGACGGACAGACGGACGGACGGACGGACGGACAGACACCGAAAAAAACTGAGGGTATAACATAATACCCTGTCACTTCGTGTGGCGGGGTATAAAAACCATAAAAATACAGGTCCAAAAAATAACAACAACAAACATATTGAAAGGGTGTGTTCCCCGAACGCCTTCTGAATAAAAAAAATAGGTAGGGGGATTAAGGGGCCTATCAAGGGGAGTGCAGTAATTAGTTTACATGTATTATTATTTTGAAAACAATTATTTAAGTAAAGTAATAACATAAATTTGAATTAAAATGACCTTAAAGTTGGAAAATGCATATCATTTGCAAATTAAAAAACTTAACTTCAAATTATACATAATTTGTTCCCTAATTAAATGAATAATAGTACGTATGTTACTATCAATTGAAACATCACATTATTATTTTAGATGTTATATATTATGTGTAATTAACTATTATTATTGTTAGAGAAATTGTTGCAGATGTGTCAGTCAAGCCCTGTATGATTTGCATTAAACGATCAATGGTTATACTGTGTAAATAACACAAAACGTGCAACTTTAAATTTAAGCCATGGCATGCATGTCGTAAGTACACATGAACCCCGACATAAACATGTAAAACACCCGACTAAGTCTATCTGACAGAGAGAAAACATTTACACTTACCTTCACGTGGCTCTGTGTATAAATAGTAACACATTGGAAGAATAATAGTATTATAACATGTATTATAACTGTGTATTTAAACGTTAGACCCAATAACACACGCTGTTATAAATTTTACGAAAAGTACACCAAAACCCAATCAATCATGATATCGTATAATTATGTCTTTAAAATATACGCTTGACTTAATCCCGGTCTTTAAATATATAGTTATATTAATATTTCAAAATTATTCTAGATATTGTTATATTATACATGCATACTTATATTAATGTAGAACAAATAAATGTTCTTTCAACTAAATTTTTTAAAAAGCTGTTAAATAGTTAAAAGATTCGACCATTGATATGTTCACATAATTACACCGGCACTTATTTGCATGTTTACAGCTGTACACCTATCACTCAGATCAATGTGCTACAGGTATCGAGCTTTTGAACGATAAGGTTAACAGGGGTCACGGCCGTAGCGCAAGGCCGAACGAAGTGAGGCAAATCGCCGAGCGTAGCGAGGCGAAAAACTTTTTTTTTGGGGGGGGGGGGTTCGGATGTCTGAAACGGGAAAATCTTATTTCAGCATAACTATGGGCGAAGTCAATGTATTTATAATAAGAAACAAAAGAAAAAAAATTAACAGAAATGCGTTTTATTTAATAGCTAGCCTAGTAAGTAACAAAACAAGTTTCACTGTATTTCATAGTTAATCTCTGTTGGTCAACCAAAACTTCCCGATTCTCCTATGTCCTGTGCTATCGAATAGCTTCAATACACGTTCTTTGTCCACTGCATCATTCCTATGCACATGGAGCATATGGCAAGCCAACACAGCCTGTCACCATTATAAAAAAATTCACAAAATCCCATCTTTTAATACATAATCATAATCCGCTGGAAGACATGTCAACCTAACTGGACACATTTATTCTACCAATTTTCAAGTCATTGGTTTCAACTAATGAACAACCTGGATTCGAACCCACGACGTTACACGCTCAAGAAGCAATGGAACACATTAGCATACAACCAGACAATGCTGATCATAATCAGAAAAAGAAACACGAAAAAAATTATTTTCAAACAATACTAAAAATATATTTCACACTTTTATTACTGATAAATAAATATAATGAATTGCTTTAAAATAATACATTAAAGATTTGATTCTCCCGTAAAAAGGCGCTTCATGGTTTTGTTTAAAACTCATTATAAATAATTATTATATTTTTGGTCAATGAATAAAAAGGCGCTTCATGGTTTTGTTTAAAACTAATTATAAATAATTATTATATTTTTGGTCAATGAATTATTTTATCGATTAGCACTTGGTTGTTCAGTGAAATGATAGTGTATACATTGGTAACTATAGCATAATTATCCATCCAAAAAATAAAACATTACAAGCAGAAAGCCTGCATACTTCATGAGTTACCTTTCTCATCTTTTTTTCTCTGTAAAGAACCCGTCTTCAACCAGTTTTGTAAAGACATCACGAGTTTGTTTCAATTTTCTATTTTGATTTGTATTCGGAACACTTATTGTTTTACCGTCAGCGCTATGGTAAAAGCTGCACGCTGCAACATAGTGGACACACTGTATGTAGTGTGCCGGTAGATAATTTGAAACTCGAAACTCGCATAATGATATTAGTATGATAATGTAAAATACATAATTGAAAAAAATGACACTTTTAAAGTTTGGTCGTCGTTTCAAAAGTGAGGCATTTGCCTCATTTGCTTCCATTACACTACGGCCCTGGGGGTGCCGGAATAATAGGCTATTGCGAAAAAAAAACTATTTTGCTTTGAAAAGATCCCTTAGGGGGGGCGGGTTGGTGGTACCACTCGAAATTCTGAGAGATAAGTGTTCAGAAAACTTAGACATATACTTAAAAATATTTGTTTTTCTCTATGCCGATGATACTGTTTTATTAGCTGAAAGTAGCTGGAATAATAGGCTATTACGCAAAAAAAACTATTTGCATAGAAACGATTCTAAGGATGAATACCACTCGAAATTCTGAGAGATAAATGTTCAGAAAACTTAGACATACACTTAGAATTATATTTGTTTTTTCTTTGCCGATGATACTGTTTTGTTAGCTGAAAGTGTACATGAAGAGTCACTTTAAAATAACGTAGATATATTTAGTAACTATTGTGATTTGTGGAAGATATCTGTTAATTGTTAAAAGTATTTAGCAAGCTATCTCATAAAGTTTACGAGATATCTTATAAAATTTACAAGTTATCTTATAACTTTTATAAGATATCTTATAACTTTTATAAGATATCTTATAACTTTAATAACATATCTTATAAAATCATTTTATATAAGATATATCATTATCTTTATAAGATATCTTATATGTTTTATAAGATATCTCATATATTTTATAAGATATCTAATAAAACATATAAGATATCTTATAAAGTTTATTAGATATCTTATAAAGATTACGAGATATCTCGTAAACTTAATGAGATATCTTATAAAAATAATTTATAAGATATCTCATAAAATATATAAGATTTCTAATAAAGTTTATGAGATATCTAACAAAATGTCTAATAAACTTTATGAGATATCTTATTAACTTTTAAAGATATCTTATTCGTTTAATAAGATATCTTATAAATTATTTTAGATTAGATATGTAATACCGATAATCTTGATAAGATATCTAATAAACTTTATGAGATATCTTATATGTTTTATAAGATATCTCGTAAAAACTTTATGAGATATCTTTAAAAAAAATAACTTATTAGATATCTAATAAACTTTATGAGATATCTTATAAACTTTATAAGATATCTTATAAACTTTATAAGATATCTTATTCGTTTAATAAGATATCTTATAAATTATTTTATATTAAATACCTAATACCGGTAATCTTGAGAAGATAACTTATAAACTTTATGAGATATCTTATATGTTTACAAGATATCTTATTTGTTTTATAAGATATCTTAAATTTTTTATAAGATATTTCATATGTTTTATTAGATATCTTATAAACTCTCATTTATATGAGATATCCTATATATTTAATAAGATATCTTATAAAGTGTACGAGATATCTTATAAATTTTATGAGATATCTTTAAAGAGGAATAAATATAAATATGGCGTGCCATATCTTTGTGTGTATAAAAATTCTGACCATCGCTTTATAACTTTTACAAATACACGCAATTATTGAATATTAAAATCCTAGACCCAAACGCATGTGGTTTGAAACAACTCTTCTCATAGTTACGATGACACAGAACATCCGATTCAGAGAAACAATCGATCATTATTGCAGACAATGTACTATTTAAGAACTGTAGAAATGTCATACTGATATTTTCAATCGTGTGTTTACAAAGAAATCAAAAATAAAACAAAAGTTCGAAAGACGTCCACTTACTTTGTTTCACATTTTTCAATCCTAATTGCTTTTTCAAAAGATCTTAAAATTAAGCCGGTAGTGCAATATTCACGAAAAAAGTTATCTTTCGTATCACCTAAGTTTAGTTATACAAAAGTAACAATCTATACTTTAAAACTAAGATTGAGGTATGCTGAGAACGGACATGCATGTCCCGCTTAGTTGTCTTTAGTTTGCCTTTGAGTCGGATGCATTAATTTATTGCAAATTGTGTTCTGAACACATTTAATGGCTTAGTGACTATTCTATAACCAAAAAAAAACTATCGTTTAATTCCCCACTCCTGGGTCCTCATTATCTAACTCATTCTAAGAGCATTCCTGCCGAGACTTCCAAAGCCAGTGGTAAAAATTCCTCTAAGTATTTGACAATAGGGTTTTTGTTGTATAGCCGGGACCTGGATGACCAAGTGGTCTAAGGCGCTGGTTTAAGTGCAGCACCATTGAGCTCTATTAGCCGATCACCTATCAGGTGGTGTTTGAGTCACGCTTGTAATTTACAATCAAAACGCTAAGGCGTTAAAAGGCAGAGCTAATTAAATCTAAGCACTGTGTTTCATAAACTTGAAACATAGCACATCAATTTTCTTTGTTTGCTCCGCACTCTGGCACCTTTGTAATTTGGCTCCGCCCACTTGATCAAAGGTCAAAGGTAAACAATGCTTAAGTAAACATTAACGTGTATTGATATACGATATGTAGTGCATATTTATAATACATTTACAATGTATGTTGGGGTATAAAGGTGTACCTCTTATTTTAGACAATCTGTATAAAATTTGAATTACATTGAAACAATGAAAATACACGATTAATGTTGAATAGATCTTGTGGTAGGAATATTGGCTGACCGATTTACCCTGTCTAGACGGGAAAAAAAAAACGCGAAAATCAGATAGCTATATGACTCTATAAGGCTCTGCCTAAAAACGGAACTTCCCCACCTGAACATGTACTAGTACACATGTATGTGATTGGGTTTGCTGCCCAAGGTTGGTGGTTTCCTCCACCATTAAAACTGGTGGAGGAAAACATGTATACCTTAGATGCGTATAAAAGGACGATGTAAGCACACACACACCCACACACATACACACACCATTTGGTATTGGTATTGTATAGGCAAAACCTCAGACAAAACTAGCTCGACATATTCATTCATTTATTTTTTCCTTAACATTGATTTTTGGTTATCTCTCTTTTATCGCAGGAAAATTTAAGTACAAATTGGATCAATGGCATTCCATCTCTCAAACAAAATAGATATAAGCTAAGTTGTTTTCTGTACTAAATATAACATACATGTACATCATGTTTGTTCTATCCGAAGTGTTTATAAATGAGCATCACAGTACATTTGTTCTTAATTGTTTAAAAGTGCATTTTTACCCGCTAATTCGTTCAAGAAATGTGTGTCATAGCACTGCCCACTCTTCAGTATATACATGTTTATTTTATTTGGCACTTAAATCAGAGATACATCTTGCTTAACTTTTTATCTATTTAATTATTTTAATGGTTTTATTCGACTTATTTCTATTACATATACAAGGAAAGGAAACCAGACATATTTGAAACCATATTTGTACAATAAACATTACTTCTTTTAATCGAAGCAATTACATGGAAAGCATTTATTAGACCGATTCCGGAAAACAGCACGTATTAATGCTTTCAATCCATGATGTGCAGTGACAAAGTGTTCATTTATAGGAGTTATCAGGTCATACAGAGAAGGAACAATTATCCATTTCCTGTGTAGACTTAAGAATTTTGTAAGATTAAACATTAAGAAAGCTTTTATAGAAACGATAATCGATTAGCAACTGCATGTAAAGTATGTTCCTATATAACTACGTTTTCAGTCTATTCTAATAAGTAAAGATTTTGCTTAAAAGATGTTAAGAAATACATGAATGTAAAGTAAAGAAGCAGAGGTACCAATGGGGTATCCGAATGTCAAAAGTCCGAAAGGGCAGAGAACCAACAAAAATAATTGAATATCACTCCAGTCGAATTAAACGAGAGTGAACTCAGGTGCTCCGGAAGAATAAGCAGTTCCTGCTTGTTATAGCACACCCGTCGCGTTGCCGACAGTCAATTCAGTATGTCAAATCCGGTAAAGGAAGCCAAAACAAAACCCTTTGACAAACCAACGAGAGATCGAAATCCCACATTTGTCTATAAGTGCATGAAGTCTTCCTTAAAATTTCTTGAGTGAAGACAGCAACCGAGGAGCAACATAACCCTGTGTGAGCAAAAGTTACGATTCAAAGAAAAAAATGTTCTGCGTGTATTTTCCACAATTTATCAAACATAAGGAACTTGAGATAAAGGACACTACAGATTCTAGGAGGTCCGCTTCATATTTAGATCTATTTCTCGAAATTGACACACAAGGAAGGCTTTGTACAAAGCTCTATGACAAACGTGATGACTTCAACTTTCCAATAGTTAACTTTCCCTTTCTGTGTAGCAACATTCCGTCCGCTCCAGCATATGGAGTTTACGAATCACAATTGATTCGTTATTCCAGAGCATGTGGGGAGTACAACGATTTCCTTGATATAGAATTTGTAATGTCATCCTTTCTGGATTTGACCAACACTTAATCGATCTTTGGCAACGTGACGGGTGTGCTATAGCAATCAGGAACTGCTTACTCTTCCGGAGCACCTGAGTTCACTCTCGTTTCGACTTGAGTTCGCGTTGCTGAATGCGGTTTTGTTGTTATGTATGTGTGTGTTTTATATTATGTGGTTTGTTTTGTTGTGATGATTTTTTGTCTGCCGGTTTTGTCCTTGTCTTTACGGTTTTATGATACTGATTACCCCTTTGGTACACCTTTGCTTCTTCCCCTATTTCCATTACCTTATTCTGTTAATATGATTCTTCAACTGCACATTTACCAGGTTTTTCGTCGAAGATTGTTTGCAAAATTGCCAACGTTGAGAAAAAAGAACATTGCGTTTTATGAAATTTAGATTAGAAAAAATCAAGAGCAAAATATCTCGAAAGCGGCACAAATTTGGCTTTGTCAGTGAATTAAATATAAAAGGGGTGATAAAATGAACATGCGATGAAATGGGATAAGAAAACAAATTCAAAGCCAACATGATAGGTAAAACAACTTATGACTGCAAATGAAATGATAATACTGTATGTCAAGTCAGGCATTATATCATAGCTACTGCTGAAAATCAGAGTCCTGTTCATCTGTAGCAGCACTTAACAAATGAAGAACGCGCCATTTATTTTCACAGAGTACACTGCTACATGTGCTATGACTAGAAAGCTGAAAAGGCGATATGGTCATGACATGAATAACTTAACAGTTTTACTTCACTGGCTAGGGTCTTTGAGCACGAATGGACCTGACACATCCTGGATAGCGAATAGATTCGCTACAGCGCTTAGTTTGTCGGTAATAGTCTATAAGAACGCCAGTTATCCTGATGAAAAATCTGCCTGTTTTGCTCACAGAGCGACTGTGCATCAGGTTGATGAACCTGTGTGCAGCAAGTTGATGAAGCAGCTAACCCATGTCGTCCAGTATGCAAGGGACCGTCCTAACATTATACTTTTTCCCAAACTGAAGTGACCTGCATCTGTTTGGGAAAGTGCAACAGTCATCGCACATTAAAGAACGCAACTACAGGTTTCGGTACTTATTAAGCAAGTGACCCGAGTCGCTTGATTATCCAATGGAAGTCAAAACTGGTTTGTTGAAGGTCTATAAGTTAGGGGCCCATAGAAGGATTTGTAGAATCCCTTGCAGGACGCTTAATTGTCCGATCCTATCCATCCATCATTTTCCAGCTGCAATTGAAACTCTCATCTCCAATTGACCTTGTATACCCATTCCATCCACTTCATCATCATTCATTCTATCATGCCCCCCCCCCTCGATACAGCCGACTACGTTAAGCAAAACCAAACTTATTTGATGAGTTGTTCTACGCTGGATGGCTTCAACTCAGATGATAATCAATTTTAAGATATATTGTAACATTAGAGTTAAATGATAATAAAATGTTACTATTAAGATATTAATGAAACTTCACGTTACAGTGTGGCAAAGATTTTTCAATAGTAAGTTTTTTCCTAAATTTTACATACTTAAGTTTCATGTTCAACGCCATTTTTAGGATAAACCTGTGAAAGCACCTCTACGTGTTTTAATTTTCATGCGGCAAACATGACATTATAAGAGTCTGAAATATGTTAACAGCCACATAAAAGCAAGGCAGAAGTATATTTGCGTATGTAATTTTTATGTACAAAGTGTCGACAATCTCACCAAATCGTGTATCGTTAGACTGTACATGTAACAGCGATAACAGTGTTGCTTTACTTAATATTTGAACAAAGATTGAACTTAACTTTTGAATCGAATTCTACTATGCGTTAAAAAATAGATTGAAAACTATTTTCTAAAGCTATTTCATCATTAGAAGGTTTTATAAATTATATAATATGGCTCTTTTCGATTTCTTGCAACTAACAGGGGCAAAACTCAATCGTGGTCCATCGCCAAGAGGTATGGAAGAATAGTGAGGAAATTTGTAATATCACTGGCTGAACTTCTATCGTCAATTGTAGCACATGATTGTAACAAGACCAATCGATGTCTGGCTCTGCGTCGCACGGCAAAACATTTAACCCTTTACATTCTAGACCTAATATCACTACAAACTACCAAAAGTCTGAATGGTATAGTATTTGTACTTAACCGTACTTAAATGACATAGTATTTGTACTTAACCGTACTTAAATGACATCAAGACTTTAATACCATAACGTCGAGCCAAGCTGCTGTACAAACAAAACAACTGGATTGTGTTGAAACACAATTCCGCTAACCTACTGCCTGTTGAAATGAAAATAAGAACGTCGACCTCCTATAAATATACTGAATTTGTTTTTCCTCGTCGAACTTTATTTGGTACATGGATGTTCTATTTTTGTTTTAATCATATACTGCATTTCTCGAAAATTTAATGTGTATGCAACCAAATTCGTTTGATATTTATTGCTTTACTCACAAGCAGCACGATAGCGGCTATACACCTGTATCAGGATTATGAGCAAAAAAGGGGTGATAAAATGAACATGAAATGCTGGTGAAGTGGAGGAAATGGGAGCACAGGGCCACTCGAGAACAAGAGCTTTGTCTTTAACTGGAGAACGGCCAATTTAGCTTTCTTCAAAGGGATCCTACGTGTTGTCATAAAGACCGTACGATGACCTGCAGGATGTTTCTTTTAAAGTGCTGGGAACACGAAATTTTTGTCAACATGTTGCACCACTGTTTGCAATCAGATTTTCTGTCATTATAACACTGCGACCACGAAATTCATTCGTTATGACATGGCTGCCCCATTCAATCATATTGGCCACACAAGCTCTCAAGTGGACTTTTCCAACAAACTAAGCGCTGGTGTGGGCCTATTCGTATTCTTCATATTGGAGTTTGAATATACACCTGGAAAAAAGCTATAAGCACCCCTAGACTTTTTTGCTTTTCGATGATTTGAAATAAATTTTTATTTTCATGATTTTTGTCAGTTTTAATTCTTCAATATATGATTTAAAGGATGTGAATGTTCTGCTAAAAGCACTTTTTCGTCTCGAAAAGCGGGAGATAACTCCTCAGGAAATTAGAAATCAAACTGGCAGTATGAAACCATTGGTTCCAGCTCCAGCAGTCATTCGTGCAAAAGGTGGACACGCTAGACATTGACTCTTTGTCGATACAATATCAATCGTGTGATTATGATTTCCATTTTCAAATGCGATTTGACAATCTAACAACAGTTTTGTGCTTCAGGCGACCATACTTTTCGAAGACTGTTTATGTAAAAAGCCATTTTTTTGCCATGCCATGTTATGTAAATAAAAAATGTCTTTTTGATTGTTGAAAAGATGTTAAATTGTGCTTAACATTGCTCATTTAGTTTGCAATACAAATTTACAAAGACTATAAGTTTAATAATGGTATAAAAGGGTTTTGAAAATATATAATTTTAAAAAAATCATGGGGGTGCTTAACTTTTTTTTTCAGGTGTACATCAAAGGTGTAACAATGAGGCATTAGAACGTATAAATTTACACAAGCACAATAAGCAGCCTTAACCCAGGTCGAAACGATAGTGAACTCATGTGCTCCGGAAAAAAAGAAACAGTTTTTACCTGCTATATAGCACATACTGTCAAATCCTGTAACGACGACAATACTTACATTTGTAGCCTCTATGTCTAAACCCGCCAAACAAATTGAAAGCATAAAGGGCAGCAGCATTGATGTGGATATCATTTATCATTGAGAATTTAATCTCTAAGAATGCAGAAAAATATTCAATATGCTATGAATTTCAAATGAAAAAAAAACGTACAGGCGTTTGGGTCTAGGAATCTAATTTTCAATTAATTGTGCGTGTAAGAAATATCTACCCTTTGCTTATAAAGTGAGGGTTAGAATTTTATTATAAAGACACAATAAATAAATTAATAAAATCCTAGACCCAAGCGCCCATGAAAAGGCGTCCATGTACATGTAGCTGTTGTGATGGTGGTACATGTACATGTACGTGTAGCTGTTGTGATTGTGGTAAATGTACATGCACGTGTAGCTGTTGTGATTGTAGTACATGTACATGTACGTGTAGCTGTTGTGATTGTGGTACATGTACATGTACTTTATCCCTACTTTTTTCTTAAGTTTAGCATTCATATTTGAGGTCAGAAGGCTTTAAAAACGCACTTTCATGCATTTTCATGCATTTTGATTCGAATTCTGTTTTAAGTTTTACCATATTGTTATGGAATAAAGCTTATGGCAACAATGAACTTTGAAAATCAATAAAACACCTAAGGATGCAGAGCTATAACCGCTGAATCGTTCTTAACATCAAATAAGATTACGTAAAAGGAATTATTGTCAGTACTGAAAAGTGTCATAATTCTCTTGTGTAAGTTTGAAAAGATCGGAGTGTAAATTTCATGACAACAGTACTTATTATTTTAACTAAAAACATTCGAATCAAAACATTGGTAGGTCGAGAACCAACAGTATTGAAGGAAAAAACATCGAAAAGAAAAGTCAAGTCCAGCAATTAAGTTATTGGCAATGTGCAATACATGGAAAGAAACTGCCGTTTTTTAATCTGAAATTTCAATAGTAAAAGAAAATGTATCTAACCAGGTTTGTCATTACCCTCAGATTTACTAATAAAGTATTTACGCAATTAAAATATTATATAATTTGTAATGAAATCATCACTTTGTCTATTGGCATTGTTATTACAAAAAAGACAAAATCTTAAAGCTGCTTCGCTGTATTTATCTCTTCTTTTGTTTTGATGTAATAAAAAGTAGAATTATGTTTAAAAGTTGTTTCATGATTTTTGATAAAATTGGGAAATTATTAAATATACTTTATGGTTGCTACTAACCATCGGTCATTCTTGGATCCTAAATAGATAGTTTATTGTAGAAATGAAGTATAAAACCCTGCTTTTCATAAACGGATTAAACTGTAAAATTGTTAAACTTCCGTATAAATCCTATTAAGTAAAATCTAAAATGTACTACTTGTCATTAATCTTACTGAATCTGACTTTTTTTCTAAGTTTTCTGCTTCCTTTGATGACATAAAATCGAAAACCTTACTATTATTAACTACACTGTACAAGTTCCAGTTAGCAGCTGTACCCTACCATATCCATTATCTATTTCATATGTTTATCAAGCTGCATGCCATTCTATAATCTCAATTACCACGAACATTTTATGTAAGGGACCGATCATTTAATTTGCGGGAAGAAGGGGGCTTGATTTAGTCCTAAAAAAATGTTATAATGATTTTTTATGAAAAATATATTTAAGCAGCAGAGGGTAAGAAATAAATCTTAAGAAGTGTTTTTGCTATATGAAATAATGCTAATAATGAAACAAAATATTTTTTCGCGACGCCTTAAAAAATAAATATAAAAAATTCTGACCAAAACAAACACCAAAGCCCTCAATCACTCGCTCAACGGCTTTCAGTTCTTTGCTTAACAATTCATTCTTTAAAAGTATATTTACTTAAACAAGAAACGCAACGTACAAAGATGTTTCAATTTCCTTTGAAATAAAAACTTATGAATATAAAGTAAAATTGTCATACGAATGCGAAATTTGATACATGTACGTGCATGTACGGTTTTGTGCAATAATCATTCTTACTGATAATATAAAAAAATCACATGCACCGACTAATCGACGCGTAGCGCTAACAATGGTAAAACCGACTTTTTAAATGCTTGCATCACGACTTAACTCGTGCTCTCCCTGGTTTCTTATAAACGCTGCATACGATCTTCTCCGGATTGCACAATCAAACATACAGAAAAAACTACACACTTGTGTGTGATTGAAATCTGGTATTCAATTCTTGCATGGGCATAACGTTCACGCGAATCTTGGGATATCAAGTTGAGCAATGTCTTCCAAACCAACTAATTGGCATAATTCTTAATGAAATGTGCATCCGACTTCACAATTTGTTAAAACTTTAGCAAATAAAGTAAAATTGACCCCTCTGCAATTACCAAGTCAAATTTTCTATTGATATTTTAACAACTGATGATAGAAAAGACGATTTCCATATGCGATGAAATTTCCAAATTTTGGTATGTTGCGTTTCTTTCTTTCTTGAGTATAGTTTTGTTCTACAATTTTATTCATATTTCGCTGTCTAAAATGTGCCTCCTGGTTAAATATAAGTATCCACGGGTACATAGACTAGATCAAATACGATCGCGTTGTCTTGTGTTACAGGACTGTTGTGTTGGTTTTTATCAGTGCAAATATAACCGGTCGATCCAAAGCAAGAAAACTGATCGTATTACATGTACATGTAGATAAACCCGCAAGTTGGAAACTTCGATCCCTGCTTTTGAATAGATAAAATTTGCATCGTTTTAGTTTCATGTGTCAAAAAATAAGTTTTCTTTAAAAGTGTTCCACATTTTAGCATACATGTATTTGTATACATGTATGTTGGTTCGACTTGACCTTAAACCTCTAAATCAGTAGGCCTCGTTTTATTCAAAAGCAATGTTAACCTTGTGGAATCAGTCTGCTAGTAGTGTGTTAAAAGTTGTAATAAGGTGAAAGTTACACATTGGAAAGCTTTCCGGACTGATAGAAGAAAAGCCGATTTCTTAATTCCATTGTGTGTCCATAAGTTTATGAAATTAGTTTTTAGAGATTAATGTTAAAACACAATATTATTTTTAAAAAAGATAACGCCGTCAAGATGCTTTCATGCCTTGTCATATTTGTGCGAAAGAAAATTAGTACCCTGAAATTCTGTCACAGTCTTAAAAATACAATTTATTGATTTATAAAGTTTAAATGTCTATCGTGTTTTGTTTTAGTTCTTTCTAAAAGTGCAATAAACTACAAACTATTTATATAATAAAACTCGGTATGTTTTGTTCATAGAATGAATGTTTTTTGTTCGTTTGATTTAAAGTTTAATACTTGTTTTGATAGGTTAATCAAACGAGATAGGAGATCTGCAAGACAATTGAACATTTAGACATGCAATCTTAACAGACTGACTCATTTAGTTTTCAATAATAAATTGTCTGTTACAAAAAAAAAACCAGATTGATCATTAACAGTTTTGCCTTGAAAAAGTTGTACTTATTAACAATCACGAATATGAGTTCCTTCACTTCGCCGAAAAAGGCATCATTCTTTCTTCTTCCTTCTCTCATAATTTATGAAATTTTCGAATCATTCTAAGTTCTAATCTGGTTCCTATGATCCTTTATTCCATTTCAATCCAAATGGTATGTCGACGAGAGTTAGCGATGTGACTACGACAATGGTACCAGTCTATCTGGGTTCACGTTTTTCCTCCTTTGACTATTTATCTTGATCCTGTCCTTTGAGTTTAATTAAAGGCAATAACAAAATAACCAAACTTGGAGGATCAAACTCAAATGTCAATGAGAAAAGACAAAACAAGGAAAACATGCCGGAAAAGATGAGGATCGCAATGGTACAGGCAATTCAAAAGAAATGGTGGGTTAAACGATCATGGACAACGGATAGTCACAAATAAAAGCAAATAGATCCAACGACACAAAACATATTAAATATCAATGCAAACAGCAAAGACTTAAGTGGCCCTAGTCTTGGCCAGTAATTTTAAGTCATGTGCCATAAAAGAAAGAAAAGTATGCACAAAGTGCGACTGATTTGACCTTCTTCCAACGGTAATGCATGAATACATATTTAGTGTCTACTAGTTAAATATCAAAGGCTCACATTTAGAAATCTTTTACAACCACACCAAATAACCTTTTGCCATAAAAGGTAATACTCGTTTCATGTCTTGCTCAAATCTTTTTATGTCAAGAAGTGATGTTAATTGTTGCCTTTCGCTTTACTTTATAATATTGAGAAAATGTAAATTACATGTTGTAAACTTTTATCCATTTCTACATACAACTAAGGATTGTATCTTCCTGATTGGTTGTTCTTTAAAATACCCTAACGTATTGCCGATCAGTTTCAATTTCTTTAAGTATTAATTCCAGCGGAAGAAAGCATATTTACTCGTTGACACTTCCTCTTTTCATTCAAAGTTGTGTACAAGTTGCAACCCAGTAAATTAGTAACGATATTGTTCAAAAAGCCATAACCATATTTTACAAAACACATTCGAACAGCATCCAACAAGGGAGGACAAAACGGAACTCTTTCATGTCTTTGTAGAACCAACATCTATATTCATCTGAAAGACAGAAATCCCGTGGCACATGTAGTCTATCTACGAGACCGTGGTGTCTTCCATTAAATTTATTGAGTAAAGACAACAATTTAGGACCAACATAATCCTGTATTTGGAACGTTTGTGTCAGACGTGACGCTCTATCTATCAAGCTAGGGAAACATGATAGGTCAAGCAATAGCGAGTTAGTTGAAAAAGTGGAACGTAAAGAATTCCACTATACAAAAAGGCAAACAAAGTTGAAGTACTTGCATTTGTCAGAGTATGTTGAAAAAACTGTTTTTAAGAGAGAAGCGAGTAAAACCACTACATGTACTTAAACATGTATATCATACACTTTGACATAAGCACCACTGATTTTGAGCTCACCAATAAACATAACAACACATGCAACTACCGAAATTGAATAATCAATCTTATATATATCTAATAAGAAAATATTTAACTGGCAAAGACATCGCACACATGAGGAATGGAAGACCGCAATTGTGTTGCTACTTGGTACAACATGAGGAATGGAAGACCGCAATTGTGTTGCTACTTGGTACAACATGAGGAATGGAAGAACGCAATTGTGTCGCTACTTGGTACAACATGAGGAATGGAAGACCGCAATTGTGTCGCTTCTTGGTACAACATGAGGAATGGAAGACCGCAATTGTGTCGCTATTTGGTACAACATGAGGAATGGAAGACCGCAATTGTGTCGCTACTTGGTACAACATGAGGAATGGAAGACCGCAATTGTGTCGCTACTTGGTACATGTACATGCAGAAAGGTAAAACAGGAGATAAAGCTTCAGCTTTATGCTTATAAATAATTTTATAGTATTTTAGAAATAGAGAAAATCCTATGAAATCTTCCATTTTTAGTATTAAATGCTCTACAATAGTCACCATTGATTCTAGATTTTCACATGGCCCATTGTGGGGGTTATGACCTTTTAAAGGTAAACAACACCGTTTTTTTCATGGTTTTGCCTAAACAGAATAAAAAATTAAAAGATATACAAAATCAGTTGCGTGTTTAAAATTTAAGCTCATTGGGTTCTACAAAAATCTCCATTAGGTCGAGGTTGTCAGATAACCAATTATAAGGGTTATGGTCCTTTATTTAAAGGGAAAAAACAGCCCTTAATAACATGATTTGACCTTTAAAATAAAGACTGTTAATGCAGACGGAGAGAACCAGTTGGTTTCTAAAATCTTCAGCTCACTTAGTCTTACAAGACTCCATTGTTTAGATCACCCTTTGAAAGTAAAAAGTAGCTTTTTTAATTTGCATATAAAATCAAAGGTATTGTAGACAAAGAAAAGATGCTTTTTGTTTATACCTTGATATCACCAAGACTTACAAAATCATTTAATAGGTCATAGTTGTAAGATGGCCATTCCAAGAGTAATAGGGTTCCCTGAAATAGTTTCCTTAAATATTAGGTTAAAATACTTTACAAAACTTATTACCCCTTAGGTTGAAATTGGATGATGTTCTCCTTTTTAATTAACACAATCAAGAAATGCAAATGAATAGTCATTGAAGTCAGGCCCTTTTAGTATGATCGCCATAATCTGCTTCAAAAAGCTGCCATCCACATTAAAGGACATATAAATGGATTCTTAGACATCCAAGATAATAGCTTAGTCAAGTTTTTCACATTTTCATTACTTTGGGTTTTTTTTACTTTAATTAAGCCTGTCCAATGTTTTACTGTATTTGCAAGACAATACAAACTTTAATTTGACATTTTCGTGTAACATAGTAAAAATTAATCAGCATTTTCTATGTAAATGAAACTCCAGACAAATGTTAAATTCTTTTATCAAACATTTTATTTCTTCATCAATTTTGATAGCTTTCTTAACTTTTATCTCGTAAAGAATAGAAAAAGGATCTTATCTGTTTTATTTTACAATCTTTTCGCCATTATCCATCGTTATTTTCTCATCATACAAATTTATATAGAAGGATTTATTATTCCAATATGCATGAAAACATTATTGATCACCTACTTTAGACTTAGTAATTACAGATACCAAGAACAGATTATATTGTGTTTTGTGCTAAATTTGAATTCGAGAAGAAAGTCGTCCAGCTTTCAGAAGAAAAAAAAAGTATCCTGCTATGTTTTATCTGGTCATTATATTTGAACACGCAATATGTCATCTTGAATTTAGAAATGCCGGTTTACTTCTCAAATCCATGGTCATTTGTAAGACTGTCGTTTACAAAAGGTTGTATATTTATAAATGTCCAAGCCTAAGAATAAAGCAGTCTTTAGGATTGTTTTTTTTTCCATCAGAAATTATTTCGATGATATATGAATTCAAGCTTTTAACTAATTTAAAGCAGTAAGGGTTTGGCAAAAGGTTTGATTTTTACAGATGTTTAAAGACGTTGTTTTATTCTTAGACGAAGTCGTCGTTTATTGTCTTTCACCGCGTATGGACATTCACAAAGTATCACTTGATGTTACCATATACAGTCGTGGTTGTTTTACTTATAGTGTACATGTATCAATGTTTATTCATTGCAAGTTAGGTACTAGTTGGTCATACTTTGCCACGATACAGTATACCAGCTCACAGCACCGCTAGGCTTGTCGGTAAAAGTCCACTGCCATGATACGGTATACCAGATAACAGGAGCGCCAGTCTTGGTGGTAAAAGTCCACTTAAGAACACCCAGAACATGATGTCAATGAAGTCCGAAATCTCTGACCACGTAGCGACTGGGATATTTGTCTTAGGTGTTTGAATGGGATAGTCTTGTCATCTTTCGTGCCTGGGGATTCAATAAAGTGTTTGATGCTAAAACATGGCCACAAACCATAATAGTGCTCCGTTATGGTAAAACTAACACGTTCATCGTGCGTTAAAGAATATGATCACCTGCAGTAGGCTAAATTGTTTGACCAAACCCATCCCTTTTTTGCCAGTCGGGTGGCAGTTATAAGTCGTTGCCCGATTTGTATCTGGTTCCATTTCTTCCTTATTGCCATTGAATGTTTATTTAATCATCAATTTTATGTTCATCTTTGAAAAAGCCGATTTCTGGCAGCCTCGGAATAAAGCAATAACCAACTCAAGCGAAATATAAGGGTCACTTTTACACATGAGCGTTCCGTCGTCTAGCGTTCCGTGTCTTCCTTAAAGTTTGTTGTCAAATCATGCCACATTATCTTGATATGTTGGCATTTGCAGCTATATCATATATCATTCCATGATTTTTTTACCTGTTACTCATATTCTTTCCTAATACTAAATATTGTAAAACGCGGGAAACATACGTCTTATATGTGTTATTGTTGTAAACTAGGTTTATCTTATTCACTTTAATGTTTGAAAACTGCTATATATGAATACATTACATGTTCAAAACACATGTTGAAATTGTTAACAAGATTGTAATTTGGTCGAAATTGAACAAGGTTTTTAAATTTTAACTAACTATTCTTAGGGCGGAAACATCGAACGTTCTAAATATTTGAAGGAGGAAGAAATCGTACATATTGGAGATGTTAGTTGTTTTAATGTCCAAAGATCTAAGAAGCGACGATTGAAAAGAACCTTTGAATCATTAAACATTAGCTAAATGGAGATTGTCTATTAGACAATAAAATACTCTCGTCTATTCAAACATCGTTAAGATCTATAAAAATGTTTTAAAAGGCATCAAAGAAAAGAATGCTGAAGTTTCCAGTTGCCAAATGGGTGGTTTTTAAAAGAAATCCTGAATGTATCTTTTTTTGGTCCAGGACACTTTGTGTTTGCGATTCAAAACGTTTAGATAATGTTCTTTTGGCAACTTCGTTTGTCTTATTGGAAAGAGAGCTTAAAAGAGCTTATTTATGAGTTGGTCATTAGACCCAGACATCTAAGATTAATGGATTTAAATCGATACGTAGGGACATTATAATTGCTTTTTTTTTCTATGGAAAATAAACCTTCATATTCTGATAAAACTTCTGATTCTGATAGTTGAGGAATAAAGAAAACCGTCTTTTGTCTGTGGCATTCTATACTTAAGGATTGTTTGTGCAGTTTTTAAATTAATCTGCTTACAGAGCTTTCCTGGATGTTCAGTGGCCGAAATACTTCAAAGACACCCTAAATGAAATCTTGGTGACTAAAACCAACTACATGTATTTCTGAAATACTATTACCAAGTCAGGACCATTTCGAGTTTCAATTTATCCGATGTGTTTTTGTCATTTTATTATTGTTATTTTGACAATTAAGATTAATCCTCCTCCTCTTCCTTCTTCTTCTCTTTGTTTCAACACTCCATCAATTCTGATGATTACATGTACGTGCCAGGTAAAGTTGTAACTTGCCGACGCATGCGTGGGTTCTATTTAACATTAATAAAGTAAAACGAGACAAATAAGTACAAATTAATAAATAAGTGAGTTTTAATTGCTTCTGAGTTGTATAGTTTCTTATAACCTGTATTTATATTTTACAACTGGATTCGTTAGCTCTTTGTCTGTAGATAATGTTTCCGAACAATAAACTAATCTTGCCTTAGTGCATCCAAGCTCGTGTGGTTCAACGGAACATTTTATCTCCAGTTCTCTTGTTTAGTATTCTTTAACTTCATTTTGTGATATATGTAACCTTTTACTATTCCGGAGCACCCGAGTTCGCCTTTAGAGTGCGCGTCGTTGATCTTATTCGTGTTTACTGGTTGTATTAATCTGTGGCGGATCCAGAAATTTTCAAACGGGGGGGTTGGGGGTTGGGTGGGGGTACGCCGGTCCTAGGTCCGCCTTTGTTATTTAACCTTTCGGACTATTGGAATGACAAGCCATATTTCTACTTCTTATTTTCTTCCATCTTATCTAAATAAATGATAAATTCTTATCAACTACATTAGCCTATTACATGTAGGTTAATTTGCAAAGTGGATATTTTTTACGACACGATAGAGGACTGGCTGTCCTTATATGCTTCTTTTATTTTACAAAAGCCTACATGCCCGGTTCCTCTCAAAAGTCTACAAAAGAGACAGGTTACGTATTTAATGCATGATTAAAAGAATAAAAGCTACCTGACTTCGAACAGGCATTAAAACAGAGATCTTGTAGCACTGAATTCTGCTTGAATTTATTGCAATCTTGAAATGTGTTAAAAGAAAATGCATTTTTAACATTTTCTTATATTCGTTAATATGTAAATACATGCAATCGATTCTAGCTGTATTTTCAATTTTTTTTTTATATACACGTAGTTATTTTGTTGTATTGTTTTAATAATTTGATGGCACTCTGCCAAAAAGATGAAAAAAAACAAAGATATGCCAATTAAGTATTTGAATATCGAAATTCAAAGACAAAATCAAAATACACCGAAAACGAGGCATCCAGAACACACTAGCACATACTGTTAATACTATGGCAACTAAATACAGATTGTTTCAAGACATTTTTTGCGCCTAACCTTCTTCTTTCGTAGGTCTAAGGGTCAAGTAGGCTTTAAGAAACGGCATTAACATTGTCGGTGTTAAAACAGGAAAATGAACCTCCAATACAGTATAAGAAAAGCTTTGGAAGGTCAACAGTTTATTTTTGATGCACGTCACCTTTTGTGATGCTAGTAAATGTTTTGGGGTAAGTCATATCCCGTTAAGCCAAAACAAAATGCCTAAAGTCTAATTCCATACTGATCTGAAAGATCGATTTCTCGTATATTTTTTTCTATTGGGACAGAAGGGGCAAATAAGTATCAAATGTTTATTTTAACCAGACAGCAAAGCGAAGATAAAACATCTCATTTAAAACAGCAACTTCAACAAAATTCGCGCGCAAAAAAAAAAGAGGAGGAAATCACCATAAGATGGTACATGTAGTGGTTAACGTGGTGCTCTTTAAGTTTAAAAAGACTATTTTCACTGATAAATATATTTTTGTATACATTTTAGTTTGCTTGAGCTCTCCTCCACGATGTGACCATATCTTGCCCAGAAATGAATTAATGTATGACTCAAGATTTGCACACATGCAAAAAAAAAATATTTGTAAAAACACTGTTTCTTTTATTCAATCTCATATCTTACACAATGATATTAAAACAGTTCAAACCGGATATGTTTAGGGAATGACTATACACTTTCACAATTTTCGCTTATTCTTTTATGCATCATTCATACCGTCTATCACTTCAACCTGATGGAAAATGACTATTTACAAATAAATATAACACGAATATTTACAATCTTTGAAAAATCACAATCACTATGACTACACTATCGTAATTGCATTATTTGATCCTGTTCCCGTATTTGGGTTTTTATTTATACTCCGATCACTTCCTGCCGGAGATCTATCCGGAGGTTTGGCAGTAATATGATTTCCCGAAGCCCCGCTTCTAACAGAACTGGCTACAGAGTTTGTCTGCGAATGCGGATTTCGCGCTCGATGCATAGGCGAATTAGAGTTTGTTGGCACTGGTGAATATGTATATTTATCTGGAATATCTGATGGTTTTGATATAACAGAGTAAACAGGATTGTTATGAATATGTTGTTTTGAATTTACATTTGTACCGGAAATATGATTGACTGGTACCATTGTTATTTCGTCCCCTCCTGGTTCGTTGCTATTGTCTCTATTTTGAGATCTCGCAGCATTTGCCGCCTCTCCTTCTTTTATTTTCTTTATTCTCTCCCTTTGATAATATACCCCCGCGTATATGAGAATGTTTATAAAAAGTAATGAGCATCCAATAGCAACTGTAATACTTAGCGGGACGGAGCTGTTTGCCAATGATTCCTGTTTTCTCTCCTCAGCTAAAAGACTCTTGTCGGTGGTTGTTTCTTTAAAATAATACGTGTTGTCCTCCGAGGATTGTCGAGGTGTCGATTTGTGAAAAGATGGCGGCGGGTGGTGTGTATTCACAACACCATCATTATATGGCCTATCTGTAGAAGAGGGTGGGGAAGGCGGAGGAAGGGGAAACAAACGCTGAAATTTTGGTTTTGAAATAAGAGCATCTGGGTCGTCGTACGTTGATAAGTTTTTAGAATTACTAAGTTTATGTTGCTCTGGGTCGGGTTTAACCCCTGTATTAGGATCGGGTTGTTTGTTGATTTTTTGTATCAGGTCTAACCATAATGCCAGCTCAGAGCCCCGGTAATGGTGCTTCATTTGTGGTCGTTTTCCTGAAAGTAGATATATATAACAGTTGTAAATAAATTATTAGAATACTTAAGCAATCTTTTAAAATAAATGCATAACATGATTATTTTCACTTTTACCAATTAAATGGTGTTGAACTTTTTGACCGGTCAATAGTTACAAACTTTTACATGTAACTATATACAAATTTTATGGAACTTCATTATTGACGTCCACCTTGTCTTTTTGCTTGACATATTTTACTTTAAAATCAAAAATTATCATAAATGTTCTACCAAAATACCATTTTAAGTACGTTAAAATTTACTACATTATATGAACCTGTACTAGATGGTATATTTTTTATTGACATTTTCTTTGGGTTTTTTTTTCGGATAGTTTATTATTTCTCTAATTCAACTATTACTTTTGGCTATACCAGATGCAACAATTAAACTTGTTGGAAAATAAACTCCCGGCTTCCCTCCTACCAAGTCAATAAAAATACTATATTGTATGTCTCGTGCTAAAGAATAACACCTTTTTGATTCTCTCATTAACTATAATCTTTATTTGGGAACATAGTAATTGTTTGAAATCAAGTCATTTGAAAAAGCACCTAGATCTTGTTTAGAAAATAAGTACAAACAGGATTGGCCACAGATTCATCATTTTTTTTTAGATAACTTATAATTTAAGTCTTTTCATCCGTTTTCAAAAAATGCAAATATGATACATGTATTATGCATAAATTACCGAGGTACATTATTTTCCTCTTGGGTGAAAAAAAACATGTTGTACTAGTGATATTCAATATTAAAAAACAACTTTTTCGTGGAGATCAAGGTGAGCAAAATGACAAAAGGGTAATTTTTAAAAATATCTACTTTTCTTTGTTTTGGCCTTTCCTGAGGTGACAAAGCTACAAAAAGCAAACATCCAAATCAAGCATCACCATTCTTTCTGCTTTAAGAGGTCAGTCCTTCGGTTGTATCATTATATAAGTTATATTCTGTGGTGTCATTATTATTCGTGGGATATCAATGTTCGTTGTTTTTGTGGGTAAGTTTGACCCACGAAATTTGATACCCCACGAAAATAAATAAATCCACAGTTATGTCCCATTAGGACATGCAAGATGTTAATTCGAATAATTTACATGTACATGTTCAAAGTTTGCGAGTGGGGTTTTTAGTTTGTGTTTGAAAGAAAGTTAGTGTTAAGTGACACAAAGTAAAATATCTTAGTAATACGACCGTTTTAGGGCTAAAAATAAGCCGTTGCATATGTAAATGTGTTTGCTTTCCAAAACATCAAGCACAAAAATATTAAAATAGAATAAAATAAAAGAATAAGAGATGAAGTATGATAGTAAGAATAAACTGAAAAGAAAACAAAAATTCGAAAACATATGCAGGGAGTTTTTGCATGATGTCGAAAAAGTGCAGAAAACATATGCGGAAATGGTTACGTCATATTAAATGATTATCAACTAAAACATACGGTACCATAGTAAGATAAACACCAACAAATTAAAGAGGAATCTATTAAATATTATTTATAAAAAATGTATAACGATGTTTTATCAATACCGGATAACAGATTTCTGGAAACCAGATGTTTTTTAAGAAAGAATAGACTTAATATATACTCAATAGATTTCCCTAAGAGTTTTGACAGTTAAATCATCAAATATAAGCTCTCCCATCTGGCTTTGATGCCGTGAAGTATGTTTTAAGAATTATTTGAGATAATGAATATATTTCTAATAATTACAGGCGACAGAAAGAATCATTGAGATGGCTTCACTTACAAAAGAAAATTAAGCAATAGTAACAAACTCTACATTCATGACATTTATTCAATAACATTAGTAAAATTATATCAATAAATCAAAATAATGTTTTTGTACATTTGTACCAATTAATGTATATTTTGCTTATCTTGCTTTGCATATGTCGGTATCTTTTTATAGGAATATTTTGTGTTCATTTTAGATTTGTAAATGATAAATCATAAGGAAAGAAAAATATACGTTGCATATCAGACGCCAAATCAATTGCCTAATCAAGGAGTTCGGAAGGAATTACCCGTGCGGGTTCCGGGTGGCGAATAGGCCCACAGGAGCGCTATGCTTGGTGGTAAAAGTCCACTAAAGAGCGCTCAGAAACCAGATATCGGATAAGATCGATTTGCCCACAAAGCGACTGGGATGCGTGTCCCAGGTGGTTGAATGGGGCAACCCTGCCATAACGAATGCCAAGGTCGCCAGGATATAAATGCGGCAACCCGACGGTAAACCATAGTGTGCTCCGTGTTGGGAAAAAAATGTCACGTTCCTCGCACGTTAAAGATCCCTCCTGCACTTCTAGGTAAGATAAGGGCCCATAGGATCCCCATGCATGAGGCTTAATTGACCGTCTCTACCAATCTCTCCCTTTTCCAGTGGTAGTCATAACTCTCTTCCCGTTTGGCCCTTTCCCCTTTCCTCCAATTCATCATCATTTCATGTTCATTGTATCACCCTGAAATAGTCGAAATCGCGCTGCTTGGGAATAAAGCAATAACTTGAATCACTTGCTCCCCTCTATCAATATTTTGTTATAGTGAATTTGCGGACCACACATTGACTCAAAATATTGATAGAGGGGAGCAAGTCCCTGTGCTTGAATTCACTCGCTTCGTACATGTAGCATATTCAATCATTTATGCCACTTCTACCATAAAGCAACAATAGCCCATAGAATACATTTTTGTACATTGTAATATGAAGTAAAATATACGTGCAAATATCTTTCGAGGGTTTATTGGATATGGCTAAATGTTTTCTTCATGAATATAAAATGAACCTTATTTATAAAGAAATGTACAATTTAAAGGCAACTCAAGATGATGCAAGAACAGTTAATTTCTGTTCAAATTCGTTTTAACCTCTTTGAAAAGAAATGTAGAAAGGGTGTAGTTTGAATTGTATTTTGTAATGTTAATTTGATGCTGAATAAAATCAGTGAATACATTTGTTCCCTCGTGTAGGTTAAGTACAAGTGGGCAAACGAAAAGCGGTTAGTGTCATAAAGTAATAAAATTATAGACATCGCCTGTAAATTGCTCATTGTTTTTTGTTTTGTGCCAAACAGGAAATAATTTCCATTTCTTGTAGTATATGGTGCAAGTAGAGAAATAGAAGGTCGTTACTATACCTTGGCGGTTTATTGGCGACGTCAATGCTGTTCGGAAAGTTAGAATGCATATGGACCTCTTTAATGTTGAGAAATGACTGTTTTTATTACACTTTAATATGTCAATACATTTAAATGCATTATAAAGTACATCCAAACTACAATATCTATAGTATTTTTTTTGGATTAAATAATGATTTTTTTCTAGACTACTTTCGGCCGGTTTCCAACATTTGGCATGAGGGTCACAGGCTAGTTTTTTAGAGGCGTAAAGAGGTTTTAAAAATCGTAGTACGGTGTTAGCATTTATACAAAATAAAATATATTAGCAGCAGCATATTAACAAATGGGTATATAGAGCAGGACTCAATGTTTGTAAGATTTGAGCGATGAGAAGGTTGTATTTCTAATGATAACTATATAAAAAGTCTCTATAATCATTTTTCTAAATAGTAAGCAAAAAAAAGGAAGTACAACAAATGTGTAATTCTATCTAAAACAACACATTATTTTAATTAGTCATAAGACTCATATGCAAGTGCACATAAAAATCCATGCTTCAAAACGCAAAATAAGATTTTCACATGGGAATTGATACATTGTACATGTATAAATGCCTGACTGAAATTATTAATTCTTTTTGGAATTGGGGCCCTTAAGTTAAAATTTTCATGCTCGTTCGTTTCATAACCTGAATCAATGCGTGATAAAATAAATATTTGTGTTATAGTGCGTTTTATATCTTGAAATTGAGACCGGAACCGGAAGAGGTATGTGCCATGTTAGTCGGGGGTCTTAGAGATATAATTGGCATGCATTTTGTACATACCCGGAGTATCCCAACAATGCTCTGCACCTATCTCCCCATAGCATGGATTAGTCTCTGATTTTCGAAAAAGAGAAATAACAACATCAAAATCAAACTAAGGTTTGAATTTCGCTGCGCTTTTGTGCAGATGCCCACACCAAGTAAGTGCTAGTTATTTTGTTTTATTTTGTAACATCATTACAAGTTTGTAGACTGCATATTCAATCTTTTTATATTTGAATAAGCCCATGATAATTTCGTTATAATGCTATAAAAATGAAAAGTTTCTTTAACAAAAAATCAAAGTTTCTTAACAAAGTTATAAATTCAAAAAGCAAGGGGGGAATAGAAGAAATAGTTATATATGTAAGACGGTGACAAAGGACAATATAGAGATTTAAAAGAGCCTGAAAATTAGGTAGACAAATAGAGAAGGATGAAACATTAGAAAACTCAATAGTTAATATTAGTTATTTGTTGAAACTGATAAGAAATAAAGATAACGAAAAACCTTCAAACAGTATTATCGGTTATTTTCAAAAATAAACATTTTTCACACAAATCTACCAGAAAACGATCTACATAAATCATGCAAACTATGTTGAAACAATTCATCGGTTCATACCCGGTTTTAATCCACAACGTATTTCAAATTAGATACACTCCTGACAACACGCGTATCTATTATTTTTCACTACTTTCTAAATATTATATACATGTAATAGTTTTCTTTTTAATCACTGCTTTATCTAGTCGCGTCTCGAGCGAAATTATTTTTTCTTGTGACCCCGTCACTTTTTAAAACATGAAAAACTCTTAGCGCTCAAAAGAAAATCTGTTCGCACATTAATGAGAGTAGTAAAATTATTGTCTGGATAAACGTGCTCGCAGGAGTCTATCGGTTCGAATTTTACATGTACATGTATGATCCTTTTTTACTTAGTCCAGTGTTCGAATCAGAATCTTCTTAGAACCTATGTAATGGCTTTGAAATAAAGAAGTGTAAAGCTTGTTGATTTTTAAAATTGCAGCAATGCAAAGGGGAACATACCTATATGCAAGTATTTCTGCTTGGCTATGGTATACGGCTCCCATTCTATGTCTGAAAATTTTTCATCTGGACTTGGTCCAACAGGTTTATTTGGATTTCTGTGAATCAAATTATACAGTTAATCTTTTTATTGAATAAACCTTTCTAATCTGCAATGTATTACAATGGATTTTAATTTTTGGTCCTTTTCTGTCAGTTAAAGTCACTGTTGTTATCACAAGGACTTCCATTAAATTCAATAACGAGTATTTTTGCAGCAAATAGACGATTTTGCATTACATTAAAATTTAGCTAAAGATTTGATGTAAATAGACCAAAAGTTATTGAGAAAAAAAAATAAAGTCTTTTTTATCGTTTAAAAATAAAACATCCATACCCTGATTTAGCAAAGTTTGTCCAAAGCCTAATTACAGAAGCGCTGAGTTTCTTTTCATTATTGGTATATTTGCTTGGGAAAGGTGAAATGCCATCAACGAGTGGTGCTCCAAAAACATAGGGTAACTCATCACCATGAACACCGCTTGACCACTGTGGATATTCTTCAGATTGCGTTGAATAGCCGAAATTGTAGAAGTAGGTCTCGGCGCCAGATTTTGCATGCTCCTGTGCCATTTCAACAACTGGGGCCACGTATAAACCATCACTGAGCATGTCCATAATATTGTCACGTGTTGTGTTTCTATCCTGTTCCTTATTCCATTCTGTGTATTGAAAATCCAGTATTTCATAAAGTTTTTGTCTATGAAATTGGTATAAATTATGAACAAAAGTTCTGATGATCTGTGCCTTTCGTTCTTTAGAGATACCTTCCACTAGCTCACGTTGCTTCATGTAGGAATAGGCCTCATTCCTAGTAACACCAAACATTACAGGAATCTGATGAAATATACCTTTTCTATTTTTTAGAAGTTCTCGAATATGTTTTGGAAATATTTCATCGCCTCCGGGTGTTGGCGCGAAACATGAATAATATTTGGGAGGTAAAGGCACGTTTTCTACAAGTTCTGTCGCTGTTTTGTTTCGTAAACAGTTCACTAAAAGTTTTGAATTACTTAGATATTTGTCACAGTTAACATTGACAGCAAGCCACTGGGTACATGCAACGGCGTCAAAAGAAACCGCCCATGGACTAAGGGCAGACCCACTCTGAAGAATCGCTCTCTGGAAAAGTCTCGCTGAAAAAAGAAATTATATTTAAATAACTATGGTTTTTTTTGTTTGTTTTTGTTTGTTTTTTTTTTTTGCAAATAACAAATTTCATTCTCACAATATAACATATACTGATTAAAAAAAACATAATACATGTACAGTTGTTGGAAACTCTCGGATCCATCAGGAAAACAATTTGGTATTTTTTTCTCGATCGCGGGGCACAACTGTATACATGAAGTACACATGTATATTGCTGCTATAAAAAAAAATCATAATTTTTTTTTTCACGACTAAGTAGATACTATTTTACTCCATTCAGTAAGTTGTACATTTCGTGATTCACGTAGTTGTATTAGAGAAAAGCTAATCAAATTCAGCTCCCACACTCAAAAAAAAATTCTACTTAAAACCCTACAAATGTTACTTATTTTAAGTATTTCCATTAGTAGGGAAAGTTGTCAGACGGTTAAGTAATACTTAGTAACGTGTAAGTAGTTGATATTACTTGTTACTATAAGTAAAATTTGTACTTTAAGTATTACTATTTGTGTAATATAATAATTACTTGAAGTAAAACAACAATTTTGATTTAGTAATTCAACTACTACTTTTGTTTTACTATCAGCATTACTTAAAGTTTCGTAAACACTTGGTTTACCATTACTTGCAGTATTGGCAATGCTTACAACAAGTAACAGTATTACTTACTTCAAGCATTCCAAATACTTACAGCAATTTTGGTGGATTACTTGTAGAATTTTTTAATGTTAAAGCTATGCTTTTCTTTATTTATTCAATAAAAACACAATATTCAAGGTTTATATCTTGAGTATTTATATTTATAATGTTTTGAACAAAATATTACTAAAAGTAAATCATTTCAATTCTGGATAACATAATTATGTGTTTTTCGCAGATTTAAATTGTTGATTCAAAATTGAAACAAAAATAGTTTCATTATCCTAAATAACTTAATTTCAAGGGAGATAATTTTAAAATTCCAAAAAAGAGAGATTTTGAGACAATTTAACAGTGAAAAAAATGATTTTTTTATAATTTCAGTAAAACTATGAAGTGATGAACACTTTATTACCAAAATAGGATAATTATATGTCAAGTTTAATTAAAATAATTACTTAATTTTCAATTTTACTATTTTATGATATTATTGTTGATATGTAACTCACTTTAATTATTCTTAATTCCAAATCTAATTCAAGCCTCATCTTTTGAAGTTGATTGTTTTCTGAAAATGAAACTTGCATGAAGGCACGAAGTGTTCAAAGGCTAAAAAGATTATCAAACCTTAATAATTCGCATGTTAATATTTTGATAACTTTGTAATGATTTTGACTAATTAATATAGAAAAGCCTTCATTTAATAAATATACGATGTTTTTTCTCATTATTTTGCTTATAAATAGGTATTTCCTCATACGGACTTGCAGGACATATTGTTTTCTTTACTGTCCTTGCATCTTTAGGTATTTGAAGAAGTAATATCAAAATTATACGTGTAAATGTATTCTTCTGGTTATATAATTTCATATTATACAAGCTCCCTTTCAACATTAATATAGACAAGTTCAATTTAAGTTTATTTAACTTGCTTTAAGAAATGATCAATACTGCAACTGAGTACTGAAAGTAATTCATGTTGTAACTTTAAGTAACGAAATACTACTTCAAGTATTTTCGTTCTTTAAACGGTTACTGAAATCAAATATCTTACTTAAAATAAGTAACATTGTGTAAATAAGTAATATGTATGAATGTAATTACTAAAAGTGAGTAATCATAAGTAATGCATAAGTAGTTCATTACTAAAATCAATACTTAAAATAAGAAACTAGTAACTACTAAGTAGCGTATTTTTTTGAGTGCAAATAAACTTTATGTATATTAGATCGTGGCATTGTTTACTTTGTTTTCGTATTAGAGACCCATGGGTTTCTACTAAGATTCTTGTTGAATAGTACATTTCCCTCGACAATTAGATTGCAGGAACTGTGCATACTAATGGAGCAGCATGCAATTTAATGTTAATAGCTGAATATTTTGTTTTACTGTGAAATATCTATAAGAAAGTGTTTTATGGGAATGGAAAAATGGTGTAGGAAAAAGTTGTAAAGAAGTCAAACTTATGAAATAAGTCATAAAAGATATAGATCCATAGATTACGAGCTGTAGAGACTTCTATAAAATATTTGCCTTTTTTCTACAATAATGTAGTCACCCAATACAGACAGAAATAGATTATGTCAATTGATATCTATATCGAACGACATTTTCTGAAAGAAGGTGATGTCATATGTGAAAGGAAAAACTTGTTTCAGTTATTTTCTCATAAAAAGTTAAAAGCATTGTCAAATTTTGTTTCTTTATATTGAATGTAAGTCTGCAAAGCCATTAACGAGAACCAATATACGTCTTGTTCTCAATATTTGCTACGGAGGTCAATGTCAAAATTCTTATTTAACGAAGAATCAAATGGTAAAAATTGTACTCAACAGTAGGGTTTGAGCTAGGAAATGCATGTATTTTTAATAAGATAAACATATTAAATCTTCAATTTTAGAGTGTTGTACGTAAAGAAACTTGTTTAGAAGTGCCCTTATATGATGTAATTGCAAAATGAACAACTTTAAAGGGGGTGAATAGGAAAAATTAGAGCAAGTAAATACATTTTTGTATTTTCAGCTTTGAGAGCCAAATACTGAACCTGCCGCCTACATGTAAATACCAAGAAAATTGCTGCAAAAAACAAAACAACAGAGATTTTTTTCAAAAAGCATGAAAAGAAGAAAAAAGAAGCAAAAAGAGTGGTCTTTGCGTGGATCTTTGGACTTTTATTTATCGCTTTGGCATAAAATTGCGAAGAACAAAGAGAAAAAAATAAAACATTTCTTTTTTTAATTTGTGAGAATATACTTACGTTCGTCAATCATGGGTGACAATAGTAATATATTGACAAGAGCCGCTCCGTACCCATGCCCAAACAAGGTCACTTTATTAGTGTCTCCCCCAAAGGCACCAATGTTGTCATGAACCCATGACAACACTGCAAACAAATCCCACAATGCATAGTTTCCGGTCGCCTCATTGTCTCCTGTGCTCAAAAAGCCTAAGAGTAAATATAAAAAAGGACATCAGTACATATATATGCCCGGATGTAACGACCTGTGAAAAAAGGCTTGATATATGAAAGCAAAAATTCAGGTTAAAAGCGTTTATTTCTAAGGTTGGAACGTTTATGTTTACACGTGATTGGTAATTTTCTGAGCGTGAACATTAAGGACATGCAGCAAAAGTTGAAACCATGCACCTAATAAGAACAAATGATATTAGAGCAACAGTACGTTGAAATGGAATTCGGGTTATGTTGAGCTTTATATTATGAAGTTTGCATTTATAAGCAAGTCAGCTTTTATAGTGTCTAAGGTTAAAAAACGAACAGGAAGTAAATGGAGAATAAAAAAAAAACTATTTCCATTTACATAATTTTTAGCCGGGGTAATCGCTAGCGATTAGCCACGGCTATAGCTACGATAGCCTTTCGGTAAGCTTTCAGATGGTTTTTCCGGCGGTTCACCAAATACCTATCAATAGAAATATCAATACACGCTTGCAATATAGTTCTTTTTCCAGATCTGTTTTTTTTTCGTCGCTTTACTCGCAATCATGTTATAAACTTTTTTATTGAGTTTTCAAATTTTGAACAAGTATGTAAGACGCCTATCTGATGCGATAGTATTAATTGATTTATAAAGAATACAAAAGCGGATTGATATTTTGTTTATGGGAGTGTTCACCGATCTCATTAGTGATGTCATATTCACTAATTTGCATCTCATTAAGTGTCAAACTGGATGGCAATAAACAGTACAACAAATCAAACATCGATACCCAAAGTTCAAATCCTCATATTTTTATTTTATTTGATCAGATAGAATAGTTATGTAAACGGTTTTTTAAAGAAGAATTTATTCATATTTACAATAATTGATTTTGAAAATAGTACTTAAAAATAAATTTTCTGTAAAATAGTTTCTGGACCAAGTAATTTTCAGTCATTGATTTTTTAATCAACCAAATTTTCGATCTTTAGGACCACTGAATATATATATTTCAAGATGCACTACAAAAACGATCTTTTTAAGAAAATTGTAGAAGCAAAAGATTTTTTTTCTAATTATCTTGAAACACAAACAATTAAGTTATGGCAATTCAAAGACTATTTAAACATGAGTTTGTTGTCTTTTTGCCCTGACGGGTTTCCTATTGTGATTGCGCGCCTGCAAAAAAAGCTGACAGAGGAAAATAAAAAAAAATAGGAATGTTACTTTTTTTGTAAGTGTGACTTCTCTGTTTTGGATTGTTTGTCATTTTAAATTGATAAATTCTACAGGAGTTACAGGATAGATTTTACTTAAGTTGTATTCATCTCAGATGTAAGTATCATAATAATATTTTGAGTTTCGAGTTGAAAAAAGTCTACATGTATAATGAGATTATTGTCAAAGTAATTTTTTAACTGTTGTAATGAGGAGGATGAGGACATTGGCAACATGTAGCAATCCTGTTAATTTATATGTTCTTTCCTGTAGAATGAGAGAAATCAGATGCTTTTTGTAATAAACTATATAGAGGAAGTTTTCTCTTGGACTGCAAAATAAGCTGATCTACCAAATATATAGATAAGCTGTAGCATAGACATAGACATAGACATATTTTATTTAGATCCAATCATGGAGCCCCGTGAGAGGCAGTACAATTATTCATAACAAATGTTATCAATTCAGTAACCCGAATAATACAGTCGTTATATTTCGCTCCTTACAGTCGCTATATTATCCCGCCGAAGTATGCGAAGACGGATAGGGCTTGGATCATTCGAGTTATCAATTCAGTTGAACCAGTGGGTTAACAACAAGTGATAGAAACACACGTGTTTTTATACCCCCGCAAACAAAGTTGGGGGGTATATAGGAAACACCCTGTGTCTGTCGGTCTGTCCACCCGTCCGTCTAGCTGTCCACATAACTCGTAAGCGCTTCTCCTACTAACCCGCTTGAAGGATTTTGCTGAAACTTAGGGCAATTTTATAAAATTTGGCGATCGCTTGGACATCAAAAAGAAAGTAAATTTGTAGACATTCTCGGGACTTTACCAATTAAATGTAACGTAAAACGGAAGTAAAAACGTCATTAAAATTCATTTCTTTCGAGTTTCGAGACTTTTCCTTGACGTTATGCTTTCATGTCTAAGTGATTGCCAAATTTTACAAAATTGCCCGAACAAAGCCCGATTTTGAGACCAAAATGCAATGAATGAAGATATATTTGGGTGTTTTGGAAAGGAAAATCATCTGTGAAACGAATTATATAAAAAAAGGTATGAGATAAATGATTAATTAAAAGAAAAACGAATAGAAGAAAAAGGGGAGTGTTTAAAGTAGTATATCCCTTGTGTTTTTTTCATACCGCACATTGACTCCGAAATATTGATAGAAGGGAGCAAGTCGCTGTGATTTGGGGTTTGTGGCCAAAAGGGCTAAAATGGGTGTTTCGACAAAACAGCTGTAGATTTTTTATTATTCATTCAATTTTGAAAGTCTTTTTTTATTGAATTCGTCGTTATTTTCTGTCAACTTTATATGTCAATGTTTTTTTTTCATATATATTGCACCAGGGGACCAAAGACAGGCCAGGCCCATAAATTCAACTTTCTTTATTTTGGTTCGAGTTTCATAATCTTTTTTTTTCTTCATCGGAGTCCTTGTGAATATCCCTTTTATACAAAAAGTAGCTTTTTATTTTTATTTTTTGCTACACATAAACAATTTAAAATTTGTAGATTACCCCGGCTACCAGTACTTTCAGTACTTTGATTCTACGTACCAAGTACGCCAAGTCTGTAATTAACTGTCACCACGATTACTTCCCCTTTACTCGCTAGGACACTTCCTTCATATGCATTTCCTGTTCCTATTTCATACGACTCTCCATGGACAAACACCATTACAGGTAGCTTGGATGTACTGTTCCAATCTGAAATAAATAGAAATAAACATGACAACATAGTACAAAGCAACAACCAAAAAGCTATCAACTGATTTCTTCTCCACGATACGGAGACAGAGAGTTTGGCTGTTTTATGCAAAATTTCTAGTTATAAGTGTGATGTGAAGTCACATTCAAACGTTTTAATGATAACGATTAATACCAAGGGAGCACCATTTGATTTTTAGGAAGGGGGGCTATGGTGAAATTTGAAAAAAATGAGGGTTGGCAAAAATCGATAAAAAAGGCATGACATTGCTATGATTAAAAGAAGGCATGATGGTATTTTTTGGCTAAAAAATTAACGCGCGCAAAGCAAATCCAGGGAAGGCTTTTTTCCGAAAATGAAAAGGCAGGACGGAGAAAATATCCGAAGCCCCCTCATATAAAACAAATTGCTGCTGCCTAGGTTTAGATAAGTCTAAATTGTACTTGATCAAGCTTCACTTTGTCTGAAATCTACTGTTTCAATTAAAGGATTCGTGACTTATATGACAATTTGAAAGTTATTTTTTTAATTCGGTTGGGATTTATGTACATGTGTAAAGTCGAGTACAATTCAGACTTTGAATAGTTTGTAGTGAATAAAAGTCTACTTGTACAAATAATTCTTGCCAAAAAATGAAATGAACACCTCTGCCAATACCACAAATATCAGAAAAGAACCCAAGCATAACTAATAGTACAAGGTGAAAGACTTAGATGAAGACAACAACCAGGTGTTAGAAAAATCAAGTCAATGCTGCATATGAAAGTATTGCAAAACCAAAACAAAGTTGTCTGTTTTAACCTGGTTGAAAGAAACCTAAACAGTGCAGCGGTATAAGTGCAAATTGTGAACTCTACTATTATATTTTTCTATGTAAAAAGCATACGTTGACATTTATCTTTGTTATAGATAGGCTTTTTAATGGCAATACTTTAAACGGATGAATCGCTTGAGCAAATGGATATTATAAGGGTAAATATAATGGATTTGTAAATAAACAAATCAGTGCCCTCAAATAACAATTTGGTTTTCAATGGTTTACTAGTAATATCAATTATGCTCCTATCAAGGAAACTAATTACTGGTTTTTTTCTCGTCAATTATATTTTCACTTATTAACATTGTTATATTTTGCTTTAAGAGATCATTGCAATACTACAGTAAGTGTTACCAGATCCATAATTAACAGTCAATGGAACTGATGCGTGCCTTGCCCTTTTTAATGCACAATTTGAATAATTGGTACGTTATGAAAACAATGTTATTATATTTAATGCACAATCTATTTTCACATGAACACTAAAATAGAAAACTTGTAATTCTTATATTAGCAATTTCAAAGCGATAAGATTATAAAAAACCCATCTGTCATGTCTGTATTACATGTAGCGAAATTTTAGAGAACAAAACAAAAATGCATTTACACATATTGACATAGTTACACAGGGTCCGGTTTTATAAAAAATCTCAAACTTGTATGAGGATATCCTCAACTCCAATTCTTTGTTAAAAATCCTACATGTATATATAAATTTGAGGCAATTTTCAAAATTGAGAACAAATGTTTTATGAGACCCAGGCCAGGATTAGGACTCCGTTTTTCGCCAGATTCAAATGTAAATTTGAAGTATGATACCGCAAAAAGATCAATGCTAAATGTGCGGAAATGGTACTGTCTTAATTCCACGAAACATATTGAAATTGGCTTCTTTAGATTTAATGGGACATGATTGCAAAACTCATGAATACATATATATGTTAAACAAAGTTTTGAACTTTGATTTCTGAAGATGTTTTGACTAACATAAATAAATGTATTGAGGTACTGTACATAAGTAAAACATATTCTTGCTGTCAGAATCACAAAATTCTTGGATTTGTTTTTCCTTTATCTGAGCTGGTTTGAGCACATGGAGAGAAAGAAAACTTTCTATAAGAAATACTTTTCCTTCAGACGATACCATAAAAAGAAGGAAGCGTTGTCACATAACTGATAGAAAAAAAAAAATTGACAAGGTTATAATATTAATATCAAGTAAAACTTTCTATTATAAGTTAAAACATTAGGTAATTGAAAGACTTCATATTTTCATATTCTTAATGCATCAACCCCAAGCCAAAGCATCGGATCTTTCTACAGAAACTCATTTTGATTTGGTAAGTGGTCCTTGAAGAAAAACCAGACGAAGTTATTAGCTATCTTTATGATTTCAATGACGATATAATTTCTGTGCTTCGAAGGGAATCCCCCTTCTCAATCTAACGCTGTTGCTATACTGTCCTTATTTCAAACAAATAAGCTTTCAATATTAAATATTTCATTAGAATAATTTTAACGGAAATGTTTGCGACTTAAAAATCATGTTACATTTCTCCTTTCCATTTTGTCACATTGTGCAGTTGTTTAATCTGAAACTTGATTTGACACAAAAATAATCCACGTAGAATATTTCGTGCAAGTGTTTTTAAAAGATCTTTGTATTTTCTTGAACACCATAGTACGCGTCAGACTTACAATATATATCTTGTCCGAGCATAGTGTGTTTGTTCCAAAGGTAGGCTATTTTCAATCCTTTCGAATATCTAATTTGTCTATTTTATAAATACAGATCTTTTCGAAGTGATTTAAATTTTCATTTTGTTTTGTAGGTTAAAATTTTGTCATTCATTTCAAAATCATATATTGGTTGGGCTTTTTAAAACTCTGCCTCATCGCAATGGTAATTTCTTACGTCTTATGTCATTCTCAGAATCTCTTTGTTTTAAGCATCTCTTATGAGTTTGGAGAAGACAAATTTTAACGCGCTTTCGGTCTATAACTCTGTTAAAAATTATTTTCTGCTAACTATCTATTTGAAATATGATTTAGAAATTCAATAATTCCCAAAAGTATAAACTAATGCGTTGATCACAAAAACGGATAATACACAAGAGGCCAAGAAACTGGAAAATGTGTCAGTATTTACTTAATTATTTTTCCCAACGATATATTACTCTCTTTTGTTATAACTGATTATTCTTTAGCTAGAATCGAAAGTCGCTTTGAAAAAAAAGTATTTGCACTTTTGCTTCTTGTCAGTCTTGTATTAAAAAGAATATGGGCTATGTTCAATCGACAATATTATGCGTAAACATGTATATTAATTGAAAACCCAGACATTAAACAGAACAAAAAAATAGTCATCGGAAGCTTAAGAGATTACTTGTATGGTATAACCGTGTCCCGGCAGTGGACCTTTTCAAATCTTTTGATTTGGATGAAAATAGCATAAAGAATAATTACACACCTCGTTGTCATCAAAAGGAAATCCTCATTGGTTAACTGTGAAGAAAATGACGGCGGATCAGATTCATTTTTGCATCTATGATAAATTGGTGATTAGGTTACCAAAATCAGAAAGATAGGTATATTGATTGCAATGAAGAAGAGTCAATAAAAGCAAGCTCGAAATAGACAAGTAATGTTCTAGTTTGAAAGATTCATCAGGAATTGATTTCCAGCAAAATCATTTTTCTACATCTTCATATTTTCAGAAAATATGAAATTTATGAGTTGGGTGATCAAGAAGTAATAAATAATGACATGTTTTATTACTATTTCCGAGAGCTTGACTTCTAAGTTCAACACGTTAAAATTGAATTGTGCACGAAATCACGCAATGGATGAAGCATTTCTGGTAACAATAGGGCCAATATGGTTTCAATGAATAAAACTATTGAAAAGGTTCACAGAGGAACTATTCTTGTATAAAATGAAAGCTGTATCTTTTTCATTTGAATTTCCGCTCAAATAAATCTATATTCATTGAAGTGGTTTTCCATCATTTCCCATAGAATGTTTAAATCAAAGTGTTGAGTACAGCAATAAAAGCTTCAAAGAATACATGTACATGTATTTAGGATTTAAGGATTATACATTACAGAACCGTCAAAAGAAAAACCCGGTCTCAACTTTTAAAAGAACGACTTGCGAATTTGTGCGTGGAAACAGTACATCACTAACACTGGTTGCACTTCTGCGACACCTTAGAAAAATTGCATTTTGAAGAGGCTTGGCCTCGTTTACCTACATGTACTTCATACGACATTAAGAGATATTATTGTGCTTAAAACATCAAGTTCGTTACATATATATTACAAATAGATACTTTGAACAAATTTCATTAAAATTCATTTATACACATTAGACAAAATCTTATAAATGTGTTTTATTTCAATAAAACTCATGTCGATTTATCTTGATATGTTATCGTCTAATTCTTTCTAGCTTTTACATTTTTAGAAACATTACAATTATCTAAAGTTTAAATCAGAGGAAATAGTAATTTTCATTTGTCTAATCAACCTAATATTACAGAATTCAAAATGGAAATTTTTAGGAATCAATAGCCGGAGAGTTTAATCAACTTGTTATATTTGCACAATTTGTAGCGTCTTAATTGTGAAATAACACCGTAAACCACGTTAGTTAGGTCGCATTCAATTCATTAAAATATAATGCATTCTATTTATTATAACACTATATGAAAAGTAAATGAAGGAAATTCGTTTGACTTGTGTGACAACTAAAGTTTACTGATGTGCACTAATGTCTGTTTTATCTGCCTTTGAAATAATTATAACAGTTTTATACGTGTACTTATCATATGATTTTAAGCCGTTTCTTATTATCAAATTTTATTTCTTGGATGCAGAAAACAGTAACATGTATATGGAGCACAGAAGTCAACTACACTGAATTCCCCTTTACTCTCTCTGTACGTTCTAAAACGTCTTTTTGTTTGAACTTCTAACTATTAGACGTCTAAACATCAAAACCTAATAAAACTGAAACCTTATAACGTAGAGTAACAATTGAGTGGAATAAAGAGTTGAAAGAACAAAAAAAAAAAAAAACAAGGACAAGCGGACTACAGAAAGAGCTTCGATAAATTATGCCGTAACTACAAAGTTCAGAACTTCAGTCACTTGGGAGGTACTGCGCTCTAAAAAGGGTTGAAATCAAAGATGATATATAAAAAAAACAGATAGGAATCTAATGGCACGCGATAATAACAAAAACCTGATAAACCACATTTATCGACCGTAAACTATAGTTTGCTGTTGATAAACTGGGTTTATCGCACGCTAACTATAGTTTACGTTCGTGAAACCAAGTTTATCAGCGATAACGTTAGTTTGCGCGATGCAAATGCTATTTTATCAACGCAAAACATCATTTATCGACCGTAAACTATAGTTTGCGGTTGATAAACTCAGTTTATCGCCGATAAACTCAGTTTATCACCGATAAATTCGGTTTATCACCGAGAAACCCTATTTAGCATTTGAAAACCCCATTATCGACCGCTAATGATAAATTTCAAACAACTGAAATTATCATTAGCATCAGCAAACTATAGTTAGCGAGTGATAAACCCAGTTTATCGACCGCTAACTACAGTTTACGGTCGATAACTCAGTTTATGGGATTTTATGACTGTCGCATGCCATGCAGTTCAGCACCCAGGAACCCTAATTCGCATTGAAAATTTCCATAGTCGACAGCAAATGTTAATTAAACAAACTTGGTTTATCAGGGTTTTATAACCTACAATGCAAAGTTGTTTTTGACTGACTCGAGCGTCAGCCCATCCCACCGTCTGTAATCATATTTTATTGACGCAAATTTTCTGAAACTACTTAGCAGAAATAAATGAAACTTGGTATGCAAGGAGTACACTTCGTAAAGTTGTGCATATAATTAGGAATTTTTTTTCTGTATTTTTTTTATAAAACGTGCGACCCTTTTGACTAAGAAAATCTTTAATTCTGCATTTCATACATGGTAGAAATGTCAATATTTTAGTTGTACTATGAGATGAATTTTCCTTCAACGTCCGGTATAGCACGCGCTTGTTTTCCCGAACTTTCGGCGTCTTTTTAACGTTTTTATCTTTGAAAAATTTAGACGTCATTAAACGCTCACGTAACCCACAAGAAAAGCTAGTTTGTTTTTATTTTTGGACCCCAAAAATTAAATTAATTAAAACTTCGGGAGCGTAACAGGTTTTACCTGCCTCATATTATTTCTAAGTTTAACGGATTCTTGTTATGGCATTCAGATACATGCAAATTATCTTTACAATGCTTGTTGTACCTCAATTGGTATTCCTCAGGGTTAATATTAATTGAACTCGTAGGGTATGAAAGCACGCTTACTTAGTTTCTGTTATTGATACTTTCCAAACCACATGACATGTTCATAGCATGCAATAGCAACCGCATAATAAACTATTTTATAGAACGTAAACCATAGTTCACTCGGTTACTTTAGTTTGCGCGGCGCAAATGCTACTTATCAACGCAAAACAGCATTTATCGACCGTAAACTATAGTTTGCGGTTAATAAACTGAGTTTATCGCCGATAAACTCAGTTTATCATCGATAAACTCAGTTTATCGCTGATAAACTCAGTTTATCACCGATAAATTCGGTTTATCACCGAGAAACCCTAATTAGCATTTGAAACCCCCATTATCGACCGCTAATGAAAAATTTCAAACAACTGAAATTATCATTAGCATCAGCAAACTATAGCTAGCGAGTGATTAACCCAGTTTATCGACCGCTAACTATAGTTTACGGTCGATAAACTCATTTTATGGGGTTTTTGTGACTGTCGCGTGCCAGAATCATAGCAGGATAGCACAAACAATTTTGTTCATTTTTTATCAATTCAAAGGCTTCAGTAAAAATTCAACTAAATCTGTTCAATTTCAAAAGATAAGAAATTTAAAATTAATTAAGATGCACTAAGTGCTTCAGGTTTTGCTGGTAAAACACATCGTAAGATCAATCATTTCTTATGATCAAAAACATTTTATAAGCGTCATGAGACTTGATATACAAGTTTGTTATTTATGAGTTGCGTTGACAGCAAAACAAACACACATGCATATGAATGCACTTTTGTTTGCATGAAGGAGCTAAATAAACACATGTATAAATAACTATTTTATGTTGAAATTCATGGTTTGAATTTAAATAAAATTATATAATTGGAACATGCATATAAAATCTATAAAAAGGGTGTCGATACAATCTGGATATCATCAAGTTCTTTTCAGCAACCTAGCCAAATATTCTTATGTTAAAGCGTGTCTGAATTGAAGCGTTAATGATAACGCAACAAACTATCTATTTTTCACCTCTGATGAAGACGGTAGGCAGGTGTCAGGATAATAAATTTGACGGTAAATGATTCCAAGTCGTATCAACGCGACAAAAGAAGATTTTTCACGCCATTTCTTTCACCATTACAGATCCAAAAGCAATCGCGTTCGATATTTCTGTTCTTTATGCTATGGAGATGTTTAGCGCCAGGTCAGGCATATTATGGGATGCAGAGTGCAAATTGCAGTGACTGGAAATCGCATTTACCAATACCAATATAAATGAACTGCAAACAACTGAAAATTTTCTTCTACATTTAACTCCATTTGTTTGTAACCTCATTTAATGTTACATTTGTGCAATGTAATGAAAGTGGCCTAGATTTACCACCCTTGTAATATATATTATTTTGTCAATTGCAATGAATTAAATAAGAAAGACTTAATTTCCTTGAACCTAAGGGAAATGCAAAAGAGGCATCAAATAGCAATATGAGTGATCGAGAACGAATATCTAATTACTATTCAAAAACTTAATGGTTAACTAAAAAGGAAAATAAATGAAGCGAATTAACCATAAATGACAAGAGATGAAATCTAAGAATAAATCCCAAAATACATGTTTAGCAAAGTCCAAAAGGAAGGAACTTTATATGACCGATAAGTTCTATTCATATATATTTAGTTATAGTGAGGAGAATTTGGATCCTGTGAGCAAATATGCAAATATATATTCCATTTTTCAGGAAAGAAACCTACATGTAACAATACAGCGACTTAATGCGCTCAATACAAACGTCTTGACTTTTGGTAAACATACCATCAATGGTCATTTCGATTTTTTATATTCTTATGAATTATTCACTGTTTTCTAATACGTCTTATCTTGATTTTGTTTATGGTAAACATTGCGTTAAAGAAGGAAAGTTAATTGGATCTTTTATAATCATGATGATGTCTTCCCGAAGCATCAGTATGTTTCTAGACAAAGACAGCATTGTGTTAGAACATTCAGTAATGTACGTATGAAATATTTACGAGTTAACTAGTAATTGTTGTTTGTTTACTATTCATGGCCTGTTACGAAAATTTATAATTATGGGTCTTGGGAATGAGAAAATGCTTTTAAACAATTAAAAAATAAAGAAAGAATGTGTCCATGGGACACGGATGCCTCAGCTGGCCTCAAATAAAAAGTCGAAGTCCCACAGGTCTGAAAGTCGCTTAGGACGCATAGTTTATCATACTTAACCATCCTACCAAGTTTCAAATCATTCCCATGTACGGTGTCTGAGAAAAGCTTGACGGAAATTTTCATGTCGATTTTAGAATCGAACCAGCCGCATACAGGAAGTAGATGTCCGACAGGTCTAAAATTCGCTTAGTTTGTCATACTGAACCATCCTACCAAGTTTCAAGTTATTCCCATTTACGGTTTCTGAGACAAGCTTGACGGAAATTTGTACGGTCGGACGGACATGAGTAAAACTTAATGCCCCCCGACATGTCGTCGCGGGGGCATAAAAAATAAAAATTGATATTTCAATAATGGATACGTGAATGGACAGGTGGACAGACTGAATTACATAATCGAAATAGTTCAAATTTGACCAATATATCTGAACAATGGATTTGTACCAAACAGAGTAACAAAATCTTAAATGCCCATGATTTTGAACTGGAGTTAAATAGTACAATACATGTGTAAGGGGTTCTTAACTAAATGTATCATGAAGATTCTATGAAATTTTCATGGAAATCAATCGACTAATTAGGGTAGACTGGCGAAAAAAACTAAAAATCTGATACAACAACCAAGATATCTACGACGACGATAACTAATAACGACACCTAAAGTTACCACAGGGACCGCTTCGCTCACGGTTAAAAAAAACCTTGCTTGTCTTTATATACAGTGTATTGTGTCCCTGTCGGCAATAACAATAACCGGACATAACAGCAGACTTTATTGTTCGGGCAAACACAAAAACAAGGAAATACGTCTTGCATATGAATCTTATATGGCGTTATATAGTAAACTCATACCAAAATAAAGCATTCTTATTGATTTGTATAATCACCGTATATTTTCCAAATCGCATCACAACGGAAAAGAGATGCATCATCGTTTTACTAACAAGGCTAACGATAGGTGCCTCTTGTCAAATCTTTATATAAAATGACAATGTCAGTTCCTGAAAAATCAAAACCATTGCGGGTTATTTACTAACTATGGGTTAATCACCGTAAGATGTTAATTTAACATTATCTTTGCTGAGAGTATTATAACCATTTCCTTTTCGGTATCGATATCAGCCAAGAAAGTAGAATTTAAATTTTTAGTATTTTGTATAAATAGAATTAATTGTCGTCTACTGACTGATCGGAGTGTTTGGAGCCAAAATTGATCGATGGTTTAACTTCATAAAATAGCAAAATGTGACAAGTTTAAACAACGAGCGGCTACATCATCTTGGTTTGGTTAAAAACAAGACGGGGAAATTATCTCAATTAATACAAGTATCCGGCATTTGCCAAGTACATAAGGCACTTTTTATTTAATGGAAATTGTCTCCCAGACACAGGAAAAATATAACCAACTTGTAATTGGACAGCATGGGAAATACCCTTTTATGTTCAACAAATTATTAGCAAAGTACAATGCAAACATTTAAAATGCGACTGGCACAAAGAAGACGGAAAGTAAACATACAAATTTGTATTTAATAAAGGTAATAACAAAGCTACCGAACTTGAATGATCAATCTCATAGTTCAGAGAAAATGACAAAAAATGGATCAGTTTTACCGGAGAATTGGTGGATCGCAATGGTCCTGACTTGGTACAGGCATTTCAAACGAAAACCATTAAACCAGAAATTGTTGTATTACGACCCCAAGAATGAAACACTGTAAAATACATTTAAAACATAAGCATTAGCTAACAAGGTATGTCTATCTCTGTTGTGAGTTTTTTTCTTTCTATTGCCTCTTTTCGTATCGCATATGAGTGCTTTGTCCTGAGTGGGTCTTGAAAATTTATTTTTTTGTTTTATTTTTCCTTGTCCTGAATAGGACTGAGATACTGTAGAATACATCGAAGTAATGTTTATCTGAGTATTTGAGATGTGGTTTTATATAAATCGTTTTTGTATATCTCAAATACCAACGAATTAACAAACTATCCAGCCTCACAAATCCGATTACTTAAGGTCGAATGCTTCAGCACTAAGAAGGCGATTGACTCATTTTTCTGGATAGGGCAAACTTTGTATTTAATCACAAAAATACCAACCATTATTGTTGTTATTTAGGACCGAAATTAGCTAATGATCAACAACGATCAGCCCAGTGATTGACCGCTTTATAATGATTAGTAAATTGATACATACAATCCAAGAGGAAACAAACCATTTAATTTGTTCTGGCGATTCCTCGGTCATATATTGATTAGGTAAAGTCAGGCTTAAACGATGTGAATAAATCCATTTCTTTAAGTAAATATGCTAAGTGGGACCTTAAGAATGAGCAGACAAAGTAGTTTTCCGTCGTATGTCTTCTTTATAAAATGGGAATTTCTAGTATTGCTTTCAATGATTGTATTACCCCAATAAGGGGTGTTTGAGTTCAAATTTAAAACCATACTCGAGTGAGTGATCTTTATATTCATTTTTATATGTGAAGCAGTTTAGAACAACAAAAATATATATGGAGTCATCAAAGCAAACAGGTCCATCAAATGGTAGCTTCAAAGTTCTGAATCGGTTATTTCAGATGCATTTCTTAAAAAAAAAACATGCTCAGACCAGTTAAGACTTCAGCCAGTGTTAAGACAAAGTGCCTAGCACATAAGATCATCGTTTAGACAGAGTACCTTCAATGGTTAAAGAAAACCTTTGATTGGACATAATTTACTTGACAAGTCGTGTTTACACTGGACTTGTTATTTGTTAAGTAGTGTTAAGAGTTGAAATTCAATTTCAGTTTTGCGTAGTTAATCTTCGAGGCTGATCAAGTAATGTCCAGTGTATTATCTCTTGAATCTTCTGGAAACGATCTTATTTTAACTTGATTGACTTCAAAAGAAGTTTACTGAATTTCTGTAAGGTTTAACCCTGAAAAAGATATATTTCGCTAACATGAACATGATGCCTATATGCCAGTCACGCGCCATTATAAATACAAAAAGCAGACTTTTCCTAATGAGTGCACGGTATCACTCGACACAAAAGCCAGAAAAACAATATGTGCGACCAAAGAAAAAAGCTTAGTTAATGAACAATCAGTCGCAGGAACTAATTCATTATTTATGAAACAACGTTTACCTCCCAAACGATAAAAGATGAAAGAATGCTATGTTTTGAATTTCTTCGAAAACAGGTGCTAGACATTTCAGAGAATGAAAGATATACAAATGTTCTTTGAAAGTTATAAATTTATAGCAGTTGGTATAACAGATATGTACTAAATAACGTATCAAATGGTCTCTTCATAAAAACGTTATTCTTTTTTCAATTACCGGTATTAAACGCTATCAGCCGATATTAATATTTGATATATAACTTTGCAATTCTTTGAAGAACAATTCAAGCCAAGAAGCATGCTATAGTAAACTTGAAATAATGCTCCTATCAGAAGAACAATTTGCAGTTAAACGTCATTTAACTCTGGTTATTGTGGAAGATAGCAGAAGATTGGGAAAAGGCAATAAATTCTCATGATTTAACAGTACCTTTGACATTCCTTATATCTTTTGTGTCAAGTTTTTAAAGTTCTGTATTTTGTTTCATGGATTATTTCATGTTCTTTTAAGTGTTTTCGTTAAACAGGGATAATAACAATAAACGTGCGGAAACTGGTTTGGGGAAAGAACATGGCTTAGAAGGAAAATACTTGAAATACGTATATCACCAGCTGAAATATGAAAAAAATGGATTGAGAATCGCCACTGTTCTACGCTTGCATCAGGAGAGAAAATTGTTTAAGTCATGATAATTGTTAAGCTTGTTACAAATTGTGACATTCGAATAAAATTAATACTTTCATGTTTCATTGTGTTCTTAACCCATTTCAGAAGAAAATATTTCACAGATATGTTTTTTTTTCTACCGAATCTCTTTAAAATAAACTATCAAATAGAAATAACCTTAGCTTAGATGATCAGTTGGTGTCCTAAACTATTTCAACAGCAGTTTAAACATGGTATACATTGTCACAAAGAAGCCTAGTATATTAAATCCCATTAGACCTTTTTCAGAAAAAAAACCTTATTTCAATCAAGGAGAAAGACTCTTCAGGGAACAACAAAGACATTAAAACAGAAACGGGAAATAAATGTAAATACAGTAAATATAAATGTTTTCTGTTGTATTTGCATTGTTGTTTTCCATATTTTTTGCAGTTATTTTTTGAATTAAGGATGGTAACAACAAATTTCCAAACGAGGATACGGGAATACTCAATCTCAAATGAAACAGACAATTAAAACAGACAAATGCAGGGATGACATTAGGTAGCCTACCGAAGATACAATGAGATACGAGATGATTTGGAACCGGTATATGTTTATTATAAAAAGAAAACATTTGAGATATGATATGCTGTATGGCAATTAAATCGGCATAATGCAGAAATAAAAGACCTGCTCTGTTTAAAGTTTGTTATAAAAGTTACCATGATTATCTTAAATGCAATTTTAAACGTTAATAATAGATTCTTAGTCTCCTTTATACCACTGTTACAATTGATCTTAAAAAAATACCAACACCAGGATGTGACAAAATAAGTAAATCATACAAAAAGTGCAGAGAACAATCTGTTTTGGTGTATGATCCAGAGTAAAGTTACACTTATTATTGCATAATTTTCACAATCAAAGGACCAACTTGTCAAGATTGCCTTTTAACAACGTGTTATATATAGATAATGTTTCACCTTTGAGTGTTAACATCGCCATCAAGATGTAATTGTTGCCTCATAAAGCTACATCGATGGCCATTCTCGTATCGATTAGAACTGTTGCAACCATATACTTTACTCCTAACAAGATCGGCCAGTGCCGACTGTTTAACCCAAACGTAGTGATTATCAGCTAATGAATACAAATTACAAGACTAAACAGTCTTTTGTATGACATTAATTCAATTAAAGGGATAAACACAACGTGGTTAGCATATATCGGTTTGTGATTTTTTTCCTAGTTGCAATATGAAATGAAAATATACATTTGGTAATACTGTAAATGGCATTTTTGCAAGTTGAATTATCTTTTTTGAAAGCTTTTTAAAATAATCAAGCAATATACAAAAATATTTGTCATCTACAAACTGTAAAAGTTTGCAAAAAAAAACGACTCGAAAATTGACTTTGAGCTGTTAGCACAATTGTGTTCCACATGAAGATGCTAATTTGCGTTTATTTTACTTCTTGTATATTGAAGATATTGCGTTGGATAACAAGTTTCTAGTAATAAATACGTCGTCAAGTTATATAATTATCGAAAAAAAGAAATGTAACAAATCAACAACGGAACTGCTGATTTTTTTATCTTGTAAACTTTGTTTCTGAATACCGCCTTTGTCTTTCAAATATAGTTTCAAAAGAGACAAAATGCTTTATTTTCGCCATAACATTAAACAAGAGCTTACTTTTGTGTTAGCTACCGAACGAGAATTGCCGATTATAAAATATGCCAAGAAAAAAAAGCCCTTGTAGTCATCTATATGTATAACAGAAATGCATATTGTCGTTGACCTGACTTGTGAGCATCTTCTATGTAAAAAGTCAGTGACGTCATTTTTATTGTATAAACCTCTCATTTATATTGTGAACTGTGTTTTGTAGAAATACACCAACGCTTCGTGCTCAGACACAAACGTAAAGTGGTAACAAGCGAATTACTTCCCCTTGTGTGACGTTTTTAGAACTCAAAAACAAAATTGACCAAAGAGTTACAATCATTTGGCCGAGCAGTCCAAAAAATTAATTTTTAAACGCAGTCTATATGCATCTACATGTTGATAGTATTTTTTTTAGCTAATGTAGTAATTTCAAATTTTGAAATATTGAGCACTATAATGGTGTTAGATTTTAAGATTTTTAATAATAATATTCAAGACTGTCTGCTCCACGCTGGAACTTTGAAAATATTTAGTTTTATCTGCCAAATTTCGTTTTACATCATTACTTTATCATTTTTTTTTTCAAATCAAATTTTAATGAGACTTGTTCTTATCTTGATCAAGTAGTTTAATGTTAAAATTTAAACTTAAATATTGTTCAATTTGTTGCATCTTTACGGATTCCTGTTGAGTCTGCACATTTCAGTGTTATCATGATGATTTATCGAACATAAACCAATATTATCTTTACCTTTTCTCAAATAACTGAATTACGACTTAATGCCTATGAAACTATGAAATATCAATCAAAATCTGTTTTATTGAGAAAAATGTTCGCTTGATCGACTTGCTTGTCAGTTTTTCAAATAAAATGATGATTTTAGCTTATTTAAATAAATGTTATCGCAAAATGATATCCAGAAACCACATTGTAAAAATCAGGGGGCGAAAGAACCTTGCATTGATAAAGTCATAAGAAAACAAAATAAGACAAAATTTCTAGAATTTAGTGTCGCCATTGATAAATTCATTAGAAAACAAAATAAGACCAAAGTTCCAGTTGGTAGACTTATTGAATTCTATAAAAGGTTAATAAATTAAAGCAATAGGCCAGAATGAATTCTTACAGTCTAATGCTTTCCATCAAAACATGATTGACTGAAAACACTTTTACGTAAATGCAATGTCCCTTTCTTATAAATGCCTGATCAACATATTTATATTGATATATTTAGACAATTTTCAGCAATGTCTGTGGTTTTCTTATTGTGTCTTCTTGGTCTTTCTAAATTAAATAAACGAAGGAAAATGACAGAGTAAATCATACAAGAGGATTTATGTATGAATAACCCTTATAAATACAATCAATAAATGGTATATTAGCCTTCTCAAGGAAAGCGTCTCTATTTCTAAAGACTATTCAATTAAATAATCAGCAGTGCTTCCTTTGTAGACACAGTAGACAAAGAAATGATATAGAACTATGTAACGAAGGTGGTTAACATAATGTAACGTAGGAGTCGACAAATTCTAGACAAAAATCACGGATCTTACATGGGTACGTAACTTACGTTACTCTAAAGTTAATAAGAAGAATTATTGGAATAGAAAATATACAATTATAAAAACAAACATAATATGGATCTATGTAAGGAAGGTGGTTAACATTTTATAACGTTTTAGACAAAAATCACAAATCTTACACGGTTATGTAACGTACGCAACTTTACATTTGATGCAGTACAATTGAAAAAAAAAATTGGTATAAAAATATTCAGTATGACTACAAATGTATTTAAATGTTCAAGCGTAAAATGAATGACAACCTTTCTTTGAGCATATTGTTAATGATAAGAAAAACAAAATAAAATTGGTATTCTTACCTCTTTTAGGAACATATATATTCAGTCTCAAACAGTCCTCGGAGTTCTTTTGAACCACAGAGGATAACTTTTTGAACTTTACAACAAATCTCTCGGGGAACAATGCTTCAAGTCGTCTAATGTTAATAGACTGTGGACACGAAGGACAATTATCATTTTTGAAAACTTTTACAAAATCCCATCTCTCCTTTGCCCCATAAGGAAGAGAAAATCTCAATCTATTGCTGTGGACAGACGCATATTGCAATCCGAAGTATCCTTCTACATAGTTCAAATATGATTCTCGTGGAAACTCAACAAGTAAACCTCGTATTTCTCCTTTTGGTAGAATGATTTTAGAACTTCCATATTTCTGTTTGAAAACTTTAGCAAAACTGACTTGAAGTAAAATGACAATGACACAAAAACTTCCTGTTCGGACGCCTGTCATACTTAAATCTGTTGGAGTAATTGCATTGTACCACAAATATCAATATTTGGCACAGACTTACTTAAATTAGCTATCAATCTGGAAACATAACTATCTTGCCGCTTATAAGTGAGTAACAGCAAATCACAATCTCCGAAGAGTTTCAAAATCAAGAGGTGTTCTTATCAGTTTGATACTTATCTCTGTGAAGTGCTTCCTCGACAACACCGACAAATGTTGGCACTATCAAAGCATATCGCAATTGGATTTCAACATCAGTATTAAATTGAATCAAAATTTCAATTTCCTTCCAAATTTGCTTTTTAATTAAATCGCGTGTAAAATCTACTTTTTGGATTGAAATATGAAACATAAATGACATCTTTGAAAATTATTTTTACCGAAAATTTAGTTTCTTTTTCACTTATTGCATAGTTTCAAAACTGTAAATTAGTTAGCAACACGTATGCATTTAGTATTGACATTTTATTAGTTAAAATTGCATCTCTCTTTACTTTAATGAATAGAAACAATTTCGATGAAATATTAAATTGAATTTAAAATTAATATGAAAAGAGGCATAAGAGATTAGCTTACCTTTTGTTGGAACAAATATATTTATACGTAAGCAATCCTCAGTTAAATTCCTTATAAACATGGAAATATTAAAGAATTTTTCAGCCACGGCAGCCGGCCATTTTCTATGGAAATCCTTTTCTTTATATTTTCGTTGTGGACAAGTTGGAACATTTGTTTCATTGACAGATTTTACATTGTCCCATCTCTCATTTGGGGTGTTTGGCACAGAAAACCGTAGCAACCCCCGTGTACTATAAACAGATGCAAACTGTAAACCGAAGTAAGCTTCTATAGGTTGTAATTGAGCAAAATGAGGGAATTCGACATATAACCCCCTAATTATTCCATAGGGAGTGTTCACTTTCGTTCCGCCATGTTGTTTTAAAAAGACAGGTGCGAAGCAACAGGTAAAAAATCCAGAAAACCAGCAGAGATAGACTTGAAAAGCAACATTCATATTTCCATCTGGCTTGGAATATGAAAGCTTTAGAAATTCATGTTAAATTTTATAACACTTTGCATCTTCAATTGGTAATCAATTACGATTAACTTCAAAGGCTAGCAAACCGTGCTATTGAGCAATCAAACATCCCATGTCAAGTTCTCATAACTTTTAAAATTCATGCATTGTTTTAAGACAAGAAGTAATTCATCTTTATATTACAACAAAAAGTTATAGATCCAAATTGCTTTCTCTGTATTGAGCTTTAACTATATTAATGATATAGTTGTGACTGGTATTGTCAAAACTACTCAACATCTGCCATTTCAATCAGCGCGCTAAATTCCGTTGAACAACGCATGCGTTCTGTCAACAAACATCCTCAAAAAAGTAGAAAAATATACACTTCCTTCAAACTTTCTTCTTGTGTCAGAAAAATTGATCAGATTCCCCGTGCGTCTTTCATAGAACTAGTTATTATTGACCAAGAACCGCGATCTATAGCATGGACTCTCATGGCGATAAAATCAAGTTGAATCAGAATGGGTAGAATATTGAGAATGTCATTATATTTCTCAACGCTTGCTAAGTAAGTGCTTGTTTGGCCATAGTCAATTATACGGTGCTTCTATTTATACAATATACTTTGGTTACTGTCGGTCCACAGTTCATTAAAGACTAGTAAGAATAATCTCAAGACGGCGTGCTATTCATTAGAGCTGAAAATGAGATCTTTAGAAAAGCAAACCAACTTGTCCAATGGAGTTGAAGGATTTGAAGTAGAAATTCATAGCTTTAGAAATTTCCAATAACATGCATGTTCGTTTAGAATTAAATTTTAAGGAAATAGTGTAGCAAATGATGCAACATTTTCCCATTTGTTCAACTAAAACATGGTTAATTAAGATTGGCAAGAGCTAAGATTCCACAATCTAACCATTGGGAACAAATATAAGGTCATACAATTAAAACAAAAATATTTTCCATACTGATCCTCTTTAGATTTAGATTATATAATAGCACGATGTTTTATTAGCATCGCAAAAGGAAACTTGCTCAAGGAATTATTTGGTGGATGCATGCTTATTTTAACTATAGCCAATTTTATAGAATTAAGTATACACATGTGTTTTCCAAAATGCATGTAGTATTAAGGCAGAGAGTACTTGCTGGAAATTTACTTCTTTTATTTATATCGTATCATTTGCAAACATTGCTGCAATCGGGTTAAATTTTAGCAAACACAAAGATAAAATTAATCATTGAGGAAACCTGTTTGAGTTTAAGGTATAGCTATTATTAAAAGTGGGTAACTAGAGAGCAAATCCAAGTTTGTTATTAAATGGTTTTTTTTTTCCTTTGTCAAGTATTTGAGAAAAAACCTTGTTAATGGTCAATTTTAAAGATATGATAGTTAATTGTTTTAATTAGTGTTTGACTGGCCTGCTGTACTGAGATGATCACCTCAATATCCCTATTGTGTCTCGCAACTATGTTGTGTTCTATGGTCATTACCGGATCCTAAGATCGCAATGGAAGAGGGAGGTTTGGCGCCATAAAACCTGGTTTAACCCACCATTTCGTTTGAAATGCCTGTACCAAGTCAGGACCATTGCGATCCACCAATTCTCCGGTATGACTGATTCGTTCTTGTCATTTTCTCTGGACTATGAGATTGATCATTCAAGTTCGGTAGTTTTGTTATTACCTTTATTTAAAACGAAAGAATTCTTTTAAAACTGCTTAAAAAATAGATATACCGCATATATACTTTTCATGGAAATAAAAATTGGTTTTAACATTTGATACTAGATATTAACGTTCATAACATTTGGGTTCTTGTGCGACAAAATAAGAAAGAAAAAAAAAAACCATATTCGAGTGAGTCTGTGGGTTGTAAAAGGAAACTTTTGAATATATCATTACAAATATCAAGCTGAAAGGACCTTTAACTGAAAATGAAAACAAAGTTTTACCTAAACCAATTAATAAACAAATTTTTTTGACCATTGAAAATAGTTACTTTGATCGACCCGGCCATATTTGACATTAAGGATGCAACCATTTGTTTTTAAGGGGACGGGCTACAGACGTTTTTCGTCCTGTCTCTTTATTTTTGGAAAAATCGAAGCCTGGGTTTTTTATTCGTTAATTTTGTATAAAACAGACAAGAACACAATCCTGCATTTTTTTACAAGTCAAAGCACTGTCCTTCCTTTTTATTTCTCAATTTTTGGCATCCTGCTTTTTTACGTAAAATTTAACCATAACCCATCTCCTGAAAAATCAATTGGTTGATCCCTAATTTAAATAAAAAGCTTCGCCGAGGGCATCATGATACGACCACAACATGTCGAACCCTGTAGGTTTTAGGCCCAATATGGATAGTCAATTGCTCAATTTTGGCCCTTTTTGGTCTCTTATTTCATAACGGAACAAGAGGCTCCCAGGAGCCTGAATCGCTCACCTGGTCTTAATGTCAACCCTTTGAAGACTTTTGTATAGCTAAATGAGCTGAATGTTTAAGCAATAAAAAGCTTTTGTCTATCTGCAATAGTTTTCATTCCAAAGCAAAAAACACTATTTTTCACCTTAAAAGAGCCATAACCCCTTAAAGGGGTCATCTGACCACTTCGACCCTAAAAAGACTTTTGTAGGGCTAATTAAGCTGAACATTTAAGCAAGCAACATATTTTCTCTATCTGCAAAAGTTTTCTTTCTTTAGGCCAAAAACACTATTTTTTGCCTTTAAGGGGCCGTAACCACTATAAGGGGTCATCTGGCAACTTTGACCCTATGGAAACTTTTGTAGAGCTAAATGAGCTGAACATTTAAGCAAGCAACAACTTTTCTCTATCTGCAATAGTTTTCATTCCATAGGCCAAAAACACTATTTTTTGCTTTAAGGGGCCGTTACCCCTATAAGGGGTCATCTGACAACTTCGACCCTATGGAGGCTTGTGTAGAGCTAAACGAGCTGAACATTTAAGCAAGCAACAGCTTTTCTCTATCTGCAATAGTTTTCATTCTATAGGCCTAAAACTCTATTTTTTGCCTTTAAGGGGCCATAACCCCTATAAGGGGTCATCTGACAACTTTGACCTTATGGAGACTTTTGTAGAGCTAAATGAGCTGAACATTTAAGCAAGCAACAGCTTCTCTCTATATGCAATAGTTTTCATTCTATAGGCCAAAAACATGAAAAAATGCTATTTTTCACCTTTAAGGGGACGTAACTCTCATAAGGGGTCATCTGACAACTTCGACTCAATGGAGACTTTTGTAGAGCTTTTGATGCTGAAGCAGTAGCGTGGCATCAGATTTCATCTATCTCTTATACTTTTTGATTCACAAGCCAAAAACAGTAGTCTGACCCCCCTGGTCTATTTTTCGCAACAACGGTCATGTTTTTCGACGAATCAAAAATCCCCACATCAGTTCTGTGGGGGATACCCTCAAGTACCACCAGACCAAATTTGGTTAGAATCTGTGCAGCCTTTTCAGAGGAGAAGAAGTTTGAAGAAAAGTTAACGACGACGACGACGGACGACGACGACGACGGACGACGACGACGACGGACGCCAAGTGATGGCAATAGCTCACATGGCCTTTGGCCAGGTGAGCTAAAAAAGGGGAGGTTGCAATATGCAATAATTAATCCTCTTTTTTGTATTGACTACTTGACAAGACTAAACATGCCCAAAAAATCAAAATCGGACCAGAAATAAGAAAGTTCATTTTTTCAATTTGGGCCATTATTTCTAAATGAAATTAGGGGGACCCCCAAGATCAATACCATATATGTTATAACGATAAGCCATATCATTGCAAAATTTCATAAAAATTAGCCAACCAGAGTTTTTTTTCCCCTTTCAGGGCCCCTAATTTCTAACTGAATAAAAGGGGGACCCCCAAAATCAATTTCATTCATCCTGTTATGGTATAAAACATTATTGTAAAATTTCACAGCATTTAGTTCACCAGAACAAAAGTTATTGTGAGATCAAACAAAAAAGTAGCACTTGTAGCCCCTTTTTGGATCTTAATTTCTAAACGAAAAAAGTCCAAAATCGCAATTTTTTTGGCGGTCGTATAAAAACAGGATGCATTTGTTGTTTTTACAATGAAAGGTATATGGCTTTTATAACATGCAAATGAACAAATGAAACACGCTGGAGACTGTAAAGAAATTTATAACACCTATTTTTTGTCTTGAAGGAATATTTCCCATATTTCAATATAAAACAACAAGAAAACCCATCACTTCATATAACAAGAAATACTCCTAATTGGATCTATAGACAAGTAAAAACCTACAAGTTGAGAGAAACAATAGAAATATAATTGGGAAACAAGTCACAGAAACGAGACGACAAAAGTCAATATCTTACAAACAATGTGTCACATTGTCAGATGACGAGACGACCGTTATATTAAAAGCTATCATGCAGGTCCCAATGCTTCACTAGTATTTGAAATGTAGACATAACTTGCAGCAATTTTCTTTTCAGTTTCTATTTCTGTACGACTCAATGTGTTATAAAGAAGCGAAATATAAAATTCGACCGACATATAGGTAATTCTTATTCAAATAAATTTCATCTAATTCCTTAACATATTTACAGAAACGACAAAGGTGTTTATCAAAAAACACTATAAATCCCGTTATTCTGTTTATGTATATTTCAAGAAGTAACTTCTCATTAGCAGCATTTGCAAAAAATAAATAAATAAAATAAATAGCATTAAGGCCATAAACCCTATGTGTAAAAAAAGATTATTTAAAAAGGTCAAAACAACACCGGGGATAAACACAAGGCATATCGGCCATGTGCATTACAAGAAAGACCTTTTGGTATTTTAATCAATGTTACATTTAAAAATAGGAAAATTCCAAAAATATGTAAATGGTAAAATTCATGATAGACAGTCTGACGATTGAGTTTGTGATCTCTCTAGGACAACTAGGTCCACCACCATCATTTCATCAGTAGTATTTGATATATTCAGTAGTTTTTGTGTTTCCATGTTTTATATGTTGTCTGTTTTTTCGTCACGTTCTCGTTGGTGTTTTCTAGTTTTCTCTCTGCCCTATCGGACTTTTGACATTCTGATGCCCCATTGGTACCTCTGCTACTTTAATGTTCATTTAATCATCGTTTTCATGTTCATTGCATTTAACCTGTATAGTATTGCAAGGGAATAAAACATAAACTCACTTACTTAACATATCTACTGTATTTGAAACTGAGGAAGTTTAACGTAGAAGAAACATTTATATGCCGGTAACTGCAAAATGGGTCCGACATAATGACACCACCGGTTTTTCACAGTTTTTCTCCATTTAATATGAGATAGGCGTTGCCTAAATGTGAGCACAGTACATGCAGCATAAATATAAGTCGATCAGTTTTGTATCTCGAATACATTTTGAGTTGAAAAAGGCTTCCCCCATACAACATGAAACAGCACAGATGGATAATATTTTTTGCCTCATATGACGGAGTTCTTCGTCTCAATTGAGGACTTTAATTTTTTAAAATTTAGAATATAAGATCTTAAAGACAGACACCATTCCCGAAAAGACACTTATGATGCAAATGTTAACCGTTGTGATCTCTTCCTTAAAACGAACGATGTTCGTTTCGAAGTCACCCGAATGAAATATTTCGATTGATTATTGATCATTATTTTGAACTGAAGACACAATGTCTCAGATATTAAGCGTCTTTGTCTTTTTTATGAACGAATAAACAGTTTGATTTTAAATCGAAGTAGTCAAATAAGAGTTGAAGTCATCGTTGTTTTTTTTTTAATTTTGATCCGTTCATTTTCTAGAACGTTCAGATTGGGACGAGGTGCTTGGGGCGACTAAGCGTTAATAGGAAAATGTAAAAAAAATTAATAATCTTTGTTTACTAAAAGAAATGTAGTTACTCATCCTCATCAGAATATTTTTCTCCTTGTTCTTCATTAACATCGATAATTTTTGGAAGGCGACTAGCAAAATTTATATTTTTTTTTCAAATTCACATCGGACCTGTACAAACTGTGAGAAGCATATCCGGACGTAAAAAAATCAATATCAGCATGAGGCAAATTTTTCGCGGGAACTTGCTGTAGAGCTCTCCGCTCTAATGGGCACTTCGTGCCCGCTACGAGCTTTGCTCGCTATGAATATTAATCATATGATTTGAAGTAGAAAGTTTATTCTTGATCCACATGACATGTGCACGTAGTCACACCTACATTGAATGAAAAGTTTTCAAAGATATGTTAAAAATGATTCAGACAAATGCAGTGGGATGGTCAAAACTAGACTTCATTTATTGCAAATGTAAGACAATATCCAAATCTGCATTTTCTCTGCAATATGCATTAAATATAAAGCGCATCTTACAAAATACTTAATATCTTAAACAATAAAACTGCAATACGTTACAACATGCAATATAACTTGTTCTGTAATATAATTTACAGAAGGAATGACATTCAAGGGAATAATGAATACATATAAGTTCATTCCATTTCAATAATCTGTAAAATAACTTCATTAATGGCAAACTTTTCTACACAAAATTAGCTAATTTACTACTACTTAATCATTAGTTGAAAGTTATGGTGGATTCTTGGACTACAAATTTGTAATCGGATGGATTTTAATAATGGAATTAAGAGAAAGAAGGTCATGTCGATACTTAAGGAATTCACCACTGCTAAGAAATATGTGTTGCTTAATGCTTTGAATATATAGTTCTTAACAGGTTTTAAAATTCTATATGTCCTAGATCTTATGACAGACTTCGGCTTTAAAGTGGTTTAACGAAATCTGATTAATGTTGGTAGCTTTATACCAATGTTTTCGATTTTCATCAAATAGTCTATTTTCCAATTCGGATTTTACTCCAGAATCGCTTAATTTTTCTTTGTATAAGCGCTTAGGAAAATACATTTGTTACCGAATGGCATATTGACCGGACAAGTCTCGGACTTTTTCGTTAATGGCTACTATAATCTACAGCGATTGTGATACCATTATTGGAACCCTTTTACCTTTTTTTTAATTAGGTCGTGTTAAACAATTAGGTGTAAATTTTTAGAATACGGTGTCAAAACCATTTTAATGTCAGTAAGTTTTTTTTAAAGATTTTTATGGTAGATTATCATAGTCATAAAGATAAAGTCCGAGACTTGTCCGGTCTGTATACCATTCGGTAGCCAATGTTTTTTCATAGCGCTAATACAAAGAAAAATTAAATCGGCTCCGGAATAAAATCCGAAGCTAATTTGCAAAACGTGTGTCTTGGGACTTAGTACATGCACAGTTAGGCTAAATATCCAACAAAATTTATGCACAATGCCTCTTTTCCCGTTTTTCTTTCTTGATTAAGATAAATGTTCATATCTTTATTGTGAAAAGTTCCGTCGACTGAGAGTTACATAATCAACTAACCGATTATATTTTCGAACCTTTTACGGTTAGTATCATTTCTTGTCTTGCCGGCGTTTTTACGGCTATCAACTATTTTCCAAACTGCCTATTACAAAAACGTATAAAACAAAACTTGAGAAAACAGGGGTATTTACACCATAGATTTATTTGTACATGTTGCATTCTACATGTACTAGTTTTACCAAAATGCCATGGTTTCAATACGTACAATCTTCAAATCAGTCGGTGGTTTGTGACATTTCTCAAAATTTTAATGCATAATTTGGTAGCTATATCTTAAAGAAGTGCCAATGTACATCATGATGTACGACTACAAACCAAAAATGAAAATGAACCAAAGCTCCAAAAACACGATCATGTACCCTCAACGCACCATAGGCCAATTCACCATAAAGTCTGCAAATATTTTGCAATGTACAGAATCTGAAAACCTTCACCTATGGTGACTAACAATGAAAAACCGTTACCTATAAGTCGCAATGCACACATGGAACGCTCACCTGAGTGGGAAAGCATGTGCAAAAATAAATCTAAAAAGACTTAGCGGGTGTTTTGTTTGGTTTTTGTTAATTTGTTTTTTTTTTATTGTTGTTTCCATGGTTACCCATAACCGCCTTTATCTTGGCAACCCCAAAACAAAAACTGACCAAACAATTTATTGGAAAAAAGTAAAAAGAAAAATGAATTCATATATCACACAATGACACAATTGATCACATTTCACAACTTCTGTTTGTTCTTTAGACGTCCAGTTAAAAGAATCTGTTTGTCCATTTGGTTAATCAAATAAGCCGGGAAATTGGTTGCTTGAATTCAAAGACTAATTTGGTATACTGACCATAATTTTAATTTTCTTATTGGAAAGTTTTGCTGACTACCAAAAGTGTTTTGATGATACAGTTTTTCGTTGCACAATGAAACGTAATAAAAAATAACATGTTTTGGATTAGTTTGACCAAAATACCCAAAATTTATTGATGAAATAAAATTTTGAATTTAAGATTTAAGATCTTAGATGTAAAATCATAAATCCCATTCTATTTCTTTCCTGCTTGTGTCACTCCCACATATAAAGTTCCATCACATGGAAAAAAGTTCCACTTTGCTAAAAACTCTACCATCATATTACTTTATTAACTTATCATATTTCATCAGACAATTTTGACATGGAGATACATTGTATTTATAAGTCTCAAGTCTCAAGATTTTTTAAATAAATGTTTAAATAAGTTCTTTGTGCTCTATTGCTCCATTCAACGTCATTAACTTAACTCTCAAACCACTCTAGGATATGACTGAAACAAAAACTAAACCCTAGCATTAACACGACCATCGATCTTTGGGAATTTATCAAATCTGAGACTTCTGACACATTCTATGTTCTGCTCAGAGAACAAAAGATCGACGTATTTTGATGTTTTAACGAGATTACCATTGTCTTCTGGATTATTCTCCTACCATGTCTTCCATGGTTAACTTAAGTTTCAGAATGGCGATATGATGTTATGACTTAATCAGTGATAAAATTGAATTTAGATTATTTAAAACGTAAAAATGTTATTCAAAAAGTAATATGTCACTTAAAGCTTTGCTATGTTCAAGTTCTCGCTATATAAGCATTTTTTGCTACAATGCATGTAAAGATTCGATCACATAGAACCGGACTGAAAACAAAAGATTGAAGCAGACAATACACTTTATTTTCATTAGTCAATTTACAAACTAAATGATCACTGCAAATACTAGAAAAACAAAACCAGCGTTTTGTGTATTTTTCATCATTCATTTGGTAACGTTACTTTAACCTCCCATCTTAAATTGCATATACAAGATTGTATGCATGCATCTTTCTCTACAAACTAGGATTTAGACTAAATACTGATACGACTGTAACTTTTCGTTCTTGTAGAGCAACATTTCGTCCGCATAAGCTCTAAGAGTTAAAATGTACATATCACAACCGCGTGATCTACTACTCTTCCAGAGCATTTAGGAATACCATTTCCGTGGTTGCGTCAGACTAACACAAAAATTATTAACACCAAATATGTGCCTCGATTGTTCTCTTACCCTAAGAATTTTTACTGAAGACATCAGGTGTTCGTAGAAAAATATGGAATTTCCATCTCGCTGATGAGAACAAACGTCGGGTTTTTTGTGTCATGGAATTTTTGGTTATTAAAACACTGAACTGATCGTTTACAACGTGACGCTTGTATTGTATTGGAATAAGCAGGAATTGCTTAATATCTTCCAATCCCTGACTTTATTCTCGGCACCTGCATTCGTATTGCAGGTTGCAATTTGGATGTTTTTTGTTATTTGTTTCTTCGTGTTGCTATCATTTGTATCGGCTGATATATTTTTTAATTGAATTCTTAATCGATGAGTTTTTACTATTGATCTGCATTTGTAGAAAACTCATGCAGTTATTTTCAGTAATTTATGAAAGTATTTGGGGTTGATAAACACGAGACCACAACACATGATAACTCCAACTTCAAATAATTTTCATGAGCTGTATGGCCATTTCGAAAAATTATTTCTCATCAGCAGCACAAGAACTCAAACAGGAAATCCACCATTTAAAAGATGTTTAAAATGCATAAAACCAAACGAAATCCAAGTAAATATAGCTAATTGCAAAACTACGATTGAGGGAGTTAAACCTAAATTTTAAACATAAATTTAGATAATGGTTATAAACAAAGTGTACACATGAGAAGTAATTTCATGTAAAAGTACATGTACACCATATCTAAATAATAAAGAGCATACATCTAAAGCGCGGGGAATTGTTCTACTAACTCCAAATGGCATTAAAGTCAAGCTCCTGTAATAAATATGTGGTACATGAACATGACACCACAACACATATGATAACTCCAACTGCAATTTATTTTAGTGAGCTGTATGGCAATTTCGAATAATTATTCCTCATCAACAGTACTAGACCCCAAACATAGGAAAGCAAACATTTCAAAAGATGTTTAAACTGCATAGAACCAAACGAAATCCAAATAAATAAAGCTAAGGCAAAACTATGATGAAGGGAGTAAAACTTTAGATTTTAGAATTTATATAAATTTAGATAGTCATTGGTTATAAACAAAGTGCACACATGAGGAGTAATCTCATGTACAAGTACACCATATCTATACGCCATATTGTCAAATTTACTTTGACCCTTCAAATCTAAATGCTAGTGGAAAACGTCGGTAAATAATCAGGGTGTCAAACCTACTAAAAGTTTCTGTCTAATTCACGGTCGTAGCTCTAGAGTTAAAAGCATTTTCTATCAGCAAAGATTGGCGACGGCGGTTCGATTTATATTTTCTCAGAATTGAATACACCATATTTAGAAATAGGTTAAGGACTTTCATGTTTTATATTTTTAATGAAACCTTGGAAAAGATTTTATCTTCTTTAAAGGTTCATTTTTTTTTAATATTAAATCAACTCAGCGTTTCTGTAGGTTAAGCTTGTTTCAAAATTGTATTTCTTCGAACTCTCTATTCGTCTCAGTTTGGTGGACGTGTTTTGCAGCACACATTAGGGATTCCAATGGGCACTAATTGTGCACATTTGCTTGCTGATTTGTTTCTTCATACATATAAAGCAAACTTCTTACAATCTCTTCTAGACAAAAGAGATCTTAAACTAGCACTTTCTCTTTAACCCCGTTATATTGATGATGTCCTTCACGGAACAATTTTTGATTTGATGACTTTCTCCATCTCTTATATCCTTTAGAACTTGGGATAAAGGACACAGCGCAATCTAGGCAGTCTGCTTGATATTTAGATCTACATCTCGAAATTGACTCTCAGGGAAGACTTTCAACAAAGCTCTATGAAAAACGTGATGACTTCAACTTTCCAATCGTCAATTTTCCCTTTTAGTGTAGCAACATTCCATCCGCTCATGCTTATGGAGTTTTCGTATCACAGTTAATTCGGTTCTCCATAGCTTGCGGGAATAACATCGATTTCCTTGACAGATCGTCACGTTTGACACAGAAATTGCTAACACAGGGTTATGTTGCTCCACGTTTGCTGTCTTCAGTCAAGAAATTATACGGTATAGACACTGTGCACTCGTAGATAAATAATGGATTTCTATCTCTAAAATGAGTGCAGATGTTGGTTTGTCGTTAAAAATTTGTTTTGTATTCCTTTACCGGATTTGACACACTGAAATTGGAAATGAGCAACACGACGTGTGTACTATACCAGGCAGGAACCGATTACTCTTCCGGAGCACCTGAGTTCACTCTTGAAACTACTTGAGTTCGCGTTGTTGATTTCTGTTCGGTTGAATTTGTGTTTCTTTGTTCTGTTCTTGTTCGTGTTTGCCGGTTTTGTCGTTGCCCTTTCGGACTTTTGACCCTCAAATGCTCCATAGGTGCCTCTTTGCTTCTCCAAAACACATACATTGAGTATTTCAAGACGATCGGTTAAAATCTATTGTCTAATGAAACCAGAGACTAAAGAAAATATAAAGTACTTGGTAAAATTTCAACTGGTTGATCTTTTTCCTAAGCCAAATCACAACAACATCACTTCTAAGTGAGTTTGATAACTAACTATCCCCACATTCTGGATATTTTGTTTTTATGTAAAGATGATTTTATATTGTGGATAGTTATTAGGTATCTTCATTAATGGTAATCTAATATTGACCTTCGTTTGACAGGAATTTGAAGCCTTAGTTTCTTTTCTAGATTGTATATAGACCTTTGCGGGTAATTACTATATTTGTGATCAGACTTACAGGACACAAACTAGACCAATCATGCGTTGTTGAGATTTTGAAACGGGTTTCTTTTCCTTTTGTGTATGTGATATTACTGTAGAATGCAATCCCTTCTGTTAACCAAAGCAGTATAAATGAAAATGTGAAAAAAAAAATAAATACATGTACATGTAACTGTTAATATTTCTAAATTCAAGATTTAGAATAGACGATAAAGAGATGTGGAATAAGTTTACGCAACACAACCAACATTAAAGAAACTGCAATTTAAAAAATCACAATGGAAAACAGCAAACAGTCTTCGCTGCCTTGCACTGGCCCAAGACTAAAAATACACTACATAAGATTCAAACAAATCCCTAGATAAGAAGTAGGTATATGTTCAGCCAGAAAATATTTTTTTCGTTTTCTGTATAAGCACTTTTATCAGATTGTTTCTGGAACTGTGTTGTCATTTTTATTTCGTAATCCGGTAGAACAGACGATAGCACATCCATATAATTTGTTCCAAACACAAAATCACTGCCGAATGGCATGCACAGGAAACATCAAAACGCTTAATTGTCACGTGATATAAAACATTTGCTCCGTATTTGGTTTGTTATTGGATGCAGTAAAAAAGTTAGTAAATAGAGAATCAAAATCAAATATCAAATGGAAATACGAAATCAGATATTTTGAGACATGAATAATTTTGTATGTCCTTAAACAGGTCGTTATGGGTATGCGAAAGACATCTTTTGTCTATTATCATTACAGAGCCTGACATTGATGGCCAAAATTATGTCATTCAGTCTCTATATGGTACGAGATTTATTGTGATTGTTGGAATAAATCATTCTGGAATGAATATTCCAAAAAACGAGCATGCAAAAAACAAACATTGATTTGTCAAATGGCAATTTGGCAAAGTATATCATGACAGCCTTTTCTCAGCGAAACATTTATTTTTTTTTACTTTTTTATACGTGCCAGCCTTATTCATTCACATTTGTGTCTTAAATTATCAAAGATAAGAGCACATAAATATTATACAAAATAAATGCTTGGAATAAGACACCATTCCAGTCAATTTGAAGTGGCCCAATGATGAAATGAGAGAGGCCGGCGGACAATTGACTAGTTATGCATAATCTTTTTTGATTTATTTTCAATCTCCTGTAAATGGTACTGAAGTCACTGATTAGGTCGGTAATAACTTCGCTTAAGAATTATCGATGCATCGGTGAATGGTCATGTGAGTTGGGCAATTTGTAAGAGTTGATGATGAGGTTTTTAGGATACTGTTAGTTATTTTGATTGCTTTATGATGGTAATATATTCTTAAGAATCATTATGGTAAAGGTCCCGGTCTTGCTAATGTAGTCAATCTAAATAGAGATAATACTCCACTGAATTTCATATTTAGATTGGGCTGATATGATAATGTTGGGGGAAATGGTTTTTGGGTGCAAACGTTTATGGTAAAAAGTGCATTTATAGACAATACATTTTAAACATTTTAAGGTTACAATTACGTAGTACTTTCTTAGGTGTACTGTTGTTTCAGAAATTGCTTAGTAGTACATGATATATGATTAATTTTGATGGTTGTCTCATGATTTCATCAAAATGGGTCGTCGTATTCATATTATATACAAAACAAGTGTTTTATAGGTTTAATGTGATATAAGAGGTAAAGTAGGGGCGCATCCTGAATTAAATGAGGTTTTATCATCCAAGAAAAGAAGGGAATGGTCAGGCCGATCTTTGTCTTTTTGGGGGGATACTGTTAGTTATTTTGATTGCTTTATGATGGTAATATACTCTTAAGAATCATTATTGTAAAGGCTCGGTCTTGTTGATGTAGTCAATGTGAATAGAGAGATTACACTCCAGTGAATTTCATATTTCAAATGGGGTGATATGGGAACGATGTGGAAATGGTACTTGAGTGCAAACATTTATGGTAGAAAATGCATCTACAACTTTTTAAGGCTGTTGGTGTACAAATGTATATGTACATTGTACAAGTATTGCAAAATTGTACTCTCGATCATTCAGAAATGGTTTGTTTGTACATGATTTACTTATACCCCTCGTTGTGATCCAATGTAGAAGGGACGTTCTATTTCTTGTTATATATGGGATGTGTCGTTGATATATAGGATTTTAATATGGTGTAAGAAAGAAAACATAGTCAAATTCTGATTTTTAAGGGGGGTCACCTAGCAGAAAACGGGGTCTATGTAAGCCTTGTTCCTAATTGTCGAATAGAGGCACCTAAGTTCACAAGAAAGAGCTTTCAATCCCTAAACCCTACATCTCTTGGTTGGAAAACTTGGAATTTCGTTTAACTTACGCACTGCTTTTATGCAAAGTACATTTGTCTTGGCTCTAAACCGTTTGATTTTATCAAGGTCGACAATTACATGTTATCAAGTCATGCAAGTAAGGACCATATATTTTTGTAAAAAAGATCGTATGACCAGCTACCTTTCACTGAGGAGATAGTGATAGGTGTCTGGTCATGCAATTCTAAGTTTTCAAGTAGATGCAGAGTTTTGGCAATAATTTCTTTTCATCACAGGCATATTGTGACAAAACACTCTGATAAGGATAATAAATTATGAAAAATAAAATATGGAAAATTTTAACGAACATGTCCCACAACACCATTATGACCAACCTAGCTTGTAAACACTTATTATTCGATAAAGCTGTTATTACTTGGGTTCTGTATAATACTGAATATTATCTTTCTCTCAGTAATGATGACATTCCATCCCTGTATTGGATTCCCAAGTTACATAAAAATCCATACAAACAGCGCTTCATTGCAGGGTCATCCAAATGTACAACTAAACCTCTTTCAGTTTTGTTGACTTCAATACTTACGGCAGTAAAATCCGGCCTCCAGAAATATTACGATTGTTGTTATTCTAGAAATGGTGTCAATCAAATGTGGATTCTGAAGAATTCGAAAGAACTGATGGAGATTCTTAACTCTAAATCAGTTTCATCTTGTAACAGCATCAAAACATTCGATTTCTCCACACTTTACACTTCTATTCCAAATGAACAACTGAAATCGCGATTGGCACAGCTGATTAAACGCAGCTTTTTCAAAAAGAATGGAAAACGCAGGTACAAATTTCTTGTAGTCGATTATACCAAGACTTACTTTGTCATCAATGAGTCTAAGAAAAAGAACAAATTCACAGAAGACCAAATAATCGACATGCTCAACTTTCTTATTGACAACATATTTGTTCAGTTTGGTGGACGTGTTTTTCAGCAAACAATAGGGATTCCAATGGGCACTAATTGTGCACCTTTGCTTGCTGATTTGTTTCTTCATTCACATGAAGCAGACTTCTTGCAATCTCTTCTAGACAAAAAAGACCGTAGACTAGCTCTCTCTTTCAACCCCACGTTCCGTTATATTGATGATGTCCTTTCACTAAACAATTCTCGATTTGGTGACTTTCTCCATCTCATATATCCACAGGAGCTTGAGATAAAGGACACAACGGATTCTGGGAAGTCTGCTTCATATTTAGATCTACATCTCGAAATTGACTCTCAAGGAAGACTTTCAACAAGGCTCTATGACAAACGTGATGACTTCAACTTTCCAATCGTCAACTTCCCTTTCTTGTGTAGCAACATTCCGTCCGCTCCAGCTTATGGAGTTTACGTATCTCAATTGATTCGTTACTCCAGAGCGTGCGGGACTTACATCGATTTCCTTAGAAGAGCGACACGTCTGACACAAAAATTGTTCACACAGGGTTATGTTGCTCCTCGATTGCTGTCTTCACTCAAGAAATTTTACGGAAGACATCATGCACTTATAGACAAATATGGGATTTCGATCTCTCAGATGAGTGCAGATGTTGGTTTGTCATAGGGTGTTGATTTGTCTTCCTTTACCGGATTTGACACGCTGAATAGACTATTGGCAACGCGACGGGTGTGCTATAGCAAGCAGGAACTGCTTACTCTTCCGGAGCATCTGAGTTCACTCTTGTTTCGACTGGAGTTCGCGTTGTTGATTAATATTCAGTTGTTTTGTGTTTTCATGTTTTACATGTTGTCTGTTTTTGTCCTGTTTTTGTTGGTGTTTACTGGTTTTGTCTCTGCCCTTTCGGACTTTTGACATTCGGATACCCCATTGGTACCTCTGCTTCTCTCAAGCTTATATTGGTGCTCACTAAAAACTATCATCTTAAATCTTACATTTAGGAAATCCCAGCTTTTCTCATTTTGGAATTGATGAACCTGGTTGAACTTAACTTACACCCCAGTCCTATTGTTTAAAGTCGAACTTTCATTTTCAGAAACTTTCTTTGTGTGAAAAAACTCTTTTGTTCTAAGAACAATAGGCTTAATTCACAATGGCAAAAACAGGGGTTTCCAGATACCCCTGCTTTTGCGCTTGGGAACACACCTCATGTTCATAGAACAAAAGAGCTTCTCACACAAAGAAACTTCTGTAATAGTCTGCCCAGGGCATCTGAGAAGGAAATGAAAACAGTTCACTTTATAAGGTTTAAAATCAATTTTTATTTTAAAAGTAGCAAAATAAAAATAAAAACAGACAAATAGAACAAAACATTAAAAAAATGAAAATAAACAAACAAAACAAAGCAACAATATGTCCAATAGACATAATGCCGATGTTCCGCAACATAAGAGACGGACGAACACACAGGAGGACAGACGGACGGACAAACAAACGTACCCGACGACTGTATGTCCCAATAACTTTCGTAGATGGGGCATCAAAATGGGTTAAAGAAAGAAATGGCCGGATTTCGTTAAACAGGAAGTAGGTAAACAAAAGACCTGAAATTAATTCAACGGTATAGGACCCATGCTGATTACCAGATATTAAAAGGATGTAATAAGAGGTTGCTGAGAAAACTATTAAGAAAATTGTCCATAATTCACCATTTATGAAAAAAATTAAGTAAGTTGGCAAACAGGAAGTAGATGAGAGAAGGACTCTTAATCGAACCCCACGCTAAGGGACATCGTACTGCATATGTATCAAAATACAAAATAAAAATTATAAGGAAATAGATTTTCTTCAAATATAAAATTTCCTCAACTAAAATTACCTGCTCTCAGAACTTAATGATATTCAAAGGGACAGCAGCCAAAGCACATCCGTCTTCCATGATGGTCATAACTGAATGAATCTTAAAGATATTCAGTTTAGAAGTGTTCACTGTTTTAATTAGCATGATACAAAATCATCAATTATTTTTAAAGTAATTAATCTGTTTAAAAAGTTGATTAATCTGTTTTAATCCTAAAATCATCTCAGTTGCCTAATATCTTAAGTAAAGAGGCACCTGTGTGGGGAAGAAAAAAATCAGAAATATGTTTACTAACTCAGTTTTATAATTAAAGCCAAATTTTATTGCTTTCTATCAAAAACTTGTAATCTAGTTTTGTTCTAAGTTTACTGGGGTGTAAGTTAGTTATTCTATTCGGTATACGGTGTTTCTTGATAAGAAACCCACTCGGACCTCCGGTCCTCGGGGTTTCTTATCCAGAAACACCTTTACCTCATGGTATAACTATTACATAATGCTATTAAAGAATGGCCCGAATGAAGCTAATTAGCTAATTCATTAATTCATAGCATGCATACGTTATGAAAGTTCAAAAGCTTTAAATCCCAGCGTTGTAATAAAAGATAATAGATTAATTAAAAATCTGTAGGTTTCATAATGCACTTCTAAAGTAATGTAATTAAACTAGATAGATGTGCATTTTTACACAAAAGGGTTCGTGTTGTACTCTTAAGTAAATATCGTTTCTGTGAAAACACATTATTTTAATAGTTTTTATATAAACATATAATTAGTGCTTACAATGTCGTTCTGAGTTTAGGTAAAATAAGAGCAAAGTATTTGTAAGCTTTTCGTCTTTGTTATCAGCAGTTTTTGTTCGTACTCAGTTCTCGAGTTATTACACTAGGAAAACGGCTTCAAGGATTTGTCAACCATTTAAAAACAAAGTATTGCAATGTATTGTATGTTTTAAACAAAGATCTGTCAAAGTAAAAAAAACATCCGGATTTCGTTCAATAGGAGGTAGGTGAGCGACAGACCTGAAATCAAATCTCAGGTTATGAGACCATATGCTGTATACCAAATACCAAGTGGCTGTGATTAGAAGTTGCTGAGAAAACTGTTACGAAAAATTCTATACATATGAGCCGATTTCAACGACCTGATAGCATGCAAAGACGGAAAATAATAAATATAGTAAACAGAAATTACCATACGCACTAACTATATACTTGGTTTTCTTTATCAATGTATTCATGTACAAAATGTACCATCTTTCGATACAACGCTTTCACAGTTGTTATTTTGATGTTTGTTTTGTACAAATCCACGTGTTTCAGTAGCAATCTAGCTCAAAATGTAATACTATATTAGTTCTTCGTTTCCTTAAGGATCGAAACAATCTAAGAAAATTGAAATTATCCCTAGCTATTTCACCCTAACACGAAGTTCTCTATAGCCGAAGTCAAAGATAATTTAAAAAGACAAATAATTTGTTGCCTGAAGACGTGTTTATCATCAATCGCCTTTAATGGAAAAATACACTGATATAATTGAATTGTTGACAATTGTCCATGAAAATAAATTACCTCTTATGCAGCTTACGAGATCGTCGCCATGCATAGATAAATCTTCCTATTGGCAATAAGGCTTCTAATAGTCTTTTATCTAAGAGTCTAGGAATAAGTCGTAAATGTGGTACACTTATTTGATTATTGCGTGTGTTTTTATATTAACAGATATTACTTATTTCAGTGATGGGCGGTTACTTGATGAGGGTCTTGATATATGGACTTTAAAGGTGGTTTACAACAGTAAATAGTTTGTTCATTGCTGGAAAAATTACTTTTGGAAATCTCTATTTAAAGTCACACTGTACAATTGTATCGGGTGAAATTAATCTGTATTGATAATGGTTTTATTGAAGGTTGTTAAACAAGACGTGAAGTATCACGGATTCAGGAAGTGAAAGTTTTAATTAGAATTCCTTTATATAGCTTTTAGGAACAAAACTCGTTCATATATTTACATGTATCCGAAAAAATCATTTTTGTACAAAAGATGTCCCCAGTTTTAAATACAGCGCGCGCATTTGTGTGTGTTCTAAGGCATGTGTTTCGTTGGAATGCAACAACTATTTTGTCTATAGTTGCAGAAGAGCAGAAGAAAATAACATTTTTAGCAATTTTTAAATTACATGAAAATACATTAATCTAATGCTTTACCTATGCAGAGACCGGTTTGCGATAAGGCCTGCAGCAACGCTTTGCTTGTTCTACTAGTACCTGCAAAATTATCTAAATCTGCCTTTTAAAACGATCAGTGTTCCGACGTGTTAAGGCATTCAAATTGTGTTAAGACTATAGTGCATTGAAGTCAACTGCAAACAATCATTTCTTAAAAATCACAAATAATTGACAAGTATTAACTAAATTTATGTTCAGATGTGTCTAGTTAAAAATGTCCGTTACATGCAGACAATTTTTTTTAATACTGGTGTCCGTAATTGACTACGAAAGGGCGCCCAGAACCTGATGTCGGGTGAGGACTCTTTGCCCACAAAGCGATTTGTATGTGTTCTCAAAGTAGTTGTAGAAAACCCTGTTACCATACATGCCAAGGTTGTCACAATAGAATGCGGAAAACATGACCGCAGTCTATAGTGATTTGTCGTATTGGGTATGACAGAACTTCCTCCCATATTAAGGAGCTCTAATGCCGTAAAATTGGGACCCCTTAGAATCGGTTGAAATGATATTCCTTACAGAAGACCTAGTTTCCTTTAGACTGGCCACCAACTCAACATTATCATCATATCAACCTTTATGTATCTTACTTTTAAATATTAGTTTACGATAATTTCACCATAGCAGGCTTCCAACGAGACAGTCTAATAAAAAATATCGAAAGTCTTGGAAGTTATAGGAATACGAACATATAATATTAATAGATAAAGTTTTTTTCAACCACTACGTTATTTTAAGAGAAGATGTATTGAAGGTATGGAAATTACCTACGGGTTGTTACGTAATTCCCAATATATATATATATATATATATATATAATATATACTTTGTGTCTCTGCACACGTATGGTGGTGGCTATTTCTTTTTTGATTTTAGATCTGTGTTAAAATGCCTTTATTTATTTGTAACATAATACTACATTATTATGGTACTACTTTGGAATATAAATCTCAAATTATTAAGCGTTTATGTTCGGATTAAAAGGTAAAAAAAATGACCAGATATATAACAGTCATTTAAAATTAACTTTGATGAATTTACCACTTGACTCTAATTAATTACAAGAAATGAAATGACGCAGTTTATCATGACATTGAAGACTAGCAATGCACAAAGAGAGGCAACTCATTTTCATTTTCGCAATCAATCATCAATACATGTATCAACAAATATGAAAAAAAAAAAGAATTTGAACGAATAAAGTTACGTTTGTGGCTGAACATGGATTTGAATTTTCTGAAGGTTTATTTTGCGCAACAAGACTAAGCAGGTACAAAAATTTAAGAAGCAATACAGAATTACTGAGATTGAAAAAAATCGTATCAAATTGTAATCCGTATAAATGTGAGTATTTATTTTCATCTTCAACTCTTTTGTCTAACCAACAAAGAACACACTATTCCTTATCCATTTTTACAATTTATTTTCTTCTAGGTAGCAATGACATTAATTAACAAGCAATGGATTTTTTTCATTATATTAGCCACTTTGTGATATTAGCACTTTTATCTAAAGCATGGACTGAATATGTTTTGTTCTTTATTTGAAGAAATTCGGGCCAAACTACGGCTATGTAATTTACTAAAAATTAAGTTGAATGCTGGATACGGTGGTTTCTTCTTAATTTAATATAAAACATTTGCTGGAGTTTATATGCTACAAAAACATGCTAAAAATAATAGACTTCCATCAGAAGTGAAACAATGAACAAAGAGAGAGACCTCAATTTCAAAATTTTAAAATGTATCTGTCGATAATATTTTATCGTCAGATAGGACATAATTTTTTATAATCTAATTTATATAATGTAATTTACTTGGAATAAAGTTGAATGCTTGATACGGTGGTTTCTTTTCAATTTAATATAATACATTAGCTGGAGTTTTTATGCTACAAAAACATTGTGACAGGGCTAACGATGTGTCCTTGGTGCATTATATGCATCCGATCGCCAAAGACTAACATGACTTAATAAGTTATAGATAAAAGATAATTGGATGTGGAATAAGTGTACGCGACACAACCTAGAATTATAAACGAAAATTAAAAAAATCAACAACGGAAACAGCCGTTTGTTTTTGCCTGCAAAAACGATGTCTCCCCCCGTTTCTAACAATTTCAAAAGGCTATAACTCCCACAGAATTTGGGGGATCAAAATTTCCTGGTCACGTGCACAACTACATGTGGTGTCCTTCATATATACTAAGTTTTCGTTGAATTCGGTTCAGTAAAGCCAGAGGAGTTGCGCTGACAAGATGACAATCTCTTACTCTGATTAGCATTTACCACCCACTACTATATCATCAAAGATGAATTTCCATTTTATCACCCCTTCTCTCTGATATAACCGAATCCGTGCATTGGATCCCGGGATACCGGTGTAAAGCAACTATCTTTACCTTAACTAATACTTCATCAGTGGCAATAGAAATTCGTTTTCCTTATAGGCCATGACCACTTCTTATCCGGGGAGGGGAGGGGTACTCTCCTATATATTGCATACCTATGTGCCGATGAGATTGTCAGACCTGGACCTGTTCGTGACTTCAAAAGCATACAAAAGCATACCCTGTCACAGATATTGTGCAGTCAATGATGTTAAGTACATTTTACCATATTTTACTAATATCAGCTAGGGAAAAATGACAATTGTTTTTGGAATTTGATTGTTCAACCGATTATAGACATTTTGAAGTCATTTGTATACTTGTTCTTTACAGGATTCAAAATTACGACCCTGTTCATGACTATAGTAACATGTAAAAAACAGACCCTGTTTTGCGGCACAATAGGTATGACCATTTACAATGAGAGTAACCCCCCACCCCGGGCTTCTTATATCATCATCATCTAATCATCACATTATTCATATTATTCACGCTCCTTGTGGGCTCCTGATCTGGAATAAAATGATGTTTATGTTTATGTTTATACATCTCTCTGATATATGGTTGAAACCGTTACACAGAAAACCCTACCACAACCATAGTGGTAACTTAAAATTACCTTAATTTCAAATGTTTAAGTTTTATTTTTAAGTTTTATGTCATATTCATTAAACATTTTTATTATGAGAAACAGTAAGTAAACCATATTGTATTGATAATTGTTAGATTTTTTAAACACGTTTTTTTTTCAAGAAAATTTGAAACGATTGCCTCTCTTTGCACATTTTTATTTATAGATAGTTTACCATAAAAACTCACAGGCATTTAGCTCTTTACTTTATTTATACCACTATGTCATAAAATGTAACGAGATACCCTGCATTAATCATGCTTTATCAGTAGATTAGGCTAAATTCCTGAAAGACCCCCCCTCATTAATTATCATAAACTTTCATTTAGCACCCTCTACAGTCCCGTGGTATAAATCAGTTATCCCCCATCGGGCATCCGCCCTCAGGGGAATAACTAATACATATACTCGTCCCCCAATTATTGATAGAAACAAGTGTCTAGGGGAAATACATGTATATAGGCTTTGACCTGCTTTCCAATCCTTTTCATTTTTTTTTCATAATAAATTATATTCAAATCACATATACTTCAATCAGGTTCATGATTAACAAACTTTTGTTGAATTTAAGAAGACGATAATGGTAAAAGTGAGGTAACTCAACACAAATAACTAGAAATTCAAAATTACAAAATAGTGTGATGCGAACGGTTCGATTTTACAATTCCATTCATTGATTGATTGATCGCTATTTGTTTAATGTCTAGTCGAAAGTATACAATCATACTATGGACAAGAACAAATTTAAACAACCAATTGAATTTAGCGGGCTCTTACAACTCAGATCCTTGTATGTTATGCGAAAAAGACCAAATTTAGGACCACTAATCAGGAATAAAATGAACCAAACTCACACGACATGCCTATGCTCAACGCCTCAGAGGCTAATTATGTAATTGCCAGAAAGTGACGAAACCCTCGGCGTATATTTCGTACAGTCTTAAACCCTTACATCTGTCATCCACTATGAAGACCTTTACCTGGAGTTACTAGTATTTCCAAAAACAAGCATTATCACGGAAAGTGCTAAATGTACATTCTGTGAAAAGCTGCAAGAACTTAGTATACAATTCATGTGATAATAAAACAAAACTTACAATTGAGTTCTAAGAGAGAAAAAAATCACTCCCTTCAACATGCCAAATCCTTTTTTGCTCTCAATTAAGAAGCACGAGAGAATTAGTTATAGTTAATTATTGGTACAGTATACTTACAAGCAGCACCAGTTCGGTGTACCAGGCAGATTTACATATATTTGAAAGGGATGCTGCAACAATTAGTTACGTATACCCATTCAGCAATTCAGAAAGCATTTCCCCACTGGAACGGACAAAATTACTAGATTTACCTGTACTGGACTCCCAAAGTGTCCAGTATTTTAAGAATTTCAGTAGAAATTGAACTTGAACTCTTAACTCTACTGAACAATTGACAAATTCAGTGTAAAACAATTCTTGTCAAATAAATTTTGTCCGTTAAGGGATCTTTGACTGAACTAGTGATGCATGAGGAAAAATGATCTCATGAAAAGTGAGGCAGGGCCCAAGGTCAATAAAGAGCCGAGTTTTGATTGCCATTGGTAAAAAGATGGATATCTAAGGAATGGGAATAAATTATGATGAAAGAGAATCTATTGTAAGTTCTTACTCTTTCCGGAACATGCAGCAATGTTCTTGAACGTTAAAGAAAAAAGCTAGAATTGATATTGCTTCCTGTTAATTTAAAGATTTTTATTTTAGAAAATTATATGTTCTCTGTTAATTATATAAAATTTACTAACAAAAAGGACCATTATAATGTATTGTGGTTTAAATCGGAAAGAAATAAAAAAAATTGTTTTACTTTGGTTACTTGAAAGAATTACTTACTAGCTGTTCGTTCTATCCGTTGTTGCATTTGAGTTGTCTCGCTTACATTACAAGCTTGTGTATCAACCAATATTTTTTCTTGACTGATATTTCAAATCAAATCCCATTACTCAAAACCCATCGACTATTGATTGATATAACTTCTTTCTTTAATGTCTTCCTCTTATTATGCTCTTGGTATTTTTGAAATTGATTTATATATTTATGGAAACAGATCAAATATCAGAGTGGGTCTCCTGAGAAGATGGTTATTATTTTGCAAAAGTAGGATATCGGTTAACAGTGGAACAAACGTAACTCAACGTGTTGCTATATTGTTTCGAGAGAGACCCTGGGTTGTTGGCCCTGCTGGTTATTTTCCCTGAAGTAAATGTGTCTGGAACCAACACATTTCATTGGAGGGATGCATCCCAGGTCCTTAAATTATACTTTTGAATGTTTCTGCTTCTTTGCACTTTTGAACTGTGCATTTCGCATTCTCGTTGCTTTGATATTTTACCTTTTTGTACATGTAAAGTGTCTCTGTAAAATCTTTACTATCGAAACCCGCATCAGACCGAGTTTATAATGTGCTGTCTGTTACTTTGTTGTAACTTTGGTTAAATAGTTTTTGGTTTCAAACAAACGTGTATTAACGTATTTTTGAAACAAAATAGACCATAGGAAAAGCAGCTTTTAAAAGCATATCATTATATTTTTACACAATAAAATAGCTATGTGTTTATGCTATATGCTACATGTATATGAATGAATATACACGTAAAATACAAATGTAATCCCTAACAAGCGTATAGGCTCCAGCAATAAATATCAAAATGAACAACAAAACCTAATTAGATTAATTGAGAAAAACATTTTTTTTTTTTACAATTGGAGGACAAAATGTGAAAACCACCCCTCTAAAATCGTCTTTCAGACATGATAGGCTTGAATGAAACATATTCATATCAGTAAAAATTATAGTCCAACCACAGGACAGCGCTTGTCCAAGGAAGAAAACAAAATGCATAGGTTATCGTTTTAAGTATACAGCTGTATGGTTTGATGCTGAGAAACGAGCTGTTAAAGGGTAATCAGTCGATTAGTTTGATCAAAGAAGGATAAACAATAATGACTTTTTAACGATTTTTTAATCTGAATAACTACAGGTATTTGAATTCTTAGGAAGATGCCAATTGGATTGGCATGTGTTTTTACTTATTTTGGTATTGAGTACATTGTATATTATTAAAATGTAATTTATCCTGTGATTTTTTATCTCTTTTCTGTTGTGTAAAGAAAAAAGGTTCTTAGATATTAGAAGTAATAGGTGAAATCTTACATATTAGAGGTAATAGGTGAAATCGGGCATTAAGCTTAAATCCTACGCAACTAGATGATTCGGAGCCTTTAGTGCTAATTCCTAAATTGAGTATTGGCTTTAAGATGAATGCCTGATTTTTTTAATGAAGTTACTCTAGATCTGATTGCGTACAAGATTTTTTAAGGAGTATATATGTATGCACATAAACTATTTTGTGGCCTTGAAATGTTTTAATGCTTTTAATATGACAATTTTGTTTTATCTTCTTGCTATAATATGTCTTCAATACTCTTTACTTTAGTTACATGCAGGTAGTTATAGTTATAGTATTGCAAAAAAACAATTTTCCCAACACGGTGCACAACATACTATGACATGCGGTCAGGTTTTTTACACTATAGCCTGCCGACCATGGCATTCATTATGACAAGGCTGCAATTGTTTTTTTTTACATATAATAATAGCAAAAGATAAAACCTGGTTCGTTTTAAGCTGTCCAAAGCTAAATTTTCGATCTGACATGCCTGTATAGAACAGGTATATAATGTATATATGGACTGTATAGTTCGATCTGTATATTTAACACCTTCAAGGATGTTGTTTCATATACCATTATATATAAAAGAAATAAAAAAGTCAAAAAGATCAGCAACTCATAGCAACATTTTTACTTTTTTACCATTTAAAAATGTACTAAAATATAATGATTATTGTTGAACTATCACCGTTATTTTGTGACAGAAAGTAAACCTTAAAACACGTTTTTTTCTCTGTTTTGTTACACTAGTAACGGTTAATATGCACTAAAAATTGTATTTGGATAATAAGTTCGCATAATATGCAACCATACTACTAATCGTAAAGAATCAACAGAGATATCTGCAATAAAAGTCATGTTCAGACTTCCGTGATAATATCAACTTGGCATGACTTCTGCTTGGTTTGGTGAACACTAAGTGGTTCCAATGAATCGTATAAAATATCATACTTGCTCTTTGGCATGAGCTAAAAGCCGCGATGGAAAATATAGACGCTCGTATAGTCATGATAGTGTGTGTGGAAAATCAGATTTCTAAATCTTAATCATTAATCCACACTTCTGATTTTTTCTTCATTGCCAAACAGTAAATCTAAATTCTACAACAAAATTATACAAATTTACTATATAATTAACACACTCAGCATAAAACCTAAAACCCTACCTAAAACCCGAAAAAGATCCTATTCAGTATAGAGGTATACTTTGTCTCATTTCATTTTTGATAACATTTTAAGGTTTCCGAACTGAAGAAGTAAAAAAAACATGTTCATAATAGATTGACTTCCATCTCGAGTTTCAATAAATGACACTATCGAGGAAATATCATGATCAATGCAGTATTTTAGTGATGCCCGTTATCCGATCCTTTAGAAATTAGATATTAAAAAGTAAAATCACCTTCGACATCATACTGTTTAGCAATAAATTCTGTAAACACTGAAGTTGTAATTTGTCCTAACTAACCATTTGAATCAATAAACTTTTCTAGGGCTTTTGTGTACATTACTGGGAGTTCTAGATATCCATAAACTGTAAAATGTAGCATACAGCTTTTAATTAGCAACAACTACGGCTCAGTGCAAACACCAAACAAGAAATTAAAATAATTATATAAAAGAATTAATTGAAAAGACAATACATTAACAGCAGGTGCTTTTATGTTTAGTAACTTAAAATATACTTTTTTCAAGGTCTTAATAAATTTATCGTTATGAAGTGTTCAGTGGAACGCATAAAAAGTAAGAAAATATGCTGAAAAGCTTACATTTCTTTGAACCGAATTTTGTACTAACTCTCTATATATACTAAAATAATTCAAAAGTCTGGTCTTTTTCTTTTTCTTCTTTCTGATAAGTGTATGTATCTCTTACGCCAACATACACAGAATATTTTTTTAACTTCACTTTTGTATCCAGGAAGCTTTGCTTCCAGAATTTATTACGCTTTGTCTTGTAGACATTTATTTTCGTAGTTGTTTCCACACATTTTTCTAAAGATGATATATTAGTATGAGAACACCTACTATGAAAGAAATAGTATAGTATTTAAATGTAATGCGTTTTATACTTTATAGAAATCCTAACATTATATAGAAATGGCCATCCTTGCTACAAAAAATAAGTCTTTTCTTCTATTATATAGACAGAGATATAATACTTCGTTTGGTATTTTTACAAGAAGAAACCTACTGAGACACTGCACTTTCCAATCCTTCATCAATAATTCGGTCACGAATAAATCGTTCAAGCATTTTTTTTTCTGTTATCTTGTACATAATGATACGAGCAAAACATTTTCATAACATTTCAAAAATTATCCTTATACATGTACAAGTCATGTAATAAATAATATGTCATGTTTCGTTTGGAAGTGACCATTTGATTTTCATGGGGTCTGTGGTAAAATTTGAAATATAAAGGCAGGTTAGCAAAAATCCAAAAGTAAAAAGACAGGACAGTGCTTTGAATAAAAAAGGCAGGATTTTTTTGGCTAAAAAAAACACAAAAGCGCGCAAAAAAGTCCAGGCTCGGTTCTTTTCGAAAATACAAGGCAGGACGAAGAAAATATCCATATACCCCAATAAAAATCAAATGCATGTTTCACCCTTATATCATTTTGTATAATAGGCAAGAAAAATACATACACGAATGTATGCTAGGTCTCTTCGATATATTTTTCATCTACCAAAGCAACAAATGAGGCCAGTGTTCTCATCATGAATATAATTAATTAACAACCCCAAGATCTTTTTAATGTGATCCATCTTCCCCGTGTAAGAGAAATATAGACCAAAGGTATAAGAAGTATGATAAATCATTCCTCACGTCTAAAATTAGCTAATTATTTTCTCTATCATTGTTCTCGAGTGTTGTACTTTACTTAACTATCTTAGCAGGTCAAAGAAAATGCCAAAGATGAGAAAACAGTCTGCCAATTCTGAAGTACTTGGTTGTTGAAAATATTTTATTTTCATTGATTCAATCTCTTTCGCAAGTATATATATACAGTAATCTGATTGACTAACCGCCTAATGAAAATACAAAACGTTACTCAAAGTACTACCAAAACAAGCGAATCCAGACATATTTTTCTGAGAAGCAAAGGGGCACTAAAGAACATAACAGACACATTGTTAATATGAGCAATAGTACACTGACCAAAGAGGTCACACTTTAATAATCTCCTCACATGTTCAACTATTATTGTTTTTTCTTTTTTTTTAGAAGAACGTGCACTTTGACACTCATTAATTGTACATGAATATTGAATGCATGTTCTATAAAAGCATTTGGAGTAAATGAGCACAAGACCATAACAATTATGTTTTCTCCAACTGTAAATAATTTTTATGAGCTGTACGGCTATTTAGGAATTTTATTCCTCATCAGCAGCACCAGAACCCAACAATTCAAAAAAGTGTATTTTTTTCCACAATAAGGGAGACAGCCACAATTAAATACACCTCTTTTTAAGAAATGCGTACATGTATAATACCGTTTAAAAGACGTCCCGGGTCGGATTCCCAACTTCGAAGCTTGTATTTACCCGTGCGGGTTCCGGGTGTCGAAAAGGCCCACAGCAGCACTAAGCTTGTCGGTAAAAGTCCACTAAAAAGCGCTAAGAAACCTGACATCGGGTCACGCCGCTTTGACCACAAAGCGACTGGGATGTGTGCCGTAGGTGGTTGAATGTGGCAACCCTGTGATAGTAAATGTCGGGGTCGTCAGGCTATAATGCGGAAAACTTACCGCAAACCGTAGTGGTGCACCGTGTTGGGGAAAAATGTCACGTTCTTCGCACATTTAAGAACCCTGCTAGAGTAGGACCCGTTGATGCAGGGGTCTACTCCCCAATTTGCCTTGTGTCCCCATTTACTCCACTTCATCATCATATCATGTTCATTGCATCGCCCCTTTCATGTTCATCTCCCGGTTATAGCCGAAATCATGCTGCTTGGGAATAAAGCAATAACTTAGCTAACTAATCGTTTAATTACTTTAATTTGCATGTAATTCAGATTAATTACATCTAAAACTGATGGCATCAAGATGCAAAGTGATATTGGCGATAGGACGGAGATACACATGTTCATTCCGAGCAGTTATTGCCTCTTATGTAAACCATGCATGTACAAAGTAAAAAAAAAACCTTTTACATTTCATACTTACATGTATGCATCTTATTTCGCTCACACATACATGACATATGCAGGATTTATATCTATGTACAATGCGAAGATTTAAGGACACTACAAATACAAACTTTATCAATTATTTTAGATATAAAAACAACAGACGAACATTATACGGATTCGAACTAGTTTAAATGTACTAGTCAGTCTATGCATGTGTATGGTTTGGCCCGAGACAGAGATTAAGATATTATCATGTTCCATTCTCCGATTACATTGTTTGATGCCAAAAGTCTTAAATAGAAAATTGATTTTTATTAGATTACTACATATTGTCAATTATCTCGAATTTATAATTTTTTGCTTCAACCCACGAAATATGATAACTTCCTTTGATTATGCCCAAAACGTACTAATTAAACTATAATTTCATTTTCCATATAAAAAGGTTATATTATGTTTCAAAGAGAAACACAGAGAAGTTAATAATACTCTAAGGCTTTCTTCATATCAAAGGATAAGCCGTAGACTTTTGAAATAAAAGACAAGAAAATCTCTAGCGATCTTAAGATTTAAATTCGTTTATCAAGAAATCAATTGCTTATGGGAAATACTGCTATAATAACAAAGGTCATTACATATCTATCGCTTTTGTAATAACAAATAAAAAGCCAGATAACAGATTGTTCAATTCCATATTAATAATCACTGAAAACTAAAACCTCTAACTAATGCCGTTAGCTGTATGATAGAATTAAAGATAACACAGCATCTTCGTCATTAAAACCATTTTATTTTCTGACACAATCTATGCAGCAAAATCTAAGCACATGATAAAAAATCACTCTTCGTATTAAATTCTGATGACCTGAAGCATGCTTGATAATATAATACTCTTTCTCCTCGGCACATGAACAGGAATGACACGTCAGAATTGTAACTGTTTGTAATATTAGATTTTCTAAATTATCACCAAGATGCATGCACAATTACTGCACTGCATATCAAAATCAGGAAAACTACAATTTGTATTGCAATTTAATACCACAATCCCTAGAAGGTACATCCAGTGCATATCTTTTTTGTCTCAGATCTTTACAAATAATATAATTGCACAGTCCAGATCAGTAAGGATTACAAATTCAATTTTAAAAAATATCAAAATGTCTCAGCAGTAATAGCAAAGACGATGGCTCTAAAATGAAAAATTAAGATCAAAGTTTGTGTTTCAAAAGTGTCTTGTTGGCGGTTTAACTAAAACATTATTGAAATAAAGAAATCCTGTTAGGGTAAATATTTCTGCGGTATAGCAAAGACAATGGCTCAAAAAGTTTGTGTTTACAAAATATTTGGGGGCTGATGACTTGAAACAATGACGTTCATATGTTCTTTCATGGAATGCATATCACGTTTCCCAGAAAATATTGAAGACAAGCTAGTTTAAAATGTGAAAATTTATATTTTCCAAAAAGCTATTTGTGTTATTGCATCGAATTAATAAATTTGTAAACTGTCTCTTTGTGGCAAAAGTTTGATAAAGTTAAAACCATGGTGAGATAGAAGTGGTTCTAAATTACATGTATGGTTAAATATTGTTTAAAAGGAGATTGTCAAATCAACGATAAATATTTGGAAAGTGCATTTTCCGGCAAATGCATAAGTTGCTGGTCTGTAAAAATGTTTTAAAATAAAATTATATTTTTTTTTAGTGATTAATGTTTTTGTCACATATGGTCAAATCACGTTAGACTTAAACGCGGTTTTCATTACATTGATTTTGCTTTCTTTATACTATGTTTGTTTGAATATCTCGGTAATGGCATTTTATTACTTTCAGAACGTAGATTCCAGACATATTATTGTAAGTATTCTAAGTTTATATTGCTTTTAGGACAGTGGAATATATGTCCTATATCCGTTAAAAGTATTGGAAAATAAAAAAAAGTCTACACTTATTTTTGTTCTTTCTTTTTTTTTCTCTATTTGCATTTACAGATTTGAATTTAAGAATGTTGGTCATTCCTAAAATTATAATTTTATGTTCGGTATTGAACACAAATAGATCTACAAAAGAAATCATTGGTTTTACCATAGCGTTATACACTTTATGGTTTCACTAAGACGATTTCTGAATTTTCACTAACGTGTCTCACAACAGTTTGTAGTTGTGGTTTGTGTTACTATCGGACCGAAAAAAGATTTTGCAGAAATAACATATGTTCTAACCCAACTTTTTGTTTTGAAATTTCAACTATTAAGCTGTGGCTAGTGAGGACAATTGCAGGCTTTCTACATGTAAACTGTTAAAATGTGTCTAGGGTTAAAAACCACCGTGGGACTATCTAATATATATGTCTCACTTTTTAAGACACGTTTATATTTCAGACACATCTTCCAGCTAGACATGTATGATTTAATGTCTTCTTTTAAAACATGTCTGAAGAACGTCAGGACCATTACAATTTGTGATTTATCCGGTATTTCATCGCTTTGTTTTGTCTTTTCTATCTGGACATATGAAATTGATCATTTTGTTCCTTAAGTATATATCTACATGAGAAAAAAATACTAACCTTACGGTTTTACATGTACTTGTCAATTCATTCCCTTCATTTGAAAATCGAGAACGCACAAGCATATATCATGTTCTTAGTACGAGTAATAAACTAACAGCAATATGTACTTTTTTATTTAATTCATTCAAAATGCAATTTTTATGCACCTTGCAGATAACTAAAAATTTATGACGTGCTACTGTCAATTATAACATCCTCAACAGATATATATTCTCTATAGGGGTTGCTCAGATGTGTCATATGTAAATTAGTAATACAATTGTATTTTAATAGTCTCAAAGCAACTTTAGTAATAAAGATATCTGCCGTAATTTTACTTGTCCTATTTTTGAAATAATGCAAAACAAAACAAAAAACATCTTGCTTTTTGAGTTCGATACAAAAAAAGCCAAATGTTGATTTGTTTTAAGTGCAACTTTTGCAATTCATGAGACTGTTCTTTTTGTTAGTTGTGGTTATGTAGGCAGGCAATGCTTCAATGTTTTTAGAAACCGATATCATTGTAAGAAAACATATATTTTGATTTGTTTAAACGACGTCACACGATAATTGGTCATCCGCTAGGTCACATGGTAAGGTCACCTCCTTTAGAAATGTACGTGACCCAGCATTTCTCTTTCCTGGAAAAGTAAGGTAACCCTCGAAACAAGCCCTCGGGAGATCTTACCTTCTCGGATAGAAAAATTACCGGAAAATACACCAACTAGGGCGACTTTTAATTGTACATCTATATTATTTCAATAATACTCCGGAAAGCGTTTGATGTCACATGCAAAAACAATCTTTTAAAACGTAATATTTCAACGAATTGGATTTACAAGGAATAAATAGCGTTTAATCTCCACTATAGACGACTAGATGTGAATGTTGGTAGCTCATTGACTGGTGGTCTGATGTTTATGGATAATTGCTTTGATCTTTCCTGTTTGTATGTCAGCTCTCTGCTATTTGTTTCCCCGATTTGTTATTTTTAATCACTAGGGCGCAATTTGTGTAGGATAATAAAACAACTTGGAAATGATTTTTCTAGTATTGCTGATTAATTACGAGTATTATTTATGATGAACTTTTCTGATGGGTTTATGTTATAAAATATTTCATAAAAAAAATTATATTTGCATAGCAGTATGTACGTCTGAGTAAATAATATAAAATTGAGTGCAAAACGAACATGACCAAACTTCAAAGTCTAATAAAGGTTAAAATGTAGGTACAGTCCATAAAAATCTTATCCTATTGTTCCCAAGGGCAACGACTTTTAATCGCTAGTGCTTTAATAGTCAACGGAACAATAAAATGTATCTTCTATCTTTTTCATTGCTTACAAAATAATGTCTGAAGGTTGTTTCCATGAGACGTCAAGTATACGGATCAAACAAAGCCAAAACATGTTTCTGACACTTCCAATTATTTCACTGGCAGCCATAATGATTCGTTGTATTTGCTGCGGTCCTGCAAGATCAGAACCGGATATTGGCTTTATTGATTCAAACCTCCTTAATAAAGGATCGTGCTGAAATACATAATCTCAAAGAACAACCATGCAGCCATTATTATAAACTCTCTCATGACAAAAAAAAGAATTACGTTGATGGTAATATAATTTGAACTTTTTCTAAGTGTCCAATGGAATTTTAGGTTTTGTCTCACAAGGAAATGTATTTCTTTATAACTTATTTGATAAAATCAGGAAATCCTAAAGCTTTATCAATCATCTCATAAATCTTAATAAATTAATTGATACTTGATAAAAGACATATTTAATGAATCCTGACAATGGGCTAATGCATAAATGTAAAATGTCAGGACTAATATTTTGAATTTACAATCATTTCGAAAATTGAAAGTTATATAGCTTTTAAGAGAAGCAAATCCAGACTTTCCTTAATTGGTAATAATTAACAACCCCTGAGACTCAAAGGTTGAATCATCTATGTGACATTAGGTTTCTAATGATTTTCATTTTAAGCGTATTTTGCAATTGCGACCTTACTCACTATGTCGCAAAGCTTGTGTACGACATTAAAGAAGCAACGATTGTACATGCCTTTAATGTGGCAAAACGAATATTATAATAATATTAATGTTCATTATATTTTTTTTTATCAGTTAAGGTAAATTGTGTGGAGAATTTTATTATAAAAATTTAAAAAGATTTCATTATTCTCTTTGATGAAACTTTTTTTCCCTTTCGATTTCCATGCATTTCTAGAAAACATTGCTATTGAAGTATATTTCTAAGATCATTAATACTCAATTGTAACCTTATCTAGCTCTTTAAATGGACTGCCTGGAACTGATGTTAGATTTTTTAATCCATATAACATTTTAATGTTTATTTCATAGACATAGAGTATCAAATGTACCTAAAGGACATCCAGGTCCATTTTGATGTCAAAGGGTGTGATTTATGGTAAATATCAATTTTATCAGCTTTAGCTAAAGGCTGAGCCAGATCAACAACAACTCAATCTTTACAGAACATTTTTTAGTCTTTGTTAAAAAAACGACATTGAAAATGGATAAAAAAATAAGTCTATAAAGCAACCGATTATAGTCTATATGCACGACACACAAGTTTAAAATAGGTTTGTTTTCTTCTCTATTAAAGATATAAATGGTCATTAAAAATCACGTACATTAACTAAATATAGACAAAACCGCTGATTATTTTCCTTAAAAATACCCTAATTTGGTGGGTCAAAGTTTTTATTTTAAATTTTGAGCAAATAACTGTGCACCTATAGGATATCGTTAAATCTTTTTCGCAGTAAAAATCTCCAGAAATCGTAACGCGTCTACCCATCCATCCTCGAAAACTCAACTCTTTGATGAATTAGTATATAAGCGAGAGAAGAACCCCTTGATTTGCAAGACTGCTACCCATCAAATACATCTTCGTATTCTTTTAACAGGCCAAACAACAATATCCTTTTTTGCAGTTATTTAATGTCTTTTAAATCAAACCATAAATGGCTTTCCAATGGCAGTTATTTCAGGCTTTGCATAGTTCTACTTACATGCACCTGCAAGTTGTGCAATAGATGCCACGTAAATTGTAATTACCACCTTGTTCAAAATGTGCCTTGTCTTTGTCTGATACTATGCGATAGATCAAGACTTTAATCACTTCTATTAACCAGTTCAGTTTCTTTAGTTTTCAGTTAAAATTACTATATAGAACATAGCAGTAATAAAAATGTTCCCTATACGGTACTCTAATGGTATAAAATGCCACTTAAATCACGAAATAGATTGAATGTTTGAAAATAACTTCTCTCGATAGACATTACAATTTGAGCTTGAATCTCATCCCCCTAATGAAATTTGAAAGCTCGTTGCTGATGCTAGTACTTGATAAGATGCTTTGACAGTGCAATTGATATGTAATTTAAAGACTATGCTCTTATCTAACTGTTTGAGTTTTTCCCTTGACTTCCTTCCTCTCGTCGGTAGAATTTATATTAAATTTCACAATAACTCAATGAAAACCTAATCAGGCAAAATAAATACCAAACGACATTACTATAAATCGATGGTAAATTGCCTATTTACAATTTTACGAATTCCAATTTGAAATTCAATAATTCCCAAACTTGTTTTGTTTTCCCTTTAATCACGCAATGGTTCCGATGGTCGAACTGAATATACTTTGACGGCTTATTTGCTGAAATTGAATATGTACATTTATAGGGAATCTTCGTTGAAAACTGTCTACGGGAGTTGTAGATTCGTTTTTAAGATCTAGGTTATTTATGTATGAAATCGAGAGAGGTCTACGAATGTAAAATGAGAAACCTTATGTTAATGCAAAAATGTAATTCGATGAAACCCATTTTATAAGCTACAACTAAAGCCATATATTTTTCTTATCAGACCTTAAGGGTATAAAGGTATTTCCTTATTATTTTTATTTTCGTGTTTTTAAAAGACGAATATTAGCTTCATTTTAAAAGATTATATTCAAACCGTACTTTACAATAAGAGAACAACCAATTGATTTTTATAGGGGAGGGGTACTATTGAAATTTCTTCGTCCAGCCTTTTAATTTTTGAGAAAAAAAGGAGCATGGATTTTTTAAATTTTTTGAGCGACTTTTGACATCCTGTCTTTTTATTTCGAATTTCACAATAGCCCACCTCTAATAATCAAATATCGCTCCTTAACACCAATAAACCAACAACCAACACTTAAGGCTTTTGGAACCAAGCAAACCAGTGTTGAATGTGATAAAAAAAACCAATTGTATTTTCAATCTGACCAATGCCAACTAATCGATCAAAAAGCTTTGCTGGACAAGACACGATATGAATGCAAATTAAGAAGATTAAATGGCTAAAAAGTATCATTAGAATGCAACAACATACCAATTAGCTTTTATTTAATTTAGCGAAGGTTTAGGGTTTTTTTAGTGATAAAAAGACATTGTGATAATTATTCTTTTCATTTATGACTGAGCTTAAGCTCGATTTTCTAATTAGTTTATTTTCTAGAGACACAGAACAATTCCTTGCACTCTCAAACTACTACATTTTGTATAAAGCGAAAATCGAGAACACTGTAAACTTTTGCCCGTGCGTGTGTGCCGATGTACAATGTATGCGAGTTTGACTTGGATTGTTGATGCTTGTTTTAGCAGATAGCTTTTGATTTCTATAACTTTTATCAAAGTCTTAATGTATAAATGTTCAATTTCAAAATTGATTATATATTCAAAGAGCAGAACTTTGTCTGGTATAAAAACACGAATTTAAGAATAAAGCGTTTGCATAATAAAATTACTGAGACCAAAGATAAAACTTTTCGACAGCGCTAAGTAAGCTAGAACAATCATACTTGTTCAAGGCATGTACTGAATACGGATGCAGTTGTCTATACTTCCTGTTCCGTAAAAAAAATCTTTGTTCATGTACACAATGCTGAACAGTAGAAACAGTTATGTAATTTTTACAACTCTAAGTTATCTTTGTGCCAAGTAATGTTGATTACGATTGTAATGTATGAGAAAACAACTCGTCCTATAGAGAAACAATTCATTTTCTGTCGCTTTTGTTTATATTATTGTTGGTTATATAAGTAATTCATTTTCTATATCTTTCTGAATTATTACCCAAAAGATAAAGTAGACATTTAGTGCTTGGCTTGAACGAACAAAGTACCCGATAGGGAATACAGAGTTCCATTTACGTCGTCCGTAAAATGCATTACCAAAAGATGAAGTCAAGATTTGCGTTCAAATCTCAATTGGAAGCTGCAAAGTAATGAAATATATAACAATAATACTTTTTTTTTTGTCACAGTACTACGAAATGCGAATTTATTTTCATTAACAGCGTAATTCAAATTTAGTCATTTACCGCTGCCGAATTAAAAATAAAAGGAAGAGGTAGTAAGAATTGTGTTTCAAACCGGTATAACGCATCAAGCACTTTCAGTGCAGTGAATATAAAAATCAACTAATACCATAAAACCTAATGAGATTTTGACCAGCGCTAAATTTATGACCGTTTGGTAATTTTAGGGCTCGTACAAATTAACTAGTCTGGTGGGATCTTGGTTTAATTCAACCATCTACATGTATGATTCAACTGGCTACCCAGCTAAAATACTTGTGCTTAAACAATAGCCTTTTTAAACAAAGTGTTACAAATAATAGCGATTTATATAAATGTATCACCGTCTTTTCAAATTTCAAAAATATTTAGCCAGGAGCTCTAATGTGGCATTATGCTTTTATCCAAATACAGCTTTGCTGATTCCCTGTCAATGCCTGATTTTTACAATGTCGAATTTACAAAATGTTTGAATTAGTACAATCATAAACAAAAAACTACAAGTATAATATATTGTTGATGAAGCATTCGTGTTAAATAAAGGTTAAAACAAAATTACCGAACTTGGAGAATCAATCTCAAATGTCCATAAGAGGAAAAAAAACAAGGAAGACATACCGGAAAAATTGAAGACCGTAATGGTCCTGACTTGGTAAAGGAATTTCAAAAGAAATGGTGGGTTAAACCAGGTTTTAAGGCGCGCCAAACCTCCTTCTTCCATTGCGGTCTTTGGGTCCGGTAGTTACACAAAACACAACAGGTTTGTGATGACATATCAGGGATGCTAAGGTGATCATCTTAGTACATCATCCAGCCAAATACTAATCAAAGCAATAACTAACCGAAATTGAATTTTTTTACCAGTGGCTGATAACGAAGAAAGAATTTTGTTAGAGATCGCATGAGACGTATTTTCTTATAACCTTGGTCTAATAGTCGGTTAAGGAGAAAGCGGTGTCGGATAAAAAAAATCTGAAAAATGTGTACAAGCCCTGGCATATCGAATTAGTTGTGAAATATAGACACCATATGCAGGTGACGTTGGTATGTTACTTTCCAGGTAAGAAAATTAATATTTTTAAAATTAAAATCGCCTCTTTTATCGTAATGTTTTGTACTGTGATGACTATCAGGGTCAAATTCGAGATGTAGATCCAAGAATGAAGTAAAGCAAGTGGATTCTGTGGTTTCTTTAATCTCTAGTTCTGGAGGATATATTGAAGGAATCCATCTGCCAAACGACGAGTTGTTGACAGAGAGGACGTCATCAATATATCTGAAATAAAGGTAATAACAAAACTACCGAACTTGAATGATCAATCTCATAGTCCAGAGAAAATGACAAAAACGAATCAGTCATAACGGAGAACTGGTGGATCGCAATGGTCCTGACTTGGTACAGGCATTTCAAACGAAATGGTGGGTTAAACCAGGTTTTATGGCGCCAAACCTCCCTCTTCCATTGAAAGTGAGATAAAATGACCTTGCCTCTTTCATCTGCTTGTTCTTTACGAATTCCTGAAGAAATTCAGTCTCGTAAGAGTATAAAAAAAGTCGGCGAGGAGAGGAGCACAGTTTGTGCCCATTGGAATGCCGACTTGTTGTTGAAAAATTCTCCTCCAAATGTGACAAATATGTTTTATATAAGGAAATCAAGCATACTGCAAACTTGATCCAAAGTGTTACAAATCTTATCTTTATTAGACATGTTAGATGTTTTGGAAAAAAAATGTGGAATAATAGCCTAAAACAACAAACATGACAAAGTTCCTTGAATTCGAAAAGGCCTTTTCACTAAGTTTTTTTCAGTCGACACTTAAGTTTTTCGTGTGGCAATGGGGTGTACAAAGTTGAAAAATCGAAAGTTTTCAAAGACTTAACAAACTCTTAACTTAAACTTAACAAACTTCATATAGGCAAACAAATCCATCAACCAGGACGTAAACTTAATGAAGGAAATTACAAGGCAAATATCAGTTTTACATGTTGCATCCTGAACGTTAACTGAATTTCAAACAGTTTTAACCATAAAAGAAACCGGATATATCTTTTCAGCCATGCAGAAGGCACGTAACGAAGGTTATGTTCACCGTTTAATGTGCAGTAAATTGATGCCACGGTGTTCTTTAAAAGCTTTTTCGATGTAAAATGATACAAAAACGTAATAAAGCTAATAAAATATGAAGGAAGTTAATCTACTTCTGCATGTAATAGCATTGTTTTTAGCGTGATGTCGACTCTAGATCTCAAAGAGGCATACTTTAGATGACCAACAAACGACTTAATGGCTATAACCAACTTATAAGCAGCGTACAAGCATTCTTCATCATCATTATCTTTGATAATTAGTGACAGCGGCCAGAACAAATCATATTTTACATTGATAATTTCATATATTTCTGTATTATTTTGGTAAAGTATAATATCAAGTGTTTTCTCCTCGAATAGAATTGGCTATTTATGACAAATAGTATTATACTTTTGGTCCTTTTCTTAGAACATTAATCTCATCAAGCAATTAGAACATACTCATTTTACACATATAGACCAATCAATTGAGGATCAACACCTGAGGTAGCAACACGCATAATTCATTGTTAAGTTGTAGAACAGTTTTGTTACAGTACAAGAACACAATACAAGTATTCTTAACAATGAAACAATTAATTAATAATTAATGCTGACTACAAACATATTTTTGATTCTTATAATGCTACTAAATACATTAAGCATGTTTATGCTGCGAACCACTTCAAGAGACCAGCTCTGAATATTGCAGTCAAAACAAAGAATATCTATTTTCATGTGATACAAAGAAAAAAGCAAACAACTTAAAATGTTTCTTCGTCTGTGGGGGATTGACAAATGAGCTAAGGTAAACATGTCGAGACGATTGATTCATATATGTTGAATCTTCTTTGAATTTGTCCAGGCCTACACAAAAAAATTATTTTAAAGCCTTAACAGATTGCACGAGTTGTTAAGCAGTGAGCAGGGAAATGGCATAGCAACATGATGCATGGTGCATCCGAAGTTGCTTTTAAATGACGAAAGCATTGGTATCAATTGGCACGAAGATCTACTATATGTAAGGAGTAGTCTTGAGAATGGAAAAATCCAAAATTCATTTATCTTAATAACTTAGCATTGATTAATTATAATAATCTTAGTATTATCAAAGAGAATCAATAAATACTATAACCTTTTGGAATGTCTGTTATATTTCTAGAAAATTTAGATATTTGTATCTCTATGGGAATTTCCATTGTACAAAAAAAATATAGGAAATTTAATTTAATATGTCAATTTCGGTTGTGACGTCAAAACGCACTTTTAGATGTATAATCCAAAACAAGTGAATATCTCTGCGGTCAAAAGGATATCTCCAATTCCGTAAATAAAATTTCATATCGAACGTTTTGCGTCTCGTGTATAAGAACATGCATGTGCTTTTTTACAATAGAAGGTGATTTTGCTTTACAGGCTTTGAAAAACAACCTCAGTTTTACAAAAAGAATTAAAAAAGCTTTCCTTTTTCAATATGTACGACCACAAACCAGAAGAAAAAAAGAGCCAAACTCGCAAGACAGGCAAATGCTCTCTAAACACACATTTCGCACATTCTAAAACCCTTTACTACATGTATGGTGACTGACAATGAAGACCCTTACCTGAAATAAGGTCATACATGGTTTGGAACACTAACTTGACTTGAATATACATGTAGCAATCCATTACATAGTTTCACATAAACAGCTTTTTTCTATCCAAAATTCATTGCTGAATCCTGACAAAACCTATGCAAACTGGGAGGCAGAAAGGAAAGAAAGACCTAGCAGAATAATAAAAACAACAAAGAAAGAAAGCGTTAAATCTGTTATAGTAAAAGTTTGAATTTATCAATTCAAACTTTTACTATAACAACTATAGTAAAAGTTTGAATTGATAAATTCAAAATTTTAATAAAACAAATCTAATGAAAATTAAAACATGTTCCACGGGAAAACTAATTTATTTTGACTGGCACACTAATGTTAAGGATCCTCTGTGACAATAGTGAGTCTACTCTTATCGAAATCTGCCGACGGAATCTTTTACTTGCAAAAGCATGACGTCGAAAGCACAAGTTACGTTTTAAAGGGGGTTATACGCTTCACTCGGAGATACTTCACCGGTCCTATTTCTAAACTCCGGGTATCAAAATTAATGATTTTGACGGTGCCCTGTCGTATTTGCGTATCTGTATGCTTTTGTATCAATAACTTCTATACACATGTACCAGTTTACCTGTTCTTTAATAAAACAAAAACAATATTGTCCATTTGTCTTCGAGGAAGTTTGTGAGTGAGTGAGTGAGTGAGTTGGTGTTTTACGCCCGTGCAACGCTATATAGGTTATTTACCAGGCGATGAACATGAAAAGGATGATAAAATGAACATGAAATGATGATGATAAATGAAATATGGGGATGGGGTGGGAAACAAAGGACCGGTAAATTTTGAAGAACCACAGGAAAAAGGGGAGAGGTGGGTAGGGGCGGAAAATTTAGCCTATGTGGTGCACTACTGGGCGGTCCACAAAGGGGTCTTTTACGTGCATGAAGCGTGGCACTCTCCACACACGTTGGCCCACTATGGTCGGCGGTCAGGGTTTCCGTATTATAGACCTGACAACCCCCGCGGACGAGGGCTACCCTATTCAGCCACCTAGGGTACACACTTGGTCGCTCTGTGGGCTGAGCACTGACCCGACGTCAGAATCCCAAGACCCTTAGTCGCCTCTTACGACAAGCTAGGCTCTGCTGCGGGCCTATTCGCCACCCGGGCCCCGCACGGGACCGAGGAAGTTTGTATAGTTTGATATACACATGTAATATATATATATATTTATTTGAAAAACTACCCCTTTACAACGGGGGCAACCATCGACGGGGTTTCGATGTTTGCGTTCAACAGTTAAACATAGATATTTACAACTATACGACATTAAAATGGTAAACAAATTACAAAAGAGATCACTTCATTCAGTTAAAATGTTCTTTTAAAATTTACAAGTCTAACATAAAAAAACATAATACAAAATCTCTCTTCATATTTATATTATACATATAAAAAGATGTGGAAAGCAAAGCGTAAGAAAGACCAAATTTTCCTTTAAAACTCGATAAAATTTGATAAAATATATATTAAATAGGTCCTAAAATCATCGTACTTCAAAATAAAATATGAAATGTTTACTTTTCCTAGCAAGGGTAAAACGTTTTGCGATAATTCATAATGTCATGTAAAAAAGTTTTCGTCAGACAATCGATTTGCTTTCCCAGATCATTACTATACAAATGCCCAATTTCACCTATAATAAATTGTAATTGAGCGACCTTTGGTAACCCTCTGAGGTAGATGTGAGAGGTAGAAACGTCGTTCGAGAGAAGAATGTCCAGATCGTTATAGAGTTTATCTCTGAGATTTGTATACGCTTCGCATTCGATGAGAACATGTGTTAGGTCTTCAGTCACATTTAAACAGCACAATTTACATTTATCGTGATCTATTATCTTCATTCTATTAAGAGTTGAATTAATTGGGAGGCAATTTACTCGCGCTAAGAATTTTAATCTGGCTTGCCAGAAGTCTTCGACGTTACACATGTAGGGCTGTCTTGTACAATTAATGTTTAAGACTGTGTAAAGATCAAGACTTTTCTTCTGATGCATATTCGACCATAGCTCGAGCGTAGTCATTTGTCCGTGAAGTTGATTGAAAGCATTAAGGTTCACGTTCCCATTAATGTAACAGTCAACCCCAGCAAATTGGAATATACGTTTCATGTAATCTAGGTATCCCCACTCGCATTTGGGTATAGGACTTAGTTCGTTAAAAACGATTTTACATAGTCTTTCATTAGAGAGTGAGGTAAAGCGGGAAAAATATTTTACTCGTTGGCGATCCATAAATTTGTTTATGGGTTCCCATGCAAATTCGGATAGTATAGTACATTTAGGAACATTCATCTTAGTATTGAGTATTATTTTCCCGACTTGGTATTGCCACCTTTCGATGTACTCTCTACAAACTTTAGACGAAGGGAACCAAACAGAGCATGCATGGGTTATTGAGGGTCTTATTACAGAGTTCCATAGGGCATCACCGAAATTAAAACGGTTGAAATTGCCATGTTCGCCTAAAACTCGAATTGTGTGGTTTAGTTTTCGCTCGAAGTTATCTTTAAGGTACTGTTCAATATGATAGTTACTTTTTAACGATCTAGTAAAAAATACTCCGAGATATTTATATTCATTGACTTCTTCTAACAAGTCTTCGCCAAGCTTCCATTTTTTATTTTTGTCTAATTTTTGTCCGGTGATTAGAACTTTGGACTTTCTTGCATTAAACTTTAACTTCCATTTAGATGCAAACTCAGCGGCTACGTTGAGAAGACTTTGGAGCTCGTTTTCATCTTTGCCTATTAATACTATATCGTCAGCAAACAAGAGACAATTTATGAGCTGGGAGGACAGCTCGACCCCTATTTGTTTTTCTCTCATCATGTCGATAAGATCAGTCATAAGAACTGAAAAAAGAGTAGGTGACAAAACACATCCTTGTTTAAGACCCGTGCTTTGATCGAACCATTCTGTCTCTACGTCACCAAAAATAACTTTGTTTGAGACTTCACAATATAACGAGCGTAGTAGATTCCAACATTTTCCCTGAACCCCCTTATTCCATAAAAGATAAAACAAGCCGTCGCGCCATACTCTATCAAACGCAGACGAAAGGTCAAGGAAGGCGAGGAATGTTTTTTGTTTTCTATATTTACGTATAGAGCACAGACCCTGAAGGGTGAAAATGTGATCTTCGGCTCTTCTATCTTTTCTAAAGGCACCTTGTGATTCGCCTAGGATGTTTTTATCTTCAAGAAAGTTCATAATGGTGTTTTCAATAACTTTGCAGTAAATTTTATACACATTTGATGTTAGGGTTATTCCCCTATAGTTACTTATATTGTATGTTGAGCCAGACTTGTGGATAGGTATAATTAACCCTTTATACCACTCCTTTGGGATCTTTTCTAAATCGGAGATTTTTGTGAAAAGCTCACATAGGGATTCTACAATGCTATAACCCCCATACTTTAAAAATTCGTTGGGGATGTTATCAGTGCCAGTGGCCTTTCCCGATTTAAGACCCTTCAACAGTTGACAAATTGTGTCCTTTTCAAACGATATACCTATATGGTTTTCTATAGGTAAAGTGTTGGAGTCTGCTTTGGATATAAAGTCATTTACTTTGTGTGTTATGTCGTGTTTACTTTTAGACTCATCACAGGGTGTAAAGGCGAAATGATGTTGCAATGCTTGCCTTATATCGTTGGTTTCGGTAAGCTTATTGTTAGGGTTATCTGGGTCTGTAAGTTCGCATGGAGTAACTTTACTATTTTTTAGTTTTAACAAATCCCAGAACCCTTTGACTTTATTTTTTGATTTAATACACCTTTCTGTGAATTGTTTCATTTTACTCGCGTGTTCCTTGCGCTTAATCGCATTTTTAACTTTTTCTTTTCGTTCGTTGTATACATCGGTTAATCGTTGACTAACAGCTGTGTTTTTATTTTCTTTTTTAAAGTATTTGCGCTTTAGTCGATTGGCCACTTGTCTTTCTTTAATAAGTCTATCGAGTTCTGCGTCCCAAAATGATCTGTAATTTTTAACCGATTTAGCTTTACCAATTGTTGACTCGGCTGCGCTTTCTACGCACTTCTTCCATTTATTCCAAAGGGAATCAACGTCGGTATCGAATTTACACGTGTTAAGGAAATCATTTACACTAGAAGCTAAATCTTGCTTGAAAACAGACCAATCGGTATCTTCATTTATTTTCCATAATGGGCGATTAGGTTTTTGGTCAGATGATTTGATTTTTGTTAGGGAGGCATTCATGTTTAAGCTTACTCGTATAATAACGTGATCGCTATGTGGGACAAATTCCCCTTCTTCATCGATTAATACGCTTGTGACATGTTTAGATAAGTTACTCGATAAAATGACATAGTCGATGGCTGATTTTTGGTCGTTTAATAAACGAGTGAAAAAGCGTTTAGAACAATTCATAGTATTGGCAAGAATTAAGTCACTTGCCTCAATAAATTGTAGTAGCCGTTTTCCGTTGTACGAATTTATTTCGCGCGTGGAAATACATTTTCCCGTAAAGTCCCAAATAGTTGTACAACGCCCATTTAAGTCCCCTTGTATTAGGATTTCGTATCCTAAGTTTGATATACAGGTTGTTTCTTCAAGGAGTTTATACATCAGTTCGTCTGTTAGCGACTTCGCGGTTCCGTCGTTTGGAAAGTACGCGATACATGCAGCAGTTTTAATGTTATTTATTCGCAAGAGAATCCACAATCCCTCGTAGTTGTCTTCTTTGCTACTTAGCAGGTTTTCATCTAGTATAGGGATATCGGAACGGACACAGAAGCCTATCCCGCCTTTACTTTTCGACTTTTTGCGACATTTGCCAACCCAATTGTATTTATTTATTAGCTTAGAGGGTCGATCATTTGTCTTTAAGAAAGTTTCAACCAGACCTAAGACATTTACGTTGTGGTCTGTAATGTGTTTATTTATTTCATGGATTTTCGAGGATAGTCCTCTTACGTTTAGATAATCTAACTTTGTTTCCGATTCTCTGCGCTTTTTTAATGAAATTTTGCCTCCACGTTGGTGGCGCCGTTTTCTCCTCTTTTTACAATCTACCTCATCAGAGTTGCCTATTTGATCGGCACACTCTTCATGGCCAAAAACCTAGTATGAACACATTTTAGATTTGTGGCCATAGCCACTACAATTGTGACATTGGATTTCAAAACCATGTCGATAGACAGATGTTGTGTGGTTGGCCTCGCCACAGAACCAGCAGGTTGAGTGAGTATTTTCATGGCTATGTGTGCTGTTTTCCTGATTTTTCCTTGTTACTGTACCATATCGACCATTTGTGTTTTTATTCTTGTGCATCTGTTTACTTGTTTCGTATCTACTACCATGGTGGTGATTTGACTTGGTGTTTTTTTGTTTGTGACTTGTACCGAGTTGGCCATATTGGTATTGGTTACTGTGCCTGCTGGTTTCATGTGGCTTGTGTGAAGGGTGTGTGTGCACCTGTCGTCCATTGTGAGGATTGGGGGTAGATTGGCGACGTTGGCTGTAGTATTGGGGCTTGTTGCTCTGTTGTTTGAGTTTAATGCCTAAATTTTCAGCCAACTGCTTTGTACCTTGGATAGACAGGTGGACACCATCCTTAGCAAATAACAGTAAGTTAATTTTACCATTTAGTAATCTGAAGTTTAAGTCATTGTCAATAAAGCACAGAGTTTCATCGCTCGCCAATTTTGCTAGGATTTCATTTGCTAGGGCTAGATTGTTCTCTTGGTCATTTCTGCGGGGAAGAAGGCCTGAGATCACAACGTTATCTCCTACCGCCTTAGCTGATGTAATTCGTGTTTGATAGTCTTCTCTGAATGTTTGTGGGTCGAAGAGTGGGTTGCAGCAATCATTACTGCCAACCTGGAGGATAATATTTTCGTATTATGTGTCTCTTGAGAAGTATAAAAGTTCTTGGGTTATGTCGTTCATTTTTCCTCCACGGATACAAATTGGAATGCTGTCTAGTTCGTAGTGAGTCGGGTCAATGTTTTTTATGACGGAACTTCCAATGAGCAGGGTGCCCTCTGACCTTTTCTGTTGTTTTCTAGTGTGTTGTTGATGTGCAGAGACCGGTGAGCTAACACTTTCTGGTTCTAAGATTCCCGAGCTGTTATCGTTTTTCCTGCTATTTTTAGAGGATTTTGTGTCTTTTTCAGTCCGGTCTCCGTTTCCATTTTGAGATGTACTCGTTGTCTTCTTTGATTTAGGCATGGATTCAAGATTGACTATTTGTTGTTTCTGAACCTCAATCGTGGTTCTCAGTCTGTCGTTTTCTAGTTTGAGATTTTGTATCTGCTCTGTCTTAGAAGCAATATCTTTTAAAGTCAGAGTTACATTTTATAAGGGATGCGAGTTGCGATTGGATATCTTTCACCATTTTCGGTAGAGTACGACAGTCAAGACATATCCAAAACATGATATTGTCGTCCTTCTTTATCTTCATGCACTTGTTGTGGTACCACTCTTGGCACCAGTTGCATTGTATCATTTCTCCGGATGGCCGTTTCTTACACACGCACATCTTTTCGTCCCGGCGAATGGCTTTTAGAGTCTTTCTCTTTTTCGTTGAGTCGCTCGGATCACTCGAGTGGAAACCTTCTTTTGCTAGTGTGATACTGTCGTCTAAGCAAGCGGATTCACTTGTATCATGAACAGTGTCATTTTCCTCAGTTGGTTTCTCTACCACTGTTTTGTTTACTTCGCTTAGATTCATTTGGTCAAAAGAATCGGACAGTTCAAACTGTATAATGTCTGATACCATGTTTTCCTTAACCGTGGTGTTCTCTTTCTTTTGTACATCTGTATTCAGTTCTTTTTTAGCTTTAGGTGGATTTCTTTTGAGTTCGCCTACAAGTCGCTGGCTCTCGTTGTTCAAAGCGTTCGAAATGTAATGGCATGCAGTACTAACTATCGATTCGTCGATATCTGGTATTAGATTTTGCATTTCTCTTATCATAGTGTCTTTATATTTGTGTTTGTTGAAGGCCTTCAGTTCAGTTAAAGACAGAGTAGAAACGATGTTCAGGTATTTCTCTTTAATCTCATTTTCCACTTTGAAAACTCTTTCCTGATTTTCTTTGTCAAGATTATAGACTGATCCTGGATCCATATTAACAGACTGAGTTTTGAAGAACCAACAGGAAGTATCAATCTAAGTTCGCCAATTACGGAAATCCACGAAGACTTAGAGTCCAAAGTCCAACTTGGGTATAACGGTCGAGGCCCGTGATTACATTTTATAGGTGATTTCAACGGCTATACAGTCGGTGAACAGTTTTTACGGTGGTGTCGTGTAATATTTTCACATATGGTACAAAGGTCTAAGATGAATTTCAAACTCACAATTTTCGACCAATGTATGTCCAAACACTAGATAAATTCCGTATGAAGAATCCAGTTGAAAACTGCTGCTCTATCGCATTCAAATTGCAAAAATATCAAGAGAGAAAAATTCGGTCGCCCATTAAAAGGGGAGATAAATATATACCAGGGGCGGATCCATGATTTTAGTTAAAGGGGGGGGGCGTGAACCTTTTTTCCGCCCAGTGGAGCGAGGCGCGAATTTTTTTTTAGTGTTTTACGTGGATTTTATGCTTAAAAACATAGGGGGCACACGCCCCTCAAGCCCCCTCGGAATCAGCGCCTGCAGACTCAGTGTATAATACTTACTCAAAGGCACAAGACAACATTTCAACCAAGCATATATATATTGAGTCAAAAATAAATTGGTCATATGGAACTTCTATCTTCTGGTGCACCACCCAAACATTAGGGAGGTGACCTGGCAGAACGATGAGCAAGTATTTGTTAAACCTTTGCGTTCATTAACATCAATTAAATCCCACTAAATATGTGTGTTGATGTTATTAACTTATGTTATTGTAATCAACTAAAAAACGTTTGGATCAGTAAGGCAAACTGTGAAATTGCAGTTTATTTAACAGACTCTAAAGTGTCTGCTGCTAAATAAAACTTTTATCTCTTGTAGAAAATGAAAATCAACACGCTTTTACGATTTATGGGGTATCATACAATTTTGCGTAATATTTCCAAACATTCAACAGTTATATTGAAGATAATCTTAGCTTTAAAACTGTTGCTTATCCTATTATATAATAGACGTGTATATATGCTTCTTAAATGTGGATGTATTTACTTACTTGTATGTATTGTTTTGTCCAATCAGTAATCTTGTAGCTTAAAAATTACCCAAAAACAATAAGTAAAGACCAAATAATACTGAGTGTGTCTTTACAAAAAGAGTTCAGAAATGTCCAGACTTTTCAGTAGATTTTAAGTTCAATTCAGATGCGTCAAGTTTATTATGTCGTAAATGACTGCAAAAGTTCTAGATACAGAAGAGTGTAAGACTGTCGTGTCAGACTATTTTCCATGCTCCAGACCAGCTTGGATGGACATTCCAGGTTTTGTTTAACAAATTGGGTCAGATTTTAAAACTTTAAAAACTGGTGTACTGGGATAACAATTTTTATAGAATATCAAATTATAAGAAGAAAAAAAGCTTTATTGGTAGTTGTTCTATACGAGATCACCGTCCTATTCCCAAGAGATTTGAACTTGTTTAGCTGTAATTGAACGAAAATGTCTTCTTGACATTTTTCATTAGTCCAATGACCAGTGCAGTGGTTTGGAGCCACGATATGTCCCGAGGTGCCTGCTGCAGCTGATATGTTTAATAAAGGGGAAGTAAGTAATAGTCTAGCTATAATTAATAGACAAGGCAGACTTCCGTATCTAGTCATGAAACGAGTGAATGAAATACTCCATTAAGAGGGACAGTCTGTTAAACCTTTTCTGATCATCAAGGTCTCAGAAAAGAAAACAAGTTTATTATATAGCATATGCCCTGACAACAATACGACCTTTCTTTATAGCGTTTATTTCTGTTTGCGTGCCTTACCATTCTAAAGTTACTAAATTTATTTGCTCGTGATGAAAATAATGTATAAAATAGTTTATAAACCTATCCGGGCCACCTTTCGACTATCAGTAATCATCAGACTGTTTTATTCCATAAATGGGCGATTCTTAAAATTATTTTTAGGCAAAACAATTATGTTTTGTATTCATTCAATGCATTCATCTTATATTAAATAAGCTGGCATGGCTGATATCGGGTAGCTAAAAGTCCCAAAGTAGCACTAGGCTTTTCGGAAAAGACTTCTACATGTAATAGAGCATGACATACAGATGGGTCCAAACCTAACCTGCACAAAAGTGAACCGGGAGCAAACATTTAGTTTACTTTTCTGGTTTGCTTGACCAAACAAAATAGCAAACCACAGTTTACTCAAAACAAACCGTGGTTTGCTTTTTCTAGTTTGGTTTGGTTTGAAAAGCAAACCAAACCAAACTAGGTGGCTGGTTTGGTTTGCTCTGACCAAACCAAACTTTGACGCTGGTTTGGTTTGCTCTGACCAAACCAAACAAGGGTGCTGGTTTGGTTTGCTTTAACCAAACCAAACTAGGGCGCTGGTTTAGTTTACTCTTACCAAACCAATTAAAAATGATGGTTAATATCTAAATCATAATAAATTCTTCAAGTAAAACATATTTGTTTTACGAGAACAAATATCATAAAATGATGTCGGGCGTCATATTACTTCGATTACTTGAATCATCTGCGCATGCTCATGGTTTGCTCCAAGCAAACCAAACCAAACCAGGCCGCTGGTTTGGTTTGCTCTAAAAATAGAAAACTTTGGTGTTGGTTTGGTTTACTCATAAAATACCAATCTAATATGATGTTAAATGTTTAAATCAGAATTTGTAATTCGATTGAGACATTTAGTGAAAAATATTTGTTCATGAAATGTAATAATTGTAAAATAGTTCGGACATTCTTTCACATCGATTATATGAATCATCTGCGTATGCTCGCGGTTTGCTCAGAGCAAACCAAACCAAACTAGGGTGCTGGTTTGGTTTGCTTTTTATACCCCGCCACACGCAGTGGCAGGGTATTATGTTATACCCTCAGTTTTTTTCGGTGTCTGTCCGTCCGTCCGTCTGTCTGTCCGTCTGTCTGTCCGTCTGTCTGTCTGTCCGTCCCCCGAAGGTTTCCGACCAATAACTTGAAAACGCGTCAAAGGATTTGAATGATATTTTGCACAGCTGTTTAGTACAATAAAATACAGGTCAAGTTCGATTTCCAGCATGATCCAAAAAATAGTTTTCGAGATAGGCCACTTTGAAAAATCAAATTTCATGAAATTTTGAGTTTCCGACCAATAACTTGAAAACGCGTCAAAGGATTTGAATGATATTTTGCACAGCTGTTAAGTACAATAAAATACAGGTCAAGTTCGATTTCCAGCATGATCCAATAAATAATTTTTGAGATAGGCCACTTTGAAAAATCAAATTTCATGAAATTTTGAGTTTCCGACCAATAACTTGAAAACGCTTCATGGGATTCAAATGATATTTTGTACAGCTATTGAGTACAATAAAATACAGGTCAAGTTCAATTTCCAGCTTGATATGAAAAATAGTTTTCGAGAAAGGCCACTTTGAAATCAAATTTTTTGAACTTTTGATATTATAACGTGGCGGGGTATCATTTAATGTCCCATTACATGCCCTATTTTTAAAGTTTGGTTCGCTCTGACCAAACCAAACCAAACCAAACCAAACCAGCCGTCTGGTTTACTTTTTGAGTAAACATTAAAGTAAACTTTGGTTTGCTAAAAGTAAACCAAACAAAGTGAAAAGTGAACTAAGACCAAACTTCTGGTTTGCTTTTTTAGTTTGGTTTGCATACAGGTTAGGTTTGGACCCATCTGTAGGGTTAGGCATTGCTATCGAACGGAGTCAATGGACTTATTGTCCCGGTAGTGAATGGGGTAATGTGGGCATCTTGCAAGGTCGGCCTGCCATAAAACGGAGAAGCTGACCACAAATTAAACTATAGGGTTGCACCGCAGGTGGGAAATTACACGGTAAAAAGCGACAGTACAAACTTATACTCTTTAAACTTTTGCGCAAAGCCAATTTCATCATTTCGTATTAATTAACAGTATAACAATTTTCATATTCATCAGATTACCACTGATTAAGAGTAAAGCAAAAATTATTTTGATTGGCCAACAAAATGCATTGTGTACTTGTACTTAATACTTGGTCACCATGCAAGCAGTGTTGGGACAAATTGTTTTACCAGCAAACGACTGAGCTGTAAACTTGAAATACTAGTTTATGGTTTACAAAATTAATTAACGAGTCTACATGGAACTATTAACACCTAAATGTTATGATTATTCACTCTGATGAACATCTTTTGCATTAGCCTTAATTGAACAATGTCATTAGATTTCATAGAACAACTATCTAAATCAATTTCCAGATGAGGAACTACTTCAAGACAAGTCACGCGAAGGATGCAATATATTGATCCGCCATCACTGAACAAGCGACCAATTAACCCATCATTTACACTTCCGATATACAATATGACACCTTATCAACAAGCCAATCAACAAATTTATTAACGTCTTTCATTCTATTAAGCTTATATATTTGATCAATCTATTTTCCTTTCTTCTTTGGACGAAGATATGGTTAGAGCCTTTATGCCAATACTGTGAGAGATCATTATATTTCAGACAATGCGATTTATGATTATTTTTCTGTCAATGCTATTTCTTCGGGTGCTGAAATGAAATATTGCTGTCTCGCCTACCAAAACTCACCATTTAAATTGCAAAAGTTTGGTTGAACAACGTGTTTTCAGATTGCCAGGGGCAATGCGTTTAAAAGAACATGTAAATGTCATGAATGTTGTTCTTTAATAGTATTCATTTTGTGCTTGTTTCCGAGTTTTCGGCAAGTATCATTAGCACACATGTTTTAAATGTAAATACTAATAAAAGCTCCAATTAAAAGTCTTTGTACATGCATAAAATAATTGTATTAGAAAAGTTCAAAAGATAATGTTATTGTTATAAATTAGTATGCAATTGCTTTCATGTTTAAATCAAAATTACTCATTTTTGAAATACCTATTACATGTGTAAGTGAACATGTACTACATTGCAACGATGACAGTTAAATCATTATTTTGGACAGCAAGATACTTGCTTCAAACAAAATATATATATACAATATCAGGGAATTTTCAGTATATACTAACTTTTGATTTAATGACTGATTACTGTTTTTTTAATGTCCAATCGACAGTATTTCAGTCACAATCAGAGGTAGACAAAATTGAAACAACAAACTGGATTGTACAGACCCATGCACTCATGATCAGGACACAGCATCCATAAAACAGACCCATGTATGTCATGACCAAAATAATACGTTTGGCTTACATGTATAAAATAAAGTTTACAGCTGTGCACGTCAAAATATCAGTTATTTTCAGCCTATTTGTAAAATTCAAAAATATTTCATACATAACACGTATTTTAAACTTTTCGTTATTGAGAATGGTTAAGACAGAGGCGCTAATTTTGTCGGTAAAAGTTCACCTAGGATCTCCCTGAACCTGCCTTAGGGCCAGGCTGTTTTGCGCGCAGAGCGACTGTGATATGTGCCCTAAATGGTTGAATGGTGTAGCAATGGATCACCTGCAGTAGGGCACATAGAGTACATTGCTCGATTTTATCCAACCCTCCTTTCTGTCAGTCGCAGAACAAAAAAAAAACAAAAAAAACGGTAATGTCATTAATTCTTTCACATTTCTCGATTGAAACTACAAATTCCTAACGATCAAACTTCAAAGTAAACATTTCTAAGTTTCAACAGCGCATTTCTTAATTCTAACTTGAAGGAGAAAAATATCAATTTGGAAGGGGAAAATGTTAACTTGGAAGGGCGAAATGTCACTTTGGTACTGAGAAATGTCACTTTGGAACTGAAAAATGTCAAGTTAGATCTGAGAAATGTCATCTTGGCAGGATGGAAGTAATAGCAGTCGAGAAATGTGAAACAAAACTAATGGCACTGCCGGTCTTTCGTATCATAGTCTTAGCTAGTTTCAACGATTTGCCTCGTGCCACAATTTTTATTATTTTTATCATTATATTATATCAATTTTATAACCCCTAGTATATGATCATCACCCTGATATAACCAGATTAGCACTGCTTGAAAGTTAGCTTAATTGACGCTTAAGTACATTTCAGAAGATTGACTTTAAGTCACAGTACACGAAGGTGCACCTAAATCGACCGTAAATTCCTTCTGCTTTTTCTGTAAAATTTACAATAGAAGATTTACTTTTTACTGGTATAAACTTTTGAAATATGGAAAAACATCTTTGCTATACATATTGTTTAGAATTTTTTATTTTTTTATTTTTGCAAAAATGTTGCCATGACTGCAGACTTTGGTATACAATTCATCAGAAAGAGTGCTTCAGTAAAAAAGGTGCTATAGGAGTCAGACTAATTCAATATGTATAATGTATTCAGTTCGTGTGCTGACTTGGTAAAAACCTTTTTATTAAAAAATGCTGTTGTTGGGTCTCTCTCGACAATAAAATAATTGGAAAATTCTGTATAGAAACAGTCCGTAACTTCATAAGGGAAGAAGATGACAATGCCCTAATCCACTTTATATTCTGCTTTGATTCTAAGGATTCGGATAAATGGAATAACACAACTACTTTTTGGTCGTATACTTGAACTTGCAACTAAAAGTTGACGTGTATCATTTAAATTTTACTCAAAGCCGACACTACTACATTGTAGTACTGCTACTGCGAGTCTGTAGCTGCTTCATTTATGGTTTAATATCGAAACCAAGTTGCATTTTTTTTTGCGTTTTTAGTATAAATACCTTTCCTGAAAATATCCTTACCCATGTATGTATCTGTACTCTTTATATATATGCGTTAACAGTTTGATTACACACACATAAAAGTGAGCAAGCCAACGAGCTCGTGTTAAACGTCATAGCACTACTTTACAGGATAAAATGAAAAGATAATAAAGATTTCTGACATGTATATATAAAATGATGAAAAATATTAGGTGTGGATGCGAAACAAAATATATAAGTTACTTCTAAAGACCACTGGAAAAGGGAGGTATGACAAGGGGCAAAAAATTAAGAGATGAGTTGCACCATTGGCTGTCCAAATAGAAGTCTATTACTTGCAGGAAGCATGGCATTGGTCATACAAGTTGCCTACACTGTGAGTTTGAGGGGCTGGTATTTTTCTATTCACTTTATATAACATCTAAGGGCTTTTATATTGGGCTTTTTGGCATGTTTAGTTTCTTTGTCGATTTATTATCAAAGACTTGGCAATGTTTCTATTCAAAATTAGAGTGATTAAATTAACTATTTTATATAACATTAGTTTATTACCACTAATTAATTAACATCCTTTAAATTTTGTTAATTATTAACAACTTAAAGAATGTGAGATATAGTCTTCATAGACGTTTCTGGGAATAACAACAAACAAGCATTCCTGCTTTGCTGATATATAGTATCATAAACATATCTTGTATATCACCAGTTACATTGTATCAAGTTTTTATAAGGAGTATGTTTATTTTCAAATACTTAAATTATTATTCTCTTAATAAAGCTAGTAAATAATGTTTTGTATATAAATTGTATTTATTTTATCTCATTCAGTATACAATAAACTGTCTCTCACCTGGATTTGTTTAACCTTGCAATCGATGGTCAAGCAATTAGATTATGTTTTTTAAACCCGAAGGTTTAAATAAATCCACGTAAGTATCAATTTGTTTGATTTAAATGACAAAGTTGTAACTTTTGTCTTACAAATGTATCAAATTGAAAAATAAATCAGATGCTGTTACAGTCAAACTACCAAAGTCATAATATATGGACAATAAATTGCATGTAAGAAGTTGGAGTTGGTCGGACAATAATCTGGTCAAACTTTTTCCATGATACAGAACAACAGGTTGCACCAGATTATTTGGACGACGATTTCTACATGAATGGCTGTGATGTGACTGTTCAGCTTAGTTTTAGTCAAATATGAACAATATAGATGTATGGATCGCTTTCTAAGGTATAATTTCTAATTCATCTATATACATAAGAAACTAGATGGTATTTTTGATATAGTTCTAATTTAGCGCTTTTTTATATCTGTTCATGAGCTAGAACATAAAATGTTGATATAATTTTTTACTCATTGCAATTGAGTAAAAGTTGAAGCAACAACAGACCTGAACTGTATATTTCATGCTAAACTATTGGTTTAGGGAAATGAACTATTTAATAGAAATATCAAGCAATTGTTTTAAATTGTATATATTGACAATGTAAAATGAGTATGTGTTTGAAGTTATATGGGTCTCCCTCAATGCTGAACGAATTTTGTTTAGCTTGATTGATTTTCGTCATTTAAGGACACTAATTCATCCATATTAATGTCTCAAAAAGACTTTTAGTGGTTATAAATAAAATATAACTAATGTAGTTTTCTAACAAAAGTGACAAATCACATCAGAGCTGTATATCATAAACAGATTTAGTTTGGTCAATAGATAGAAGATTGGCGAGAGGCTTTGGATGCTTCTGGGAATAGCCTGCTATAAATAACGAAATATTTTTCTTCAGTAAAGAAATAGTCAATATTGTAAACAGACCATTTTTCACATAGAAAATATTTCTGTCTATGACAATATAAGGACTTTAAACACGACAAAGCGTTTAACTGCCAAATGCAGCGGCCATGTAAAACGTCTAACGTTGCTTTTTTTTCTTAAATGGAAATAAGTGTTACATCCACGGCATTGTTATTTTTTCAAAATGCAAAGTCAATTTACCTTTATATAAGAATCATAAAAATTAAGTTATGTGAAATCTCAAAATCTTAAATTAATGATTTTTTTAACAGACAAGGCTTTTGGGTGAATTTAATATATGCAAATGTAAATGTTAAAATAAAGAGTCTGTGCAGACAGACCTTAAGGTAATAAAAACAATTACAGACTGAGTACATATATATTGCAGATCGTACATATTATGCCATATAATATAAACTGCAGGTGGAAATTTGACATAAGAATACGTTTTTAACAATTTAGTTTCATAAGTTTTATATTAGGCACGTTTTTCTACATTTCTAGAGAAGTCTGATTAGTTTTCTTTTTTTGGCCTATAAACGTATTCTAGGACATGCAGAATTAGTGCCCGTACAATGTTTTTTTTTTATGGAAAAATCGATGTCGTCTGCTAATGAAAGTGTGGCCAATTACAGTTGTCAATCAGCAGAATTCACGACCGAGGAGTCTGCTTTCCATATGTGTACTTGGTGCCATACGTGAAAAAACCTCATTTGAATACTAAAGTAAGTCGACAAATATTTTTTTTACCTTAATTAATCTTTTAAGACTTCGAGCCCTAACTTGGAAGAAACAAATGTCAACACATATTTAATAGATATTAAAAATGTCAACTCTATGTATATATTTCAAGAAGTTTGAAAGATATGATAATTTGAAAGATTACATCTGTATTAATATATTCATTCCTACACAAAACTCATAGGTGTAAAAAGGTTTCAATGATTTAATCTTAAAAATGACTTGCGCTCCTTGTTAAGGGCTTTAACGTGCTCAGAGTTTGTCTTCTTTTAGCGAACGCTATTTTATTGCCTTGAACATATGTAGCCAAAGACAAAGTGCAAAAATGCACATTGGCACTCATGAAAAGGAATTACATATATCTTTAAATGACAATAAAAGTGCATGCTGGACTTACCTAATGGTGGAACAAATATATTGAGGAACAAGCATGATTCATGCTGTATCTTTGTAGATTGCATTATTCGCACGAAATGTATTTGTGTGCCCTTAGGTTTATCACTTCCGTCAAATAATCTATCTCGCCATTTAATTTGGGGACACGATAAGGAATCGTTAGCCTCCTTAACAAATTTCGAATGTATCGTAACCTCGGAAGGTGGCATAAATCTGAAAAATCCCGAAGCAAACGGTATTCCAAAATACCCTTCTACAGCCGGAAATGATGCTCCTTTGGGGAATTCCACTATAACACCTCTGAGTGTGCCTTTTGATGTTGTAATTTTCCTTTGTGCCAATTGATGAATTGCAACCCATGTAAAACAACCTTTCAAAAGTATCGACCAAACGAAAACAATTGAAAGCCAATAATTTGTAAATGCAAGGAATTCCATTTTGTTCTAAGACTCACTAAGGAAGCTCATTCTTTGTCAAAGCAAAGCGACTTTGAAACTGCGATGAGGTAGCTCCATTGTTACAGTGATGAACACTTAGTCGATATTATTAGCCAATAAAACAAAATATAATTATCCCATATACGGCGCTCTACTTGTCATAAAAATGACTTAAAAACACCTTTATATTGGAAAACACTTGTTGTTGATCTAGGCGGTAATTATCAAAAATGGAATTAAATCATGCTCCATAATCGACCAGAGGAATCAAATATCAAACGATTATGAAACAATATCGGGTGCAATGCAATTATTGGTTTATCCTTGAAGAGAATGCTCAATACTTCTAAAGCTTCAAGCAGTTCTGTATTCCGTTAAGGATTATTAAAATCGGAATGTCTCAAGTGCTCTCTACCTGCGAGAGGTTGACTGCTAAGCTCATCATTTATAGTACCATCTATTGCTTAATTAAATCTATATCTCGTATCAAAACGCACAGCTATAACGGTTTGATAAAATGTATATCTATCCGGCGTCAACAGCATGGAATTCAAATCATAACTGATGTGTTCCTATCGAAAAGTCATTGAGCTGCAGACATTCTAAGAAATTGATCACTAACAAATCACTCAAGAATATTACTCAGGTCCTTGTCGAAACGTTTTAAAATAGTGTTAATCATTTTTTGCTGAACTAGTTCCATAGTAGAAATCATACTTATGTCAGATTCAATATTTGAGACTATTTAAAACATAATCATTTTTACATTCAAAATCTTTTCTTAGCAGTTAGCAAAATGATATAAAAGATGAGAAATATCGAAAAAGTTAGATGAACATACTTTGTAAGCAGCGTATCGACTCATTAAAGTTCTGATGAGTGAACACGAACTTGTTGTTTATATTGCCTACTGCACAACGTGAAAAATTTCTTATGTATCCATGATGAATGATCCTAATTCTACGTTCATTGCTGTCAGACACAATTTTAGTGAAAACAATTTGTAACAACGTTTTATGTGAAAGCCAGGCAATCATCCCGTTGTGTGATCTTGAGTTTATGACAACGAATTAAAGGGGAGTCCTTAATTGAACATGCGAAAATTTCACATTGAATTATGCATAAATGCCTTCCACTTACTAGCAAATAAGAAATCTAATTAGAAGGTTTGTCAGAATATGCAATAGACTTTTCATAGTTAAAAATCTTATACGAAGCTGTTCGACATTCTAATAACATTCCCTTAAGTAAAACTGTAATTGGCTATTATGATTTCGAATATTGAACTTAAATGTTATAATAAAATCCAAAAGTAATTTCAAGCATATTCAAATATCTGCTAGCACTCTATTCTCTAAGTGTTTTGATATGTTTTAATGTTATAAACAGATTCATTAGCCTTTCACATTATTCATCATAATGTTTTTAATCAAAACTTAATAATGCTCAAGAGCTTATAGCAACCACTTGATTCTGTTATTACTATTCCTTTGGTAAGATCCTGTGACATTTATAAGATTTACATCATTATCATTATGTAACAATCAAAACTGAATCAAATCTTATATGAACTTTTGATTGTTCAATATGTTATATAGGATAAATCACTTCAAACTAAGTCCATTTACAGGACATCATGTCTCTTAAGACGTCTCAAAAGTAATAACTTAGGCATTACTTTCACTTCTAAGAATAGCCTTTCCTACCATAACCATGTCAAATACTTATTCTATTTTAACATTAATCAATGCTTCATGTTCCAGTATTAAAGAAGCCAAAGTTCTTTTAGTGACGCTAAAATAAAAGAATTATGTTTGACTGTAAAGCAATCTAGAACATCATTTCCAAACCTCTGACAACCACTAGAAACAACTAATCATATTTATGTTAATAACCAAAGGAACTGATTTTGCAGATATGTCAGATATTATTTGTAGTCAAACAATTTAGGGAGGTTTTTTGAGCTAGTTGTTTGTTTGCCATCCTTCTGTCACAGTCATTAACATCGTTAGAATAACGTGTCCAGATTCATAATAATATCTGACGTGGAGCTCTTATTGATCATGGTGTTTAACGCAATTACCAGATCTTTATTTGGTTCTTTATTATTGTCCACAGCCCGGAACGCCAATCACGGCCTTTCTAATTCAATAATTTCTGGTTAGGCCTACTCTGTTTAGTATACTCAAAGTCCCTGGAGTGTATATATCTTTTCTCCATCACATTTTTATTATCTTTGCCTTAAAGATATTAGAACGTTTTACTTCCATTGAAGTCTTCTTATGATAAACTGGAATCAAATTAATTTGAATCATTTACAGTAATGTTTCATGAGTAATTGACTCTCGGTTCGAACACATTGATTTCGTGAAGAGTTATTCAACTTACGTAATATGGTAAACGGTCTCTTTTTTCTGTCTTCCGGAAAATTTGTTGCGACATATCGTGTCGATATTGTTTCTTTTTGCATTTTAGCGAAAAAAAAAAGACTTTGGAAACCTATTATAGTAACTTTGTGACACATTTGGGATTGTCAAGTCTTAAGGTAGACAGCGAAATTGTCAGCAATCAACACTGTTGATGGTGCCTTCAAAATTATTCGACGTTGCGCAATGGTTTTTTGACTACCGCAAGTAAGAAGATCTAACAGTTTTGTTCGGTCGAAATCTTTTTTAGGAACAACCTTACAGATGAAATATTTGTGTCCTTAATGTCGTTATTTAAAGCGAAAGGTATAGAATGTTTTAGTATTTATTTATTCTTTCAAAATCAAATTGTTGAAATTGGGTAAAAAAAAGAATGAGAACCAAGCTCGCTGTGCCTGAACATTTACATTGCAATAATCAGCTCCTATTTCCTGCTGGAATAAGAACTCGGACTAAATAATTTTGATAAAAATTATGTAATCAGATTATTGCAATGCCAGACGCTCAAGAGATGTTCGTTTCAGACTTTATTTTCGGTAATAATTCGCTCATTGATGACGATGTATGACGTAACTTGCATTGTCCAGAGCTTAATGATACATGTTAATATGATTAAGGCCTTGCCTTTTTAGCGAGCATCGATAATTTATATATATTTTTAAAAAATATATCCATGTGCTCGACCGTCTAATTATGGAGTTATGATATAAATCATAATTCCATGGTCTAACGTTAAGAGGGAACTTTCAAAAAGGAACTAGATAGTAGCAAAGTCTGACCCAAATCATATGCACTTCAAAAAGTTGTTGTTTAAATATCGATCAATAACTACTTATTAAAAATTCAATAATTTGTGCAAATATTAAATCTCTGTAACATTCTAGGTCGACATTAACCAGGGACGAACTTATCCCTTTATGGACTCCGTGACGTCATTTCCTTGTCAGAGTATTTCGCGTTTCTTCAGCAGACCAAAACAACATTCAGATTCTGTCAGCTTTTGTGAGATTTTCTGAGTATTAGTGTTATATTTGAAGCACTGGTAACAGAAGGTACATTAAGAAACCTTGCGGGAAAAACGGTAAAGTATGAATATAATGCATGATTGAAGAAAGTGAGTGAAACCCCGCAAGATGAGACTCTACTTTCATTTTTAAGTAAGACCCTTTAATTTATTATTATGAATTAGTCGTTGTCAGTGCAAGGTTGTAAGTAGATTTTAATCAGTTAATTTTTGTACTTCTTTATCTTAATTAAAATTTAACAAAGCTTGGTCAGTATCATGCATTAGGCGTGACTTGCAAATGGGACGATTTCAACAGTTGCCCAAAGCTAGCTCGGTAATTTCCGGCAAATCGTTTTTCAGCGGATGAGACCGATGGATGTTTAAATAAAATTTTGTTTCAAAATAATGTGAGTGAGTGAGTGAGTTGGTGTTTTACGCCCGTGCAACGCTATATAGGTTATTTACAGGCGATGAACATGAAAAGGATGATAAAATGAACATGAAATGATGATGATAAATGAAATATGGAGATGGGGTGGGAAACAAAGGACCGGTAAATTTTGAAGAACCACAGGAAAAAGGGGAGAGGTGGGTAGGGGCGGAAAATTTAGCCTATGTGGTGCACTACTGGGCGGTCCACAAAGGGGTCTTTTACGTGCATGAAGCGTGGCACTCTCCACACACGTTGGCCCACTATGGTCGGCGGTCAGGGTTTCCGTATTATAGACCTGACAACCCCCGCGGACGAGGGCTACCCTATTCAGCCACCTAGGGTACACACTTGGTCGCTCTGTGGGCTGAGCACTGACCCGACGTCAGAATCCCAAGACCCTTAGTCGCCTCTTACGACAAGCTAGGCTCTGCTGCGGGCCTATTCGCCACCCGGGCCCCGCACGGGACTGTTTCAAAATAAACAAGTAAATGAATGAAGGTTTTGAATTTCTATTTTTGTTTTATTTTTGCATTACAGATTATGATGTATTTTTTATAAGCTCAGAAGGTTGATTGTTTTTCTATTCCGTGCCTTTTTAAGTCTTTGCTCCGTAAAAGTAGACGTGTTCCTGTTTTCTCGTCAGTATATTTCTGGCACATCTCAAAACATGCACAATGCCGTTTGACTCGCATCTGCGATGCTCACTATAAGTTTAATCATTACAAATGCTACTCATATTATTTAAATGTGAATATAAAGTAATGTAGATTATCTAAGTGTTACATTGTCAAAATGCAAACACTAAACATGTACCTATAGTTCCATATAAGCATACTTAAATAAAACTAACATACTTATGAAACAGGCATTGTTTTGAAAACTAATCAACTTTGTCATTCATTTACTTTGACACGCATAATATAAAAAAGGCCGAACGTACACATGTATAAGCCTATCGGTAAAATTTCACTTAGAGGCTAAGAACTTTGGTATGGGATTCCTGGCCTACAGAGCGACTGGGATATATGCCCCAAGGGATTTAGTAGCCGTGTCATAATGAATATTATGATTGTCAGGTTATAATGCTGAAATTCTAACCGCTACATATAGTGGTGTGCCGTGTTTTGATAATGTCACGTTTAACTCAAGTTTAAGAACCCAGCTGCAGAGGACCAGTTGGATACCCTGCAGGAGGTTGAATTGCCCGACCCTACCAGTCATTCCCTTTTTGTAGCTAGTGCCGGTAAAACTAACGACCGATTGGACTTGTATATCCATTTTCTCCAGGCCCATTTTATCATCAATTTCATGTTCATCTACCATGTTTGCATAATAAATGCTGCTTGGGAGTAAAGCGATATTGAACTAACTTTCAATACATGTATATTATACATATAATTACTTTTTACTTTATATACGTACAGATGAATATGTTTGGGTCTTAATTAGTGTCAGAAGTTCCTTTTCATTACGAACACGTATATGAACCCTGTATAAAGAACATTTTCCTCAATAAACTTATATTATCATCAGCAGCACGATACCCTTGCTTATGACACCATTGATGACCACATGCTTATCTGATGAGTTTGTAATATGTTTAGGCAAAATCTTCATGAAAGAAGAAGAAAAAAGAAGCCAAGAAATGTAAACAAACAAGTACGTTACCAAACGCATCAAAATTAATTATAAAACCATCTGAATATTGGCAGATGTAATAGTAGCTATGACATTATGAAAAGATTCTTCTTCATGAATCTTTTTTGAACTTTCTTGAGATTGTGATTATATACGTGTACCTACTAAATCTGTAGACTAGAACATACTAAGAATGTTGTTTTTAATCCTTGTGAGCATGGGGACTAATAAAATGACCCGTTTACATGTAAATGATTTTTAAATAGTTGAAAAGTAATTTGGTTATATATAGTTGATTAATTTCTGTTTTTACAAATGTTATTGAAATATGGCAAAACAAAAACACTGGGTATACAAGTAATAAATTTATTTTACCATAAGCGACAGTCGAAAACTATTGCAAGACACGAGTAACGATATTAGTCAATTGATGTCAGGGGTAAAACTATTTTAGAGTTTTAAGTCATGTTTTCCTTCAATTCGAACATAATACATTAACATGGCCATCTTTCACGATATTGATCCGAAAGACTAGCTATTTTTCAAACCTAAAGTCCAAAGGCTTTTATTTTTCTTCCTTTCCCATTTAAATCAATTCCAAACTTTATTCGTTTCTAACCTTAAAAAGCACTGGAGTATTTAAACAAAATGGATTAAAAAAGCAGCCATATCATTTTCATTTGACGGTTCCTTTACTTGAATCTATTAAGTATGCCCCATTGCTCTGCTGAACAAGGTTGAATGTGCTTGTCAAATGAGCCATAAGGATTCACATTAAGTAGCGCAGAAAGTGGATGGCAGAAACTGTTCAATATAATTGTGAATCAAAGAAAACTTCTCAGTTGATTGATTGAATGTAGTTTTGAATTTTTAACCTCATTTACTTTATTTTCCCTTGAGGTAATCTTTCTAAATTTTCTAGTTATAACAGATGGGTAAAAACTCAGAACAATGCATTCAAATCAAATTAAAATTGAACTCTTCGTTACAATACTGTTAATGGCAACAATTTTGATTAAATAGACAAAATACAATTTCAAATGAAATACATGTGGATGAGGGAGGTATGCCGCCCAAAAACCTGGTTTAACCCACCATTTCTTTTGAAATGCCTTTACCAAGTCAGAACCATGATTGCAATCCTGAATTTCTCTGGAATGTATTTGACTTGTTTTGTCTGGAGATATATTAGATTGATCATCCCAGTTCGGTAGTTTTTTGTTACTTACATTTGGCAAAGGTCAATAAGTGCATTTGGTTCGCAACTTGAGGTTTTTGTTAGTTAGATGATTTTCATCATTCTGTTCTTGTTTTGCATTTACACGTACCCCGTTTTGATTGTCTTTGAATCGACTTTTAAAGAAGATAAATAGAATGTTCTTGTCTTTAATAGGAATTTTACCAAAACCTTTTTTAGAGATGGCATATATAAGTTGGGTGTAAATTTCTAGACAAATAAAATTTTCTTTGGAATTTAACCAAAAACTCTTGCTAGAGGTGGTATATTTCTATGTTATCAAATAAAGTTGGGTGTCAGTTTCTGTACCACTGTTACAGAATGAGTGATCGTAAATAAATACAATGAATGATTTTGCTTTAATACATCAATTACTTGTCATAATTGTTGCACACATAATGACAGAAACAAATTACATTTTGTCAGTTTTGACCTTAACCTCCCAGAGGGTTTGTAAAACTTGAATTTCCAATTATTATTTTCAGCAAAAAGTAATTGGCAAATCCACATTTCAATAATTGTAAATCACATTATTTCGTAACAATTTTCTTGTTTCATAATTATTTTTTTTCTCTATCAATTACTTCTTCCCACGGTCTGAGGACAACCAACAAGTGAGTATAGTAAAAAGTGTTCACTCGATAAAAACAACCACGTCATCATCACCCTAATCCTGAACTGAGCAATATAACAATAGGCCAAATCATACCCAAAGAATGAAATTAAGTAAATTACTAAGAAATGATTTGATTTTTGACATTGATGCCGAAAGGACGTGCTGTTCCCAGGAATTTTATTATTCTCTGCTCAAGGAACTGTCTTTGTTTCTCGCCGTGATGGGTTTGAAGCAGAACCGTGACTTGCATATCTTTTATACTGTGGCCGGACCCTCGAAAATGCTCCCCAACAAATCTTCCATAAAGATCATAGTTTTCAAATTTGTTAAAAAAATGATAATGCCATTAATGCATTAAAAATTTCCTGAAATTGACTTTTCAGATCTTGAAAAACTATGAACATTTGAAGACTTGTTAAGATGTTGAGTTATTTTAAGACATGTGTTTTTGTAGGCAATCAAGACATACGTGTCTGGCTTGACTAAAAATCACTTAACATTGAATAGAAGTCTTAAAAGGTCTAAATACTCAAGATATAAGAACTCCATTTCCATATTCAGTATCATTTGGCAGCTACAAGTGTACCGAGTAACAAACAAGGTAAACCGCATAAAATTTAGCAAATACGAACACAAACACTTTGAGAAAAGGGTAATTTATATTTAAAGGTGATCTATGACAAAAAAGGTCTAAAACATTTCTTTGAGACCTTTTTATCCAACGTGGCGCTATATAACATCTTTCTAATGATCGTTTGTGATAAGACAATTGGCGAAGTCATATTAAATCAACAATAACATAATTAAACAAGAATATGACACAGACATGAAATCGATAAGATAAAAGAAATCATACAGACGCGAAGATACTGGAGTCGTCAAATACCCTCAGACTACCAACATATCTATATTTGAGTAAAAAAGTAATCTTTTGATGTCTTGTTCATTCGAGAACTTAGTTACCTATAATGAGGAGTGTTTTCAATATACCATTTTTTCTTGTTTTATATAAATGTAATAAATTACGTCTTAAGATTCTAAGGAAATGTTCTTTTCAGGGTTTAAGAAAGAAGCAAGCTATGATTATATATTAGAATCAGCAGTAAAGGGTTTTTACACTCCTTTAAAGGTATATTTTTTTATTTCAAATCTTAACTTAAGGACAAATAAGAATATCGGTTAAACATAAAGAGATTCAAAATAATAAATTGAAAGCTGAAGGCAGAGAGGGGAATTAAAAATCATATATGTTACAGTCTTAACGTCACCATTCTTAATATCTCATAACATATCAAGTTGATACTATATGGCAATTATCAACTAATGACCTTCAAATGTGTGTTAGTGGTGGTAACGCCACAGGGAAGTGATGTGCTTCTAGTACGGCATAGAACGAGCGTCTCTAGATCTTTTGTTGTCGCTGGTTAGCCTACTTTTAGGTGAAAAGGCGACTCGACTCCGTTAATCTTTAGGGCATGGACCATAGAGGTGCAAGTGCAGGCCCATCGGTGTCGACATGCCCTAGCTCTCATTAACCTTGCCCCAGATATGGGTTAAACAGTAAACTAGACTTTTAAGTCAAATGCTATGGAAGTAAATTCAGACAGAAAATCCAGGGAGATGACCCCGTCACCAAGGTAATGGGAGCATCTAAGGAAGGAAAATTCTAACAGAAAACCAATGACCCTCCGAGTCCTAGGGGTTCTTGTACACGGTTTATGACCAGGTATGGTAAACAGAATTACAGAAATCCACGGTACAAAGACGTAGCGAGAGGCCATCCCTCTCCTTGTTAGAGATACCAGCTCAGCCGAGAACATGACTATTGTGGTGTAAGCCGACAGGAAAGTCACAGGCTGATGTCATTTTGCAGACCAAATGACAACATTTTCATTGGGAGCTGGAATGTTAGAACTATCTACTCTGAAGTAGAAAAGACATGGATCGATACAAATTTGACATTCTTGGAATCAATGAAGTATGATGGACAAAAAATGAAAAAAATAACGCAACAGAGTAGTACCCAGGACGAGGGGATGACTTACACCAGGAAGGAGTTGAAATAACGCTTTCAAAACAAGCAAATAAATCAGTGTTAGAATGGAATCAAATCAATGTAGACTGTTGTATGTACACTACCACACTGAAAAACTGAAAAAGCATAATCGTGGCTTATGCACTAACAAATTATAGCAAAGAGAAAAAAGAACTATTTATTGAACATCTGCAAAAGGTGATTAACAGCATTCCCAATAATGACATCTTGCTAGTGGTCGGTGACTTAAATGCAAAGGTTGGTAGTGACAACAAAGGTCATGAAAGTATAATGGTAATATCTGGACTTGAAGAACGATAAAGGAGAAAAATATAGTGGAATTTTGTGAAATAAACAACTTGGTTATAACTGGCACCATTTTCCCACGTATACAAAGTAATATGGATATCACATAATAGAAAAACAGAAAACAAAATTGACCATATGCTTATTTTTAAAACAGCATAGGATATCATTTTGGACACAAGATCAATGAGAGGAGCAGATGCAACCAGTGATTATGAGCTCATACGTTGTAAGATCAGGGTCAAACCAAAGGCATTTAAAAAAACAAACAGAAAACCGAAGAAATTAACATGACACCACTAAGCTACAACAACCTAGGAGAAAGAATACACTCTCCATCGCACTCAAAATAGATTCCAAGTATTAGAACATATTGAATCAGTTGAGGGTATCTGGGAAACAATGGAAAAGGGCTATATTGAAAGCTCACAAAACATTCTCGGAGTAAGGAAAAGAGGACATAAACCAAGGATAAATAATGAGTCCTGGAAACTGGTTGATGAACGTAAACAAATAAAACAACAATTGAACAACAGCAGATTCGAAAGATTGAAAGAGAACCTCAGATCAAATACAGTAGAATAGACAAAGAAGTAAAGATCAACATTCGAAGGATACAAGAAAGTCGACAGAATATCTAAAAGAAGAGGCAGAAACAGAAGCCAATTATGGTCATAGGAAAACAGGTTACGAAGCTACACGGGTGTTAAGTAATGAGAAGAGAACGGAAACGTCAAAAATAAAAGACAGAGATGGGAACATTCTGAGCAGCCAGAATGAAATAAAGAACAGATGGAAAGAGCATTTCAACCATGTTCTGAATCGACCTCAACCAGATAATCCATCGATAGTAGAGAATGATGACAACTTGTTAGATGAGATAAACATAGAGAAAGACGACATTATGAATGCAATAAAAAGCTTAAAAATGGAAAACCAGGAGGAATTGATAGTAGAACAACTGAAATTATAAAAAGGAGATATTTAAACAACTGTAAAGTATCTTGAGAAACTGTTTACGGCTATATGTAACAAAGAAACTATACCAGATGACTGGAACAAAGGATTAATTGTAAAATCCCGAAAATAAGCAACAATTCAGTATGACAAAATTGCAGAGGCATTACCCTACTACATGTATCAGTGCCAAGTAAGATTTTTACTCGAGTGATTATTCAAAGAATCCAAAATGGTTTACATGACAAATTGTGAGAAAAACAGGGTGGATTCAAAAGGGAAAGAAGTACCACTGAACAACTGTTTACACTGAGAAACATTCTTGAACAGTGTAATGAACGGAATGAAACCTACGTCGACTTTGAAAAGGTGTTCCATTCAATTTACAGAAAGACATTAGTCAAAAATAGTCTCTTCTAAAAACTTTTCCTACTAGTTATCGACTACATCATGAAGAAGACAATCGAAAGTGAACCAACTGGATTTAGATGGAATTTTATAACTTAACTTGAAGGTTTAGAATTTGTTGACGACCTTGCACTAGTACACCTGTCATCAAAATACCAAGACATTCAAAGCAAAACTCAAAATCTACATGAAAATACACAACAGGTTGGCCTTAAAACACCAGAAAAAAATAAAGTAATAAAACTCAACACCGCTAACAAGACCCAACAAATAAAAGATGTAGAGACTTTCACTTACTTATCTAGGGGAGGGGGATTGAAACAGCAGAAGGAGGCTGCGACCAGGAAAAAAAACCAGTAGATTCGGAAAAGCAAAACAACAATTTCAACGTTTAAAGAAGATTTGAAACACCTCAAAATTTTCAATTCAAACAAAGATACGATGGTTTAACAGCTTGGTTGTATCAATACTCACCTACGGAAGCGAAACTTACAGAAAGAGACAAGAAAAAGTTGGACACATTTCAATACAGGTGCTCGAGAAACATGCTTCGAGTCAGATGGCCAGATAAAATATCAAATAAACAACTTCATGAAAGCACAAAAGCAAAAAAAAAAAACACTACAACTATAATGCTGAAGTGAAAAATGCTTTGGCATATCCTCCGATTTAACAACAGTAAGAGAATGTGCACTTATATGGCATCCTGAGGGAAGAAGGAAAGTCGTTCGGACAAAATCAACATGGAGAGCATGAAAGATACCAAAATGGGACGGACCACATGGGCATAAGCAAGAGTGACAGCAAAGGACCGGCCATACTAGAGGTGTATTGGTAAAATGTACCTTATGTGCCTGTTGGCACGAAGAGGATGGGTGAGGTAACCGTTAAATGTCATTTAAGTACAGTGAAACTTCTCTAAACCGGCCGCCACAGGGACCATATAAAATGGCCAGTTTAGAGGGGTGGCCGGTTTTGTGAGTGTCTCCTAAATGTCCATCAATGTTACAACCCATGATCAAAATATATTGATCTTAAATTGATCATAAAGTATATCCTTTATATAATACTTTTGGAAAGGTGACTCAATCACATAAAAAATATAGTTTTGTTTATTTATTTTGCATTCTTATTTGATATTAAATTTGATTTGTAATAAATCTAAGAAGTTGAGGACTCAAAGATCCTACAGTTTTAGAATATGGACAACACTTTTGGTTGACTTCATAAGTTTGCAAAACACTTTATAAGTCTGGCATAAATTGAAATACAAACATATCAAGTTTAAAATATTTTCAAAAGAATCATAAATTATTTTCAGCACATTTATTCCAATTTACATGATAAAATTGCCTAATAACAATTTGATCAGCTTGGACAGAAAGATTTGAATAAACAAATCATGTCACAATAATTCACAAAAGTGCAATTTATAATTTCATAATTCTTAAATTTACCATATTCAGATTAATTGTTTATTTAATAATTAAAATCTACTTGTGTATGGCTTTAAAATTCTTTAATTTGTTTTTATAACTTGTGTCTTGACAACTTTATTGCCTGTGGCATTGATTGTTTGGCCAATATTCAGGGGTTTAAACTACTTGAGTAATGCAGGGAAAGTTTAGAAAAGGTGGCCGGTGTACGGTTTGGAGGGGTGGCCGGTATTGTGAGGAACATTTACATAGACTGTTAAAGAATTTTGCAGGGACTTTTTGAAATGGCCAGTTTAAAGGGGTGGCCAGTTTTCAGGGGGTCCGGTTTAGAGAAGTTTCACGATATTTAGTTTTTTGGGGGTATTTTTTTTATAGATTTAAATGCTTATTCGGAATTTTTGTTGTAATACACTATTCGATGAGGAAGTTACATATAAAATAAACAATTCTGATTCAAGTGAAGAAAGATAAAAAGTATTTAATTGAACTTTGAAAAAGAATCAAAACTGTGATTGTATACCAATGGATTAAAATTTAACAAGAATGGAATTCCTAGGCCTTCCGTCGAGTGGTAAAAAATTTAAGTCCACTCGCTATACATGAAGTCGAAAAACGACAGACCTGAACACGCATCCCACCATATGAGTGAGACCTCTATATACCTAAAACTCAATAGCCTAAAAATAATAGTAGCTGAGAAATCTGTTACAAAATTTTACATTTTTACCCTTAAAAAATTCAGTCAGCTCGTAAAACATGAAGTAGGTAAGTGACAGACCTGGGAACGCATCCCACCATATGAGACCTCAACCAAAATATCAAAAGCCTATGATAGTAGCGAAAAATCTGTTACGAAAAAAAAGTATTGCGGACGGACGAACGGAAGGACACCGGCATTTCTATTTCTCCCACGAGGTGGGGGGACTAAAAAATAACAAAGGAATTTCTAAAAACAGTATGATCGTTGAATGTAAAGCTTAAAAAATGTCGTTATCTACAGTAACACTTTACATTAAGGTTAAAAGCCAAACCGAGATCTTCCGATGACGAATTCCTTTTATTTGGCCAATATATCAAAAGTTTACAATTTTCCCGCCTTATAGTGCAACAGGAAATCGGAACATAGGGCTGTTAAATTATAAAAAAAAATATCGAACATTCAACTCATAGATCCATATAAATTGACTCCAACTTAATCGTACATATTTACTTATTGAAATGAATACAGTTTCCGAAAAATGCGTCTTATACCGGAAATCATCCGAATGAGAGCCCGCAAATCAGATATTTTTTTTCTTTCCAAATAACGTTAATATGAGAATACAAATGTACAAATGTATGATTCTAGCAAATATGATATTAGATAAATGATTTTAAGAAACATTTTTTTATTTTGCAGTGGTTATTTCTTGAATTTTCAGTATCATGTTAAAAAATAATTGCCTGGCAATTTTTTTTTAAATAAACGGCTGTTAACGGAAATTATTTAACGCAAACGTCGATACATGAAGGTGCTAAATTTTTGAGTCCACTTGGGAATTGTTTAAAAACATAAAAGCTCTGCATAATATAATTGCATTATCAATGACAAATAAAAGGTGAGGTAAAATGAATGTTAGGTTCGATAGATCCTTTGCGAGAAGTTTTCCTAGGAATATTGAAAAATTACTCCACTGATAAGACACAAAAGCTTAAAGCTAAAATTGACATGACAACAAAGTTCCAGGCGTTAATTTTGCTATATGTACGGCTGGTGCGCGTTTCGTCTCTTCAAGACTCATTAGAGTCGCTCTACAAAAATAATGAAAAGCCGAACACTTTATGAGTATGAAGAGCATAGAACAATCAAACCAAAATACCGAAATGGAGAACCAAATTATAACTCAGTTGAGCTATGTCTGGGGTAAGAAGAACCTCAGGTTTAAGACAATTTTTGGAATTTAAATGAATACTTTAAAGCTTCGATGTGTTCTCCAACACAAAAGTGTTGTTGCTGGAGCGGGCTAACCTCGGGGAATTAAGACTCCACCGGCAGCACTTTCAAGGGTGTTAGAATCTAACATGACAACAAAGTTCCTAACAATAAATCTTGCTACGCCTGACGCGCGTTTTGTTTATTCAAGACTCATTCAAAGGCGGTCTAACAAAATATTGAAAAAGCAAAAACTATAAGACTATGAAGAGCATAGAACGATCACCTAAAAAATACCGAAATAAGGAACCAAACTATAATTAAATGACCAACCTATGTCTTGGGTAGGAACAACTTTATGGTTTTAATAGACAATATTTGAAATTTAAACGACTAATTTAAAGCTTTAATGTGTTTCCCAACACAAGTGTTGGTGCCAAAAAAAAACTAATCTCGAGGAATTAAAATTCAATCAGCAGTGCTAACCTTTACGGGTGTTAGAAATCAAATTGACAACAAAGTTTCAGACAATAAATTTGGTACGCCTGTAGCGCGTTTAATCTATTCAAGACTTAAATACGAAGCGCTCTACCAAAATATTGAAAACGCCAAAAGCTATATAATTATGAAGAACATTAAACAATGAAATAAAAAATACCAACATACATGATTTTAAGCATTTTTTTTAATTTCAAAGTTGACATTTTCTAGGTTCTAATTTTCTATTCGTATGTCCAACTTGGAAACGAGAAATATGAATTAGAAGCTTAGAAAGTTTTAGTTTCATGTATCAAATATGATATATAATTTAGTTTTTAGGTAAAGTGTTATATTGTGTGCTATAGGTTTTTTAGTATTGTTACATTGACATGATTGATGCTAGAGTTTTTAATAGTGTAATAGTGTATCCTATAGTTCTGTTAGTAGTGTTATATTGTGTGCTTTAGTTTTGTTAGTAGTTGACCCTATTTTATAATATTTTTGCAGTCTGGTTTTATTTTCTCAGTTTCGACTTCACATTGATCATGGTGTGACTGAAGCATCTGATCTTTGCAGGTCATAAGTTTTAAAATTGGACACATTTTTCCACAGTATTAGTTATTCAGTATTATAAGGTCTCAGAAAGTGTAATAATGTTTGTGATAGAAATGCATGTTAGACAAAGCAGCTAATTTTTCTGTTTTTGTTTTTTCCCCGTCCACATTACACACTTGGGTTGGGTGGGGTTACTGTCTAGGATACAATGAATTTACCCTATCCAGTAGTGGCATTTTTTACTTTGACCCACCTTTGATGTTATGTATAAAGCATTTGTTATAACATTTTGAGTATGCAGCACTACCTAGTCACAATCTTAAACATGTCAGTTACTAGTATTATATATTAACACGATAGTGATGTGTTTATTTGTGAGTTGTTCCTTTTGTCATTTGAGGAAATAAATGACCTTTTCAATTTCAAATTCTTTAGTTTGTTGCAAGCCTTCATTATAACATCAAACAGAGCATCCCAAGTGTGTGTTGTAACAAAAGGAGATGTGCATAAATAAATTTTATAGTTATAAAAAGTTTTATGCACATTCCAGTTAAATTTTTATTTAATAAAGTTAGTGAAATTTCTTCACTGTATTTAGGCGAACCTCGGCAAGAGCCAGTTCTTAATTGATGGAACAGCTAAATTAATTGGTCAGCGTCAATTTTGCAATTTCGCCTTTTTGGATGAAAATTTTTTCCATTGTTAAAATACGAAACTCGATTTCATTTTCCCACCCTTCACGTCCTATATACATAGTTAAGATAAATACATTATTATTTTATTTCTTTTTCTCTTTGTTAGTTTGTTCCTTTATTACATATGTAAATATATTTCATTTGGATTGTGTTTTCTTTACTGCGTTTTGGCATTTTTTTCTTTGGCCCACCTTTGATGTTATGTATAAAGCATTTGTTATAACATTTTGAGTATGCAGCACTACCTAGTCACAATCTTAAACATGTCAGTTACTAGTATTATATATTAACACAGGTAGTGCTGTTTTTATTTGTGAGATGTTCCTTTTGTCATTTGAGGAAATAAATGACCTTTTCAATTTCAAATTCTTTAGTTTGTTGCAAGCCTTCATTATAACATCAAACAGAGCATCCCAAGTGTGTGTTGTAACAAAAGGAGATGTGCATAAAATGTAAATATGCATATGCTAGTTTCGACAGAACAGTTTATGATTATTGAAGAATTTCTCAGCTAACAAATTTCTAAGTTTTCAAAATTTCTAACATTAATTGCTAATTTTGCATTTTTTACGTTCCAAGTTGACAATTTTAGGTTCTATTTTAAAGTTCCCATTTCGTATGTCCAACCTGGAAGTAAAAAATGTAAAGTAGGAATTCGAAGTTTAAGCTGAAAATATTCGGAATAAGTTTGACCTTTATTCGTTTCTCTAACCATTCTTGTGTGAAATGCCTGCAATGTAATTGTAAAATTTAAATCTTTATGTAAACAAAATTAAGGTACCTCAACTTAAACTGATCCAGTCAAGCGCCCTTTTCATAAAAATGTTCCAAAAATGTTAATTAGTTTTGTCTGAAAGAAGCAGAGATACCGGATGTCACAAAAATGTGTACAGACAGGAAGATTTAATCTATATATGTATTTGACGGGAAATGGCGCGTTTTTTCTTTTTTGGTATTTGTAATTTGGAAACCACTGGGCGATAAGTACTGCTGGTGGACAGATGTCCCCGAGGGTAATTACAAGACTGGTCGTCATACTTGTCTGACACGATTTGTTTAAAACACCAGGTTTCTTTCCTTGTAATGCACAAGATCGATATCTTCGGTGCTGGATTTGGCTTCCTTGTTCGAACGTTTTGGTTTTGAGTACTTTTCGTTTTCGGTAGTTTTGAAATTTGACCTTCCAATGTTTTGATTTAAATGCTACTGATGAGAGGTTATTCCTTGAGATATCAAAATTAACCGTTTATACCCGCGATTTGGTATTTGTAAAATTGGACTTTATTATTATACCGTTAGACTTATAAATCAGTACAAATTTTATCAATAAATGGTCCAGTCATAAAAATTCGAAATTGTTAAACCCATAAAGGCTTCTTTTATGTATTGTATATGATCAATATCCTCGTTGCAATATTTGCATTGTTTGTTCGAATTTCAAAAACGTTTTCGGTTTTCTCCCTTACAATAGTTTTGATTAACTGACACAGTTAATCCCTCGACATAAATGCAGATATCCAGCATAGGTGAAAAATGTTATCAAAATTTAACAAAACTACAATATTAAAGGTTGTTTTTTTTTCACCCTAGCAACACAATAAGCTTTATTTGTATATGTAAATAAGGGTGATGAATATGAAACAGACAATTTAATGAAACTGAACAGATATTAATATTATAAAAAATGCGATCAGGGTTTTTTTTCTGTATAATGCCATGACGACCTGGGAGCTTGCAAAATTACTGATTACACCGTTTAACTTAGCTCTACGGGCATGACGGGCAACTAACTATTCCAATCGATTTGTAGGCAAACAATGGACAAAACTAGGCATGAGTATATGAATAAAGGCGCACCAACAAACTTTGAGCTACCTTTTTTTTCTCGGCAACAAACAATCTTAAAAATCGACATACATAATTCTATAAAAAATAATAAATCGTAACATATTTACTTCATTATGTTGTGTTTGAAATGCATGGATTTATTACCCATAATAAAATAAAAGTGCATATGGTTGTATAATGTAAATGAGAAAATCCTGTATAATATAAATGAGAAAATCCATATCTGTCTTAACATGCTTAAGGGACAAAATTATTATATTAATTCCTTAGATTTAAATTTTGTTTGCTATAAATAGCATCCAAGTAAAGAATCTGCTACGTAACTATGGGGCTTCTATCCAAATCATTATTTTAACTATAACAAAGATAATGAGTTACTCAGTTGGTAATATTACAATTTGATGGTGAAATAACCTTGTGGGTATTAATGTTTATCTTCCATTTGTCTTCAAGTCCTCTTTGACTTTTAACCACGTTTTCATTTGTTTAAGGCAAGTCTGGAATCATAAGGAAATGAATGATTATTAAAGGGTATGACTTATATTGGTATCATAGAGCTGATAATAAATTTTGAAAAAAATGATTATCTGATTTTTTATATTGGATAAAAATTTAAATACACGCTGAAAATTTATAATCCGGCAATCATTTGGAATATGCAAGCAAACAGACATATAAACAAAAATCTTTCTTATTGTCACAGTTGTATAAGCGCGATGATCGTGATTGCACATGATCCTTTTATGGCTGAAAACAGTTATGCGAAAATTTTAAAGCCTCATTGTTCCTCTCTCGTCTTCATTCTGGCATGCTTGATCAGATCTAATGCACACAGAGTTACCTTATAAACAAGTTATTGAATGGCTAGTCTCAAAGTAGCCACATCAAAACGGAGAAAACAAAACCACTCAATGGTCATAGTTATCTTACTTCTTTTTTAGTGATAGTCGTAACTTCGATCACAGTTGACTGATTTTGTCCTTGCCCTTTCGGACTTATGACATTCGGATGCCCCATTGGTACCTCTTTGCTTCTTGTATCATCATCGAGCGTTTTCTTTTCTCCATTTTCTTCATTTAAATGAGTGAGTGAGTGAGTGAGTTGGTGTTTTACGCCCGTGCAACGCTACATAGGTTATCCACAGGCGATGAACATGAAAATGATGATAAAATGAACATGAAATGATGATGACAAATGAAATATGGGGGTGGGGAGGGACACAAAGGACCGGTAAATTTTGAAGAACCACAGGAAAAGGGGAGAGGTGGGTAGGGACGGAAAATTTAGCCTATGTGGTGCACTACTGGGCGGTCCACAAAGGGGTCTTTTACGTGCATGAAGCGTGGCACTCTCCACACACGTTGGCCCACTATGGTCGGCGGTCAGGGTTTCCGTATTATAGACCTGACAACCCCCGCGGACGAGGGCTACCCTATTCAGCCACCTAGGGTACACACTTGGTTGCTCTGTGGGCTGAGCACTGACCCGACGTCAGAATCCCAAGACCCTTAGTCGCCTTTTACGACAAGCTAGGCTCTGCTGCGGGCCTATTCGCCACCCGGGCCCCGCACGGGACTCTTCATTTAAATACTACAGACAAGCCATTCAAATAATCTGCTTGTTACGTAACTTTGGTTCTTTCGTGAGAGTATAAAGGAGCGAATTAACACTGGCACTTTAAATCTTAGAATATTTGTCCATAAAATTATTATGATGGTCGTACATGTAACTGTATGTTTCGATAATGGCGATCGAAATGAAAAGTGAAACATAATTGATAATTCGTGCGAAGTTTAATAACAGAAGTGTTTTTAGTTTAGATATTTAATACTTACATTTACACTTATGGTTTTTATTTTTTACGGTACCAAGTGATTGTAGCATTTTTTGATAACTTTGTCTTATTGTAAAAATTGCAATGTAGTCGTTTAATTATTTGTATCATTTGCTGACATAAAAAAGTTCAACTTCTGCGTCAATGCACTATATGTTTTCTAAAGCACTTGACCAAAAAGTTGATTAATGTACCAAAGAGAAAATTAGAATTAAGTGAAATGTTTGTTTCCATATTAATGTTTTCATTAATGATTCATAACTACTGAATTTGTAAGAGCAGCAATCACTTCAGTCAAGTACTTGTTTTCTGCATATAATTATATGCACGTGCTGAATGATACCTTTGAAGATGCAATAATTTGCATTTAAAGCGTGTCAGAACTTAAGCTATAAATTTACTTTTTCTTTTAAGTCAAAGGTTTGAAATCCATTAAATTATATATTTCGTTTAAAGCACTTGTAATTTATAGCAATTATGTTAAATGCCGTAAATTTTTACCTTTTTTCCTACAGGAATTTAAAAAAAAAATACAATCTACATATATGTCAATATGAAAGGCCTAAAACTCAACACGACATTACCAACGCGACGGGTGTGCTATAGCAGGAAGGAATTGCCTACTCTTCCGGAGCACCTGAGTTCACTCTTGTTTCGACTGGAGTTCACGTTGTTTATTGATATTCAGTTATTTTGTGTTTCCATGTTTTACATGTCTGTTTTTTGTCCCGTTCTTGTTGGTTTTTACTGGGTTTTTTCTCTGCCCTTTCGGACTTTTGACATTCGGATACCCCATTGGAACCTCTGCTTCGTGCTATAAAAGTTTTTAAAAAATATTTCGGACATCCGTACATGTATGCCTTTTTTCAGGAATACCAATGTCCGAAATATTTAAACTTTATAAACATTATTATAAACGTTCATGACCTTATTGTTTAATTTTTTAATGAAAAGCTTTGTTTTAAATACTACTGTCTCACCATTACCGTTTTGTGAGAGAAGCTATAAAAATAGCATTTTATTTTTACTAATCTGAACCTTTTTGTCTTTACACAAAATGTTTTATTACTTGCTAAGAAATCGAATTTTTGACAGTTGTTAATGGGTAACAACAAATCTCTAGCTTTGCATGAAGAAGGGGTGTGGATATTTGTGTGAAAGCCGTCAACTTTTCTCAAACCAACATTTACAAAAAAGTTTAGGTCTAATGGTTGTAAACGGCTTCTGATGCAAGTTTAGTCTATTAGACTCATCAAAGACACTTCAGCCAAAAAATAAGTAAATATGAATATGAAGAAGACAGCAAAAAACAGCATGTATCAAGTAAGATGCAATTTAATCTTTATGAAATTAATCCCTGGGGTACAATGTACCCATGAGCTATAATATCTCCAGGGTGTAAGACTGTAAAACGCTTACTTTTAATGCATATGTTCCCCTGTTATTTTCATTTTAGAATATAAATCGAATCATTTTATAAAGCATTAAAATTATTTTTTAAAATCTTTGTTCTTTACACCAAAAGAGAGATAACTCTATTTCGTTTAAGGGAAAAACGGCTGTATTTTCAATTGTTGAATGGTGGGGAAAATTAGATAATATTTTTTATAATAAGGTGCTAATAACAAAATGTGGACCCACTTGTTACATGCTTATTTACAGTACCATACAGATACATCATGTTTTTATGAATATTCAAATTGATACACTGCGTGGTGTAGTTTCCTTTCGAATTAGCGAAAAAAATAAAAAGACGTTTCAAAATGACATCTTTGCATCCTTCGTTCAAAATAAAATTACAACGAAGTTTCAGACAATTCATATCCGACGCGCGTAAAACCGATGGAAATCGAGTATCAGACATTTTGCGACTATCATTATTAAACAAAATGAGATGTTTCTTGTTAACAAAAGAAAACAATTCAAAATATGAACCAATAAATTTATTTGTACAATTTGGCTACTCTCCATGTCTTTTTTATTTTAACTTGTTTTTTTCCTATTCATGTCTATGTACTATGTTATGTAAAGCTTTAACCAATATGGTTTACTATGTGATTTTATAAAATAAAAAAGAATAATATGAACGATGACAGGTTTCCGGAAAAGAATTTGAATAGATGAAGCCATTTAAACATATAAATCATGTAAATCAAATCGAATTTTGAAATTTTTCGTTTTTCACATAGCTCTTTGATGTGTTCTTAAACATTAATCATTTTTACATTGATTGTACGATCTGTGCAAACAACCAACGTCTTTTAAAATGTATTTTTAAAGGTTTGCCATGTATTTAAAAATTATATTCTTAAAACATTCAAAGTAGTGTTTTGATTCATAAGTAATAAAGATGCAGTTTCAACATAAATTGATTCTGGGAATATCTAAATATGCATGTCTGCAGTTTGGCACAGGTAATCTAAATTAAAATAAAATTTTGATTTTTAAAAGTATGCTATTTCAATATGAAACTGTTTTTACTACTTTCGAAGAAATATGTTACGTTTGACAGAATTTGTGTGTGTGTGATAATTTTGTTATGTATAGGACGTATATATCAAACCTTATTGAAGAACACGACATATATTTAGATTTTAATTTGTTTTCTTTTGATTTCTAATTACAAACAGCTGTACGAGATCTGTACCACACATCAATAGTGAAAAAAATATTGTTTCGCGACTTCCATACATATGTTTTTATCAGAGCTATATTTTAGCTCTCAAGACAGACAAACATTGAACAGATCGAAACGTGAAGATCTAAAACGCTTTTAGATTTCAATTTCGACCTGTTAAAGTGGGAAGCATTCTACCTATGAAAACACGAGTTTACGTTTCCACCATATGCTGCACTTGAAATATATAAACCTAGAGAATTGCAAACTTACACAAGAGCTTAATGAAATTCTGATTACCTAATACATTATTCTTACATTTTTTGTTCTTTAACCATCAGACCAAGTTGTACAAGCACTTAAAATGAAAAAAAACGAAAATCAGGCTGTATATTTCTTCTCTATCTTTAAACAAATTAACTTTCTTAAAATACTTGCATCTCTAGGAGATTCTTAAAATCTTACTATTTACATTTTCATTTAACTGTATCAGTTTTAAAGCAGGTAGGACCTACCTTGAGGGCTCAAAACGCTAGGTCTTCGTAACATACCAGTCAACTTACCTACAAAATAAAACATTCATTTATTAATAATTCAAAAACATTGACATTTCAACTGTAGATGTTTAACAAGCACGACGTATATTGAGCTACAATCAGAAAAAAACAATAAAGAATTGAAATCGAAGCAATATAACACGTGCATATACTGCCATGACTTTTATAAAAAAATATAATAGGATACATGAAACTCTCTTTCATTCCCTATGATACGAATACCAAAATCGGGTATAAACACGGATAATATGGTTATGCTGTATATACATATTTCAAGGAGTAACCTCTCATCAGCAGCATTTAAATCAAAACATTGGAAGGTCAAAAACCAAAAAAGTATTGAACAAAAATTACTCAAAACCTTTTAAGTTCAAATAGAAAAGCCAATTTACACCAAGGATATCGGGCATGTGCAGTACAAGAAAAAAAACCTGGTGTTTCAAACAATATTGAATTCAACAATCGAAAATTTCAACGACAAAAAAGTATTGAAATTTATTGATGAATTCGCGTCAGACAAGTCTGAAACAAATGAGAAAAAAATACTTAATACATAGAAAATAAAGCTATTATCTTTCAATAAATATTAGTACATTAAATCTACATTTTCATTTACTAAAATTTTCCTGTTCATTTTACACCTGTTTGTTCAGTGTGACCAAATGATATCCACCGTCTCATTTTAACATAAAGGTAATAAAAAATAACCGAACTTGGAGGAGTAAATATAAAAATAAAGGCAGATATACCAGAGAGATTGAACGTCCCACTGGTCCTGGCTTAGTAAGGCATTTTAGAGAAATAAAGGGTTAAACCAGGTTTAATAGCGCCAAATTATTGTCTCTTCTATTGCAATCTTAGGGTCCGGTAGTAACACAAAACACAACACGGCTGAGAGGCATAATAGGGGTAAGGAGGTGATCTTCTCAGTACATCAACAATCAAACACTAATCGAAATATCACTGATCATCACAAGTTTGATTTTTTTCACCAGTGGATGGTAACGAAGGAAAAACCATTTTTGGATCGTATGAGACGTATTTTCTCATAACAGTTGTCTAATAGTTGATCACGGATACATTCGTGTCGGATAGAAAAATCAGAAAAATCTTAAGTATAAAGTAAATCTTTCGAGACTTCATTGATTCCACTATGATTATAAATTGTGTTACATGTAACAATAACTTAAACTCAAAGTTTCTATTTATCTCCCTTTAAACATTAAAAACTTAGGATGACTCAATTTGATAAAAAAAATATAGATATGTGAAACAATAGTAATGAAAGTGTGGAATTTTAAAACTATTAGTTTACTTAACAAAGTAAAAGTGAGTGTCAATGAGATGTTCCCACACTTCATTAGTTTTCTTGTCGAGACTGAAATCTAATTTGATTGTACAACAGAGTCGTGCTGTAAAAAATATCATTGGCAATTAGATTAACTTGTAAAGTGCTTAGCTTATAGCCCAACTTGTAGTTGATGGATTCGCCACGAGTCTGTCAAAGATTCCATTTCATTCTTATTGTTTTATCGTGTTTTGTTAACGTAATCTCATTACTTTTAATCTTGGATTATTTATATGATCTATCAGAGTGCTACAAGACTATTAGTTGTATCCATCTGATAAAAAGCATAGAATACTTAAAATAAAACATTTTCGTAGCTCATGTTTACGATTTAAATCAAATAATTATATATCCATAACCAATTTTGTCAATGACATGATTTGAAATACATTAATTGTAAAGATGATGTCTTGTTTTATTTTTTTACCTCTATAAAGAAGGGGCGATTTGAAAAAAAACTCATACTTAGTTTCATATAAACATTGTTTTTATCGCTGCCCTTTGCATATTAAAAATGAAAAACCCTTATGTATCAAAAGGCAATTTAAGATCTATATAACCAAAACGTATCGGAAAATAGTTTTTAAAACTTTTAAGATGTGGAATAATAAGTGTATTCGACACAGCTGCCTACATAATAAGCGGCAATTTATAAAAATCACCATGGACAACCACCAGCAGCCTTCAACGAGGCAAGTAGGCGCTGCTCGCGGCTCTTCAATTGGCCCATGGTCTAAATAGAATGCATATAATTCAAATCCAGTCCTGAAATAGTCACAAATAGACCCCCTTCTTAAACAAGGAACAGAAAACATATCAAAAAGAAAAGTACAAACAAAATCTTTGACAAAGATTCCTGGCTAAGGACAAGCACATATAACATGTGGCGGGGTTAAATTATTTTTTGGGCCTATAACCTTCCCCTGCAGAAAAACTAAACAGTAAACACACAATAAAAATCAAATCAAATAAAAACTTTTTATGATACATGTATTCAGTTCCTCAAAGACTGTAGACTTTTAAAGCTTCGTGTGAACTGCAGATAATTTTGCACCATAATCCCTTTGTAGTTGAAAATTATTGTTCCCATTTTTTGTCAAAATTTAATTGCCACACGCAATGGCGAGATATATTATGTGAAATCCTCTGTTTTTTGTCGGTCTTTCTGTCAAGAACAGTCGGTGTGTTGTTCGATGGTTTGCATAAAACGCGTGATCTACAAACGCTTAAACGCAAATTAAGAGCAAAAACTCAATTTATTTTTTTCTCTGATATTTTTGTCCTGATCAAAGAAAGAAAGATAACTCTATATTAGCTTCGTTTTTGTCCTTTTACCATCTTGAGGTTTATACATGAACATGAAATATATTTGTCCCAATAAAAGGTAATTTTATACAAATGTATGTAACAGTTTAAGACTGCATATACTCCATGTTAGGGATTAAATAAATCCTATTTCATTTTGTTTATCATTTTCAAGATTCAAAACAATAATATATAACCACGCATAGTTCATTGTCATGCAAAAAAAAATACCAACTCATTTCAATAACGATTGTGTTTTCAAGCTATCACTACAAACACGGCTTTTATGGTTTATTTTTTTTTACATTCTAACAAAGTTGACCTTCATTAATGGCACTGCATATGTGTATGTCCTTGTAAAGCACATTGTAATTTTCTTTAAACGATTACATAACATTTTTATTTTTAGGTATTCAGTCGATAACTCGGCGATGTCAGTGTTCTAGCAAGTTGATCTAACGGAACTTATTACCAGCGGGACTATTAGTATAATCGGATTTTATGAGGACATCGATATCCTTGCATCTTATAGAAACGCAGCGGTTTTAATGCATTATGTTATTCTAGCTTGTAAATAAACAATTGTATGCCTCTACTAGTTAAGAAGAAATGCATGCACGAACTCTTTAGATGGACATGAAAGGGGTGAAATGTATGAAAAATGAAAACGAAATGATGATGAAGCAAACAAAAGTTAGAAACGGTTCAAATTGGGAAATATATTTGACCTGAAAAGGGAGCAATAGATAATGAATAAGGACGGATAATTAAACCTACTGCAGTAGATGCAATGCAGCAATGCAGGTTCTCTATCCCATGGGATGCACTATTATATATACTTGAATTTTGTTCAGTTCTCCGTATGTATTAGGTTACAGAAATGACCCGGTATGCAACAGGGGTACTTCACTCAATTATTTGTGGCACACATTTGGGCACACTTTGTCGACTTTTAAAGATATGCTTAGTGCTGCTGCGAGCCTAGTTGCAACTCAGGGTCCAAACCGGTGATGGCTAGAGTGGAGTTAAAGACAAAACCTACAGGAGCCAAAAACTAACAAAATACTATTACTTAATATTATATTGACACCATAAGAAACATATACCAGGAAACAACAGGCTAATAAGGACCACTGATGTACCAAGCTGACGACCGTTACCATGGAAACATTTCAATTGACTTTACAATATACGTACAAGCAGCACAAAAGATAAACAGAAATTACCTCTGTTCAAGGAAGCCGATTGTCTTTTAGAGCAACTCAAGTTTGTATGACTTTAATATCCTTTCTACTGGTCATTATTGTTGCTTGTTATTATATTTGACAGTATACGTTAAATGAAATCTCTTTCACGTTTTTTTCTGAGATATAACTTTTGATGCTTTAATTGTTTTGACCCCTACAAGTACATAGAAACACATTTAAGCTATTGTTTGTCCCCCATATGTACAATAGGTATTAAAACCCACTTTAAAAAGAATGGCAACAACGAATACTTATATTCATATAAATACAATATCCATAGGAAGTCTAGACCTGGTGCTCCCTAATTGTAATTTATCAGGATTCAACAGTCTTCGGAATTAAACTAATTGGACAGTTGTCGGAAATGGAGATTCAAAGAAGATCATTATAGCTTATAAATCAGTATCTTACGAGTATTGTCTATAGTTTTCTGTTTTTATAACGTGACCATAGAAAGATATTTGACATTCATAATGGTGGAAGATGATTTGCTATATCCTGAAATCATGGGAATATGGGCAATTGTCTGCGAATACAATGTAAATGCAATTTTTAAGATATAAGAGCTTTTATGTCTGTTTCAAGCAAAACGTATATCGAGTGTGGTGAAATAAAGATTTCATATGCTACAATTTTTTACATTATCAATAATAGTCCTTTTGATAATTTTATTTCATTTATACAAATATAAAATATGAGGAGCAAAAGAAAAAAAATATTATAACATATGACAATGATTGTGAATGTACGTGCACCACTATCGTTTGCAGCTACGGTACCAATATTATGGCCTGACGACTCTGCCATGCAAGATGATAGGGCTACATGTAAGCCGTTTAACGATATGACCAGTATAGACCTGGAACACACATCCCACTTTTCGGCTGACTTTGCGACAAGCCCAGTGCTGTTCCACGTGTTCTCCAGACGGGAAAAAAAAGCTTAGATGTTTATAAAAAGAAATCCAATGCTATTAAATTTTCGATATATATTTCAATATACATGTACAGGCTCTATTAATTTAACTTTATGCAGAATTAATGGGTTCTAACAAGCATACGTGGAAACCCTTATCAAACGTTCGTTTACGATAAAACGTTGGTGGTTACTTTGTTTACTGCGCTCTAATCGCAAAAAAAATCTTCTTTGTTGAAACATCAGCCGGTTTTAGCATGCACTTATGGGATAACCTATAATCTAATTTCTGGGAAAATATTTTCAATGTCATGTTTTGAATAGAAATTCTGAATTGTTCACCTGGTCTTATGTAAAACACCTCCAAAACATATAAATGTATACATAGGTCTTTTATATATGTATATTTCTTGACAAAATGATTGCTTGTGTTACATTTTTCCCTTCCAATGGCCATGTTGATAAAACGGTTTCGATCAACCAGTCAACTGAAAACTTTCGCTGAGTTGACCATTTGGGCAAGCAATAGTTTTTTTTTCCTGTTCCAACTTTGATCAAATTGAACTCCTGTACAGCTTCTTGGGCTGAGACTTTGAGCAAGCATTAGTTTAAATCGAACCACATTTATTTACCTTAATATGCCTTTATATTACCTTTAAGAAGCAGACCAATCCCCTTAAAGGAATCATATTGCAACTTTGTTCGAAAGAAGACTTTTGTAAATTTTTGAAATACCAATTCCCTGTTCTACTTTCAGGATTATGATCGATTAAAAAATACCCTGTGTGTTCTTTTTTTTGAAACAGCAGCAGTGTCTGTTCGATTAAATATAAAATGACATAATTTTTGTCCAAGATACATAACAAGGATCAATCATATATAGTTTTCTTAAAACCCATTATTAGTTTCAGAACAGAAGAATTTAAGAAGATAGAATACGCCGATCGACGGACACAAAGTGACAGAACATTGTAAAAGCTCAAATGTACCTTCGATCAACGTGAGTATAAAAATGCAACATCAAACATAAACATATGCTATAGTTTTATTTAAATAGGTACCTAAACAGGGAAACATAGCACAGGTCGCTGGCTAATTGCGACATTAATATACATGTATCTTGTCGTACAAATGAGGTATTTAACCGATCAACAATTATTTCCTTTTATCACACGCCCGCATGCAAATTAGTTACCTCTTATTGAATTATTCGTTTAAGCAAATTATCTACTCTGCTACACTGGTAAAATGTAAAAAAAAGAAAAATCATTAAGAAAACAATTGAATTTAGCGTTGTTTCCAATGTTTGAATGCTTTCTACACAATCGTCTCTCACTTAGCCTGGTTTTCTATCACAAATGCCAAGTCTGATACTGCCTTCGCACGTATATAAGCAAACCATTTGTTAATCTATAATTTTGACACAGTTTTCTTTTAATAATTCAATTATTTAATCTTAAAATGGGTCATATTCTTTTCTTAATTTTCCTTCCTTTAAACGACGTCAATCATATAAAATCTTTTGTAGAGTTTCTTGAAACATTTGACAAAGCAACAGCTCTTCCAAATTTGTGATAGTTTTCATTATATCGGAAAAAGACAACGATATGTTCGATAATTAAAGTGCTATACATGTACTCCTAAGAGTAGATCTTCCGGTTCAGTTTGGTCTGAGAGATACCTTTTTAGATCTGAATACTTAAGAAGGAATGCTATAGGTTTTTTTATTATTATATAAAGCAAGAACACTTGAGGATCATAACAACAACAAACAAGAGGCTCCCAGGAGCCTAAATAGTTCACCTGGTCTTGATGTCAACCCTATATTTTGTAGAGCTAAATGGACGGAATATTTAAGCAAGCAACAGTTTTTTCTTCACCTACTATTGTTTTCATTCTATATGCCAAAAACACGAAAAACCGTTATTTAAGGGGCCGTAACCCCTATAAGGGGTCATCTGACAACTTCAACCCTATGGAGACTTTTGTAGAGCTTTATGCGCTGAACATTTAAGCAAGCAACAACTTTTCTCTATCTGCAATAGTTTTCATTCTAAAGGCCAAAAACATGAAAAAGGTTATATTACGGGATGTAACCCCTACTAAGGGTCATCTGACAACATCAATCCTATTGAGACTTTTGTAGAGCTAAATAAACTGAACGTTTAAGCAAGCAACAGCTTTTCTCTATCTGCTATAGTTTTCATTCTTTAGGCCAAAAACATGAAAAAGGTTATTTTAGGGGCCGTAACCCCTATTAAGGGTCATCAGACGACTTCGATCCTATGGAGACTTTTATAGAGCTAAATGAGCTGAACATTTAAGCAAGCAACAGCTTTTCTTTATCTGCTATAGTTTTCTTTCTATAGGCCAAAAACATGAAAAAACATCATTTTAGGGACCGTAACCCCTATAAGGGGTCATCTGACAACTTCGACCCTATGGAGACTTTTGTACAGCTAAATTAGCTGAACATTTAAGCAAGCAACAGCTTTTCTCTATCTGCAATAGTTTTCATTCAATAGGCCAAAAACATGAAAAAACATTATTTCAGGGGCCGTAACCCCTATAAGGGGTCATCTGACAACCTTGACCCTATGGAGACTTTTGTAGAGCTAAATGAGCTGAACATTTAAGCAAGCAACAGCTTTTCTCTATCTGCAATAGTTTTCATACTATAGGGCAAAAACATGAAAAAACACTATTTTTCACCTTTAAGGGGCTGTAACCCATATAAGGGGTCATCTGACAACTTGGACCAAATGGAGACTTTTGTAGAGCTTTTAATGCTGAAGCAGTAGGGTGGCATCAGATTTCATCTATCTCTTATACTTTTTGATTTACAAGCCAAAAACAGTAGTCTGACCCCCCTGGTCTATTTTTAGCAACGGTGGCCATGTTTTTCGACGAATCAAAAATCCCCACAACAGTTCTGTGGGGGATATCCTAAGGTACCATCAGACCAAATTTGGTTCGAATCTGTTCAGCAGTTTCAGAGGAGAAGAAGTTTGAAGAAAAGTTAACGACGACGATGACGGACGACGACGACGGACGTCAAGTGATGGCAATAGCTCACATGGCCTTGGCCAGGTGAGCTAAAAACGGGCCATTCCATGGAGTCCAGTAGAATTTATATTGTAGAGTATTATCTCGAAGGCTCTATATAAAATGAAAGCGGCATCGTTTATCGAATCAAAAAATCAATCAATGTATTTCCGTTTTGTTTAAAATATCCAAACGATCAATTATATATCACATGTCATTATGCATACAGTATTATTCGCAATCACAGCACATAAATGGGGTATCAACGGCATGTTCCCGCTAAATGCTTTTAAAGAATTTTCATGGTCCGAAGTGGAATTGAAAATCACAGTACCCACGTATATTTTTAATAATACCTTCTAAAATATAGGTAATTATATATTTTAATCAAAGAAAAAAAGTATAAGAGTGAAAATATTTTGTTAATTTTTTTCCAACGGATTCTTTACTTTAAATTGTTTTTTTTTAATTTTTACATCTGTCAAGTGCAAAGTTTGCTGTATTCTGGATTTAAATGGTCTGTCCATAGTTCCTAAATGCATGAAATCAGGGCGTAGTTCAATTGACCATTATTTGCAATTTAATTCTTTCAATTCTTCAAAAAAGTATATGAGAAAATAGCATCAATTTTCTTTCAACATTTAAAATCATTATTACAGTATAATTGAATATTTGTTCTGTGCTCACATCTAGGCAATGCCTAAATCATGTTAGTTTAAGATGAGATCTTCTTTGTAATGCTTACAAGCATGATGGCAATATTCAAGGTCACCTGTACCTTCGCTCAATGTGCACTATAAAGAGCAGCAGGAAGCGGTTGGCAGTCATACGAAAGATTGTATTTTATATAATATTGTATTTTATAATGTAAATAATCAATTATTAACCCAAACAATTGAGACTTAGAACAGGTCGTTGGCTGATTGCTGACATTAATATATCTTGTCGTACGAATGTGCTAACCGATCAGCAATTATTATTTTCTATCACACTCCTGCATGCAAATTAGTTACTTCTAATTGAATTATTCGTTTACGCAAATAATCTTCTCTGTTTAACTTATACCATTGAAACAATTTGGAAATCATTAAGAAAACAATTGAATCTAACGCGGTTTCCTTATTTTAATCTAATAAAATTCATTGACGATTCATTCTGAGTCAAATCTATAATGGCAAAATGTGTGGGGTAACTCAAAACAATAACCACAGTGCTTAACTTTTGTTTGTTTTTAAGACATAATTAGAAACAAACTATTATATACATTTTAATTACAGAGAAGTCGCTTAAAATGTTTAGGCATTTATACTTATTATTTTGAGCCAAAAGGAACACAAGTTTGCAATTGTTTTATAGAGGTTTTAAAAATGTTTTAGCAATCATTTTTGATACCAAATTATATTCAATACAAACTTTGAAATTACAAATTCAGCAATTTCATTTTGGAACATATGTAATAATGTACCCTGACCACATGTACAATTATCAGCTAAACTATATTCACTGAATTTTACAAACTTTAAGAAGTACGTGCCTTACATTTTTATCACTAAACGAACATTCCATCGCTGAATCGGACAAATTTTACTTAGTTTAGTGTACTTTCAAATGTCCAGTATTTTAAGAAATTCAGTATAAATTCAGTATTTTTTCCTTGCAGACATTCAAGTAAAAGTAGGATGGTGTCAAGTAAAATCAAGACATTACTAGATTGTCCATGAAGATTATATGCTGAAAATGAACTAGAATTCTTAAAACCACTCTACAATAAATATGTCCAGTGTAAACACGAATTGTCATGTAAATTTTGTCCGATCAAGCAGTTTTTGGCTCTATACTGATGTATACTCTGGCGAAGCACTGTGACATTGTATACATATACATTATCATTTTCTTAGTTAAAAGTATATTGTAATGTCAGCAATTCACGATGTACAGTGCTTAGGTTGATTTGTTTCTATTTAAAAAAAAATAATATAACATGTTATATGTTCATAATGCCACAGCATTTGCATTATTTAGGATAAACGTGTTTAAAAACATTTTTTGTAACAATCAAATCGTAAAGTATTCTTAAAGTAAAGTAAAGTATTCTTAAATCTACAAAAAGCGATCAATATATCTTAAAAGCTTGAGTTTATACGGATACATTAAACACTTTGCAGTATGACACTCGCAATAATCTCTGTCACACATCAATTTCAATTAGGTGCTCATCTTACACAGAACCCTACTTAATCAAGTATTAAGCTGGATTCTGACAACCTTGTCAAAACCAGTTATGTTTCAAAACATGAAACTATTGTCGCTTTATTTCTTGCGATCACTTTAAGGTGCACAATTCAAAAACTGTAGACCAATTTGAATAATAGACATGATGCTTGTTCAGTGTATTTCTCAATATCATTCTAAGAAAATAATAATATAATAAAGAAAAAGTTTCCTGCAAAAATTGCATTTATCATAGAAAATGCAATTGTTCAAGCAATTGGTACTTTGCATGTACTTGTGGATATATGTCATGAATGATAAATTCGTTTGCACTACTATCTAATAATATATAATAATGTGCTATATTGCAAATCCCTATCTGATGAAATGTTTATGTGTATTAGCTTAACGCAATCTAAATCCATCAAGATGTATATAAGTTTTGAAACATTCTGTCAATGCAATGCTAATTCCAGCCTATCAGCCGAGGTTAATGGGCTCTGTCAAATGATGCATAATGTTTTTACCAACCTCCTTCTTTCTTTGGCAACATGCTAATGGTTTATTAGTAAAATGCTAACCAATAAACGCAAAATATGCAAAATCAATTTAAAACTCAAAATTCTAAATAACTAGTGTAATTGCACATAGAAATTGCTTTAGCACTTCTGTAGTTACCGTATCCATAACGTATCATGAGGTCAAAAAAGATTAAAGATTGCACTAAGAAGATATGTAATTTAAGTAGTCATACATTGCATATCGGTTTCTGCAGAATCTAAAAATCATAGTTTGTTAATGTCGTAAGAAAAAAACTTCTATTTCAAAGAAGATCTTTAGTAATGTTGGTAAGTATCATTCTACGTAAGAATAAGGCAAATTGCATTTATGTGGTGGCACATGAAGAAAACAAACGCAAACTTTTGATAATGAATTTTGATAGTACTACCCAAAATAACATCATATTCATTTATTTAACATCTGAGTTTACTTGCCTTTTCAAGATACAATCATTCAAAGTTTAGTTGAATTGAACAGTGAAAACTCCAGTCAAAAATAATCTAGGAAATTAACACATATCTTAAAGTTAAATATGTTGGAATTAGTTTTTGTATCACACTGCATTTATCGGAGCAAAAAAAAGGCTTTAACATTCTTATGAGCCGCACGATGCCTGACCCTTAAAAACCAATGATAAATATGTTCTTCTTTTCAGTACTGAGACGAGAGCATGCATACGTGCAGCAATTTCACACTGTTTATCTATGGTTCAATTAACTAATAAAAACAATCGGTATTGATAGTAATTGATGAAGTTGACTATTGAAATGCAATGTTATTTAAAACTTTTGTGGTTTTGGAATAAATCTACCTAGCTAGGATTATAGTATGTAAAAATATAATAGCGGACGAAACAGGTACTTACACGCGTCATGGAAAACTGAACATGATCTTTCACGCGTAATGGCATTTATGGGGCCTTTTGGCTCGTTCAGCTGCGCTCCACTTGCAAAAAGACTGAACAAGTCTATCACTTGTAAAAAATCAGCCGGTCTTTTCCAAGAACAAATATAAGAACCTATAAATCTTATACATGTATATGTATGTAGGAAAGTATGGTTTACAAAAACCAAAATAAAAAAGTAAGAAAACTATCAGTATTTTAAGACTTTTTTACAAAATTGCAAAAGTTCCAGACAATATATTTTCCGTTTAAATTTCTAAATTGTCAAATACCTAAGCTTCTTCCTACCCCAGACATAGGTTGGTCTTAGTCAAAATTTGGTTTCTCGTTCGACATTTTTTGGTTTTATTCTACATATATGCTCTTCATATTCATATTCATTTTCAATTTTTGGAAGAGCGCCTCTGATGAGCATTGAATAGACGAAATGTGCGTCAGGCGTAGCAAACTTTGGGCGCATTACATTTGGGCTAAAAATTCTGAAATGCGGATTTTCATTTGGGCTAATAGCACTCGACGTTTGGGCTAATTATATTTTTACCTGAACAGGTAAATAAAGGTTAATTTCTACCAAAGTCTATATAGATCATCTATATAAAGGTGATGCACTTTTTCCTATTTTGACCCTCAAAAAGAATTTTAATTTGTAATAAAAAATTGAAATGCAAAAAACTAGTGTATAACAGTTTTTTACAATTTCCTTGTTAATGCTTCTATCACCTTGTACAAAAAATTTACAAATAACCTGATCTTCATGCCAAAATTTTGCATGTTTGAAAGTAAAAAGTTACTGAGAAGAACAAAGACAATAAATGCTTTGCATAGATGAATTTACTTTCCGAATAACTGTGACTTTAAAGAACAGGGATCTGTCGTTAAATTGCACAACCTCAAAATGCAGAGCTTCAATAAGGACCAGCAGTAGATGGTCAAACTTGACCCACATTCAAGAATAAATCATCCGAATAACTAACATACTACAGGGGCAGGCTTTATTTTTTCTATATAATACTTTAAAATATATAATTATAAAAAATATATAATATAGAATTTAATAATATTTACTTGTATTTTACCTGTATTTACCTTTATATTATCCAATTAAGTTTTAGCCCAAACGTCGACTGCTATTAGCCCAAATTTTTCGGCCCAATCGTATTGCCAATTAGCCCAAATATGGATCCCCCCAAACTTTATAGTCTGGAACTTTGTTGTGATTTATATTTCTACACAAATGTACGTCATTCGGCGTTCTAGCTAAAATATGGAAAATGCTAAAACACAGAAAAAATACCTTAAACATGCCGAGCTGTTTCAAACAATAAAATAAAACCTATGCCAACCGTAAGACAGGTAAGAATATTATTGTTTTAACAATTTTGTATCTTTGCATTTTCAAACTACCTCATGCTAATACAAAAAAATATATCTAATCGGGAGAATTTTTTTCCATAGAGTTATGACAAATAAAAGCGGATCTTTACACTTTCTAGCGAAAATGATAAAAAATTAGACTTGTTACAACTCACTCTGTATCATTTTTCTATCCTGTAGCATTTGAATATGAATTTGATAGTATATTCTAATGCTGCAGCAATCAGTTAATTGTATATATTAGAACAATTGATTGAGAAAAAATGAAAAAAGTACTTAACAAACGAAAAAGGGACTTGTAGCAAGCCTGATAGAAGTTTAAAAAAAGTAAATCTTTTGATTTGTGACATTTTTATCAATAGTATATGTAGTGGATAGTAAATATTCGAAAAGTTTACAACAAAATCTGTTTACTTTTTTTAATCTGGAAAGTTTATGTACGTGCTAGATGCGGATCCATTATAGCTCTTATAGTCTAACTGTGTATCCATCGTTGGTCTACTACAGAAACTTAATCAAGGACCATTAAAAGTCACAGCTATATGTATATGCATATACATGTACACTTCACTGTACGCGTACATGTACGTGCACAAACGTATTTACCACATGCAAACTGTACATGTTAGCTTATGTAACTTGACAGCCGTCAAAAATTAACACAATACCTTTCTGTTCTTAGTCTTTTGTTTTCGTGTGATTTCTTCCATGCGTATAATTGATGGTACCATATGAGTTATCCAAGAATTGATAAATCATTCCACTGGGTAATGTTAAATAGAGTAGATTTTCATCATTGTTGTTCTCATTGCAATGTCTACAACATTTCTCAAATTGTTCTCACCGGTGTTTAGTCTTTATTAAAGGAACCGCTCGATTATTATATTGATGAAGATAGGATATTGTATTTTCTTTAGCATTTCGACAAGATTTTTTTGTGGATCTTTTATGATTAATCTGTCCGACTGCCGTTGTTATGATATAGATAAAAATGATTTAATGTATACAGTACTGTGTGATTTCTTGGGCTAATTTGTCATTTTTCACATCGATCTACGAAAAGTCTGAGAATTTTCTCAGAGCTAACAAAACAGATTTTAGTAAACCTCTTTGGTAATTCCAGATAGAAAAATATATAAACGTAATCTCAGGGGTATGAAACAGATGCTCTAGGATATGCATTCTTCCTTTCTTTTATTGAGTTAAAGCTATACTAACAAACAAGAATCTGAAAGAAACCGTCAATACATTAAAAGTACATTCTAAATATGAACTTAAGAATGCTACACAATTATCAATTTCGTTTTTTCACATATCCACTTGAAGTTCTGATGCAGTAACTACGTCTATTCTATCTGAGAATTTGTTGTCACACGATTTCTTTTATAATGACAAATTTGGCAATTTATTTTAGCAAATTCATGCATGATCAGATTTATACAAGGGTTGACAAGTGTGCAATTTAGTTACAATGTAAAATCTTCTTATTCCTTTGGGAATATGGGGTTGTGAACAATAATTATACCTATTAAAGAAAGTGTTATGATAATGCCCAATTTACAGAACAAATACAAGTATTTTGCTGCATATTATCTAGTATTCAGATGGCACGTACAAAAATCAGCATTTTGACAAGCAATATGCACTTCACAAAAAATTACGTTTCTAATTAAGCAATCAATAATGTTACTGTAATTACCCCGAGTCCCCAATGACAAACCAAGCAGCTGGAGCACAACTGCAAAAACTATAAACTATAATTTTATGATTTAGTTATTTTCTATTTGTTTGATGGATCTGAACGTCAAAGAAGAAGCATTTTAGATCATAGTTTTAATTCCTCTGCAATCGTGGTATTGTTATTTTATCTCTTAGAGTGGTGATGAAAATGATGCGTGAACATGGAAGCAAAGACATACTTAAGAAGTGTTTTAATCACAGAGCCCATTAAACAAAGACAAAACCAGTCGTCAAATAAACAATGAAACAAAATACAAAAAAACACTAAACTGCTTATTTCAACGTGCAAGTCGGTATCAACTTCTGTGGTCATTAGAGGTTCCGTATTTGTGTAAGAGCACACGTTGTCTTTCAATTTTTTTTATATAGCGAAGAAAACCGTGTAAGAAACATAGATTTGCAACACATGCATGAGACACACTATTAAACAAGTAAGCATTACAGAAATTTAAATGTGGACATAAATTTGCCAGAACAAAATTATGTTATGTTTTCTTTACTTGTATTGTGTACCAAAATGAGCAAACCTGTCTCGCCCTGTATTATGTTCACGTGTAATGTAGAATGTTCAAGCTAAATGGCTTTAAAAATTCTATAAATAAGTAGATCTGTTCTAGGCAAGATAAAGTTCAAAATTATATTTTTCCAAGTACAATTCCAAAATGCACGTAAATGTAATTGTTTCCTTTCCGTTTGTGATTGTTTCAAAATCCCTGATCTATAGCAAAAGGCTCTCAAAAAGCAAAACGAGACGTGGTGCAAGTTTCTCACTTAGTGCAATATTTATTTGTGCAAAGCATTATGTACATCAAGACAGAACCTAGTATTTATTTTAGTCAAACATGTCCTCTTTGTAAAGCAAATCATTCCTTTGTATTATCACTTGTTATTTGCACTTGCATAAAATCCCTGATAGTGCACAATCAATAAGGAGATCAAAGACCATTCCTAACCGATACGTTACTGCTATCACAACAACCGTTTTCTCCGATAATAAGCAAGAAAAAACAAAGATATTCAATAATTAAGTTTTCTTTTGACATGCAGACCTATTCATCAATGTCCCAAACCACGACTGATCTGATCAGTTTTGAATTAGCTGAAAATATGACCGTGTCAAAGAATCTGTTTTCTTAGGGAAGTCTACATAGAACTTAGATGAAAAATCGACTTTGCCTAAACACCCAAGAAATTAATCTAATTTTTGATATTTTTATCCTTTGCTTTTGTAATACTTCTTACGATAGTCTTTCTGTGTTAGGTTTCAGTTTTCCTTTTATTTACGGTGTTTATTATACAACGGTTTGAACCAAGGTTTACAATAATTGAGAATTTCTTGGTACATTTCAGACAAACAGGACATGGATTGTACATAAAACTTTCGTGAATATTACGTGCAACATGAAGTAAAAAGTCATACTGCCAATTTGATTGCAGAAAAAAATATCAAATAAAATCATCTTTAGACTTGGGACAAAACTAAAATGAATGTTAATAAGACAATTCTTTAAAAAAAATTCTGAGTTACAATTGTAAAACGTGCATTTTATTTCTATAGAGAGGGGAATGTGATTGTTAACGCGTCGAGCTACTTTCACAAATTTTGATCTCAATTGTGAAAATAAAATGAACCGATTTTTGTACTCTTTCTTAGCACCATTTAAGAGGGTGGTCTGAAACACCACCTTGTTTACATCTTCAAAAGAGATGCAAAATGTTTGTCTCGTGTATGGATGCAGCAATACCCTACTTTTGTAAAAAAAAATGTAGAACTTGATCAGTGGAGGCCGCTACAAAGGCCCAAATCGAATACTGCAAACTGTATATAGGGACTTGTATTTGTTTCTCAATCCAGTACATGTATAAACAGGGCCTAACTTACTCTTGTTTAAAGTTTGTGATTTATTGTTCTTTGTTTTTAATATTTTGATTTGCATTTTCAACCTTCCATAAGAGGACCTCTGGTAAATAGACGAATCGAACAATTATCTGGAACCTCATTGTAATTTTGATTGTGTAAAGTAAGTATAGTAATTGTTAATGAAATATAACGAAAATATATGTGAAATGTTTGAAAGAAATTTATAGTGTGTCCTTAAATACAAGATTATTTGATGAGTAATTTGGTGTAATTTAATTACTTTTATCGTTTGGAACTGGATTCCTTTGTTATCCAAATTTGATTCATAAAAATTGCCTTACTTTTCGTCCCGAATGTAGCTTCAAAATACTTTAGAGATCGTTTATTAAATAAGTCAATAGTATAAATAGTGCAAAATCAATCAAAACGTATGAAGGACGACCATTTTCAGGACATTCGATGCCTATAATTTAATTTGTATTACGGCACGTTCATCATTTAGCGATGTTCGTGATTTTCCGTAACATTTATTTCTCAAGGGACAGACTTGTACACTTTTCTGCTTTCAAAAAATGCGAACGACAACTCTTATGGGTAAACGTTAAATAAATTGATAATTCATTTCAAATGATATCCGTGTGTGTAAGCAATTGGTTTGTTTTTATGCTGAATGAAACCGACATTAAATTTGGGTTTATTTAAAAATTAGATTAGGATTTCAATTTTATTGGAGAAAGTCTTTGTTATATGAATGTTGTCCTGATCAAATTGCTCTGCTATGGCATATAAAAAATGTATATACATTTAGTAAACAAGTACCGGTATACTTTGATTTGATAGTGTCTAGGGTATTACAATAAATTTGTTGCTTATTTACTACACACAGAAATGCTTTACAGTCTTTATGTTTTGGTAATAGATGAAAATCAAATAAATGCCAAAGTAAAACAATATACTTTGTTTATTATATTCTTAGATAATATTTTTCCATAGGCAATAATATTTACTTAAAATGTGCATGTAGAATATCTGTAAATTCTTTATAACGTCCTCATATGATTGTAAAGGCATATGAACCGATATTTCTGGTTTCTTGTAAAGGCAAGAACCTAACCGCTGACTTTCCATAGTATATATTAGCTGGTTAGTTATTGGTCTACTCGCAAGCAGCACGATTTCGGCTTAATCCAGGATTTGAACATGAAAATTGTGATGCAATGAACATGAAATAATAATGAAGGGGGGGGGGGATGAGGATACAAGGCCAATCGAGGAGGACAGTTTTAACTGCAACTGGAAAAAGGAATGATGGGTAGGGACGGGCAATTTAGCCTTCAGCATGGGGATCCTATATGTCTCTCTACTCCTATCGAGACCTGCAGCAGGGTTCCTTAACGTGCGAGGAATGTGACACCTTCCCAACACGGTGCACCACTACTTTTTTGCATTATAGCCTGAAGGTCCTGGTATTCATTATGACAGGGCTGTCCTCTCCAAAGTATTTTTCGAATTTAGATGCCTATGCCACATTTGGAATAATTAGATGCTTATTCCAATTGACCTATATACAAACTTTTTGTGAGGTGATGTTTTGATGGATCAAACGTAATTTTTTTTTGTCATAAAATTTTCTATCCTTTACGTGTATCAAATGTAAACAAACGCATGCAATTGATTTTTATTGTATAAAATAGATTTTATAGATGTGGGTATGGCACACAAATCGCTGTTCAACCCCCATCGTTTGCACTTTTAAAAGTCGTAAATTATTTTCTTTCGTCAACTAGTTTATTTTGATAAATAATCTAATTTGACCTAGGAACATAAATTTACATCATTCATTGGCTAATTTTAATGGCCTATTAAAGGAATGATCTGTATTGGTGCTTTATGCACAAGTAATATTACATGCAAAACTGCTACTTTAAATACTTTATGAGACAAATTTAATTGAAGTATATGAACCAGTCTCCGAAAAATATTTTAATTACATTTTGCATGTCGTTTCGTAATTGATTTGTTGGATTACTATTTTCTTTGCCCAGTTTTGTCGCGACAGGAAAAATTGCATTGCTTCCATCCATATTGTTTATGGCACATGTAAAACTCCCATTATTGCAGCTCTTGTTTAAGATAAATAATTTTCTTCCATTAACTGCCATTTCAAAAGCGATACAGACAGTTCCTTAATAATCTTTATTGTAATTTTGAAGTTTTTATTAGTTTCCAATTTTTTCTGATTGATATTTTACTGTTTTGTAGATTTATCAATTGAAACAGCATTATTTATATGGTCTCGATAAAAAGAAACCCATTGACTTTAAATATGCTATTTTCTTTTACAAGGGCGAATGTATATACTGTCGCTTCATCAAGTTCTTGCTGTGGAAGTATGGAATATTTTGTTATCGGTGTTACAAATGTACGCTAGTGTCAAAACCCATTACAGAACACGAAACAAAGAAACCGCATAAGACTTTTCAAAGTATATTTCTTTGTGCGAGTCAGAACCGTACGAAAAAAATAAGACATCCATGTCAAAATAATTCTTGAAGGCTTCCTTGCTCTAATTGGATACATTTTATGTTAAACCTCCTAAGCTCTATCTCTGAAATATTCAAAGTAAATGTTCCAAAGAATTCAATTAGTTTTATTAGCAAACTTTATGGTACATGTACGTGGACATTACAACAAAGACCGGGACATTCTTGCATTTATCTTTAAATTTGGACTTTATTACTTGCAACAAAACATATTATTGGTACCTGGCCAAGTGCATAAGCGGTCAATTCGATATCCAAGTACATAAGTATGCCAAGCATTAAAGCAAAAGAATAATTTTGCTAATTAAGAAAGACTTAACACGAATTATGACATTCTCTACCTCGTGGAATATACATAAGTTGATGTTATTTATACATGAAAATTAATAAAACTATGCCTGCGATTTACAATGTATAAAGTAACCTATGATCTTTATTAAATAAAAGCTTTTATAGATAAACATATATTATATTAATAATTCTTTTTCTACAAGACAGGCGAAAGTTTCATATTACATTCATTTTATATATTTCCCAGACATAAAGAATATATTAATATTTGTCTCATTTCAAAGGTTTATGCTCTATGTCATTTCGGTGTATTTGAGAAGATCTTCGTGTAAAATTGATGACTTAGACCGTGTTTACACTAGGGCTATAAAGAATCGATTCAAATTAAATCGATCTATATACAAACCGTTTTGCGTTCAGATTACATAAGGCGAAATCGATTGCAATCGATTTATTTTAAATCGCTACGTTTACACTATCATATAAATCGATAGGTTTAACTGTCATATGTAAACAAATAATTATTTTTAGATCGTATTTATGCACATTTTTTCCGAGGTGGTCTTTACACAATCAACCATGTACGTAAAAGAACAATACTATTCGCCGTTTATTCCTTTATTCTTTCTGTTGATTCCTCGGATGTTAGAGCGGTCACGGATAATGAAAATGACCAATGAGAAGAACCGGCAAACAAGACTTAAAAGACTTAAGAAAAGACAACAACTCCGCTTGCTACGATATAGAAGAAGTTTTTTTTTCCAAAAAACGACAACTTATCTTGAACTTGACTCCAAGATCAGTGAATCGGGAAATACCCGTGAAAAATACACGTGGATATTTGGCGCCATACATGCGTACTTATCATTTACGTAATTTAAATCGATTGCAATCGATTTCAACGTGTTTACACCAAAAAATAGATCGGTTTATTTTGAATCGATGTATTATAAACCACCTCCTGAACTGGACTATTTTTAAATCGATTGCAATCGATTTAAAGTGTTTACATTAGAGAGAGATCGATGCTTTTTGAATCGATCTCCAAAAAGATCGATCTTTTTCCTCTAGTGTAAACACGGCCTTAAGCTTTAACTTAAGCGCTCATGACGATAGCAATACTTAAAACAGGAAACGTACAGTATAATAATAAAACTGTGACTATAACTATATGGAAAACTAGCCAACATAGAAATAAAGCGTATTGGGCATTGTTTTCCTTAAAAATATTGTCGCTGTACAAACATATATTTAAGTTTTCACCATGTACAAAATGTACATGATAACAGAAAGAAGACACTTTGGAGAGGATTTATTTCTTCTATCCAATCCAATATGCTTTTATTGGCAATAAAATATTTTTAAACTAAACATATTAAAAATCTCCATAGGAAAGTATCAAGATAACCAAAAATTATTTATATACATGTACGTACATGTAATTGAAAGACCATGGAATCACCTTCATTATTGTTAAACATCCAATCGCAAGGGACGAGCTCGAGCACATGTATGTAATGCACAAACAACTCTTACGGTTAATGAAATTAAATACGTTTTTTTTACAGATACGTTTTGTTTGGTATCTACAAGTCGTAAAATAGTCATACTTGTTGGTATCTTAGAAAGAAGTCAAAATATCGCACGTTTGCCTTAAATAATCATATTTGTTTGTAGTATTCCCAAAGTAGTATTCGTAACAGAATCAACATTCAACAAAAGTATCAGTATGAGTTAAAAGTATCTAAATAGGTTAACACAGTCATGTATTGTAAGATAAAAAGAAATTCCTTGCAAGATCCGAATGGGTGGCTTACTAAAACAAAACCATTCTCCTGTAAGGATATTATCGCAGAAATGACCAAATTAACCTCATAATTCGCTACAAAATTGGATTAAGGATTTTTATAATACAAGAGGGATTAGCTATAGTCTACAATGCCTATACATGTATGATCGGTGAATAACAGTTTCCAACGGATTTATGTTATGAAAAGATAAGGATAAGTTGTTTTTTTCAACAAAGCTTTTTGTAGTTTAAAACCTTGCATTACTACTGCATAAATCAAAGTGTTGGTTGGTTAATGGTCAGAGTACTTGAATGTTAAAGAAGTCCACTAAATAACAAACCATAATTATATCTTGTCATAGGGTGACTTACTTAACCGGATGCCTAATCCTAGTAATATAGATATTGTGGTGCAGAAAGGTTTTGGTATGTCTTGAAGATACAAGGACATTGTGTTATAAGTGCATGAACAAAGTTCTTTTTTTTTCTCATTTTAAAAGCATTTATAGTTATCGTGAAGTAATTAAACTGGAGTAAAACATTTCCATTACAACAATTGTATCTGATATACATGGTTAAACTCTAAAAAAAAATTCAATGAAAGCAAACACACACCAAGAGCATGTGTCCTGGGCGACGCTGGCATAGTATGTATATACATTTTGCAGTTCCCTAACATTTGATCAAGTATTACAGGTCACTCCTATAACAGTATTGTTTTGTCCACAACCCAACAAATTTTGAAAATAAGTATTCTGTAAAAGAGGGTGATTCTTGATTTGCATTGATAGGTACGGCTTTAGAAAAGGTTATTTAAAACGATTTGCCTTTCAGTTTTTGCGTAATATTGTTAGGTTATTCAAGGGGCTTAGATATTCTCAAGACTCAACAAAGCACCTTTTAAGCAGTTAAAGTGACAAAACTTTCCCCTTAGAATTGATGGAAATTGAAAGACTTTATCAAAAGTTCATGTATTTTGCCATAAGAACCCGTTTGACCATTTACAACTTTCCACAATCTTTGGAGTCAAAAACAATTTATTGGGCTAAACCATACAGTTTTAACGCATTTATCGCCTAAACGACTATTACATGGAACATTACCTGGCTTCGGAGAATATATATTGAGACTTAGACAGTCGTCAGTTTGAGCTCCATGTTGCTTAGAAATCCTTACATATTCTTTCACCATATCTGTGGCTTCTTTGTCATAAAACTGGCTGACATCGTTAAAAGGTTGTGGACAGACTCCTTTAAATGTCGAGCAATCGATATAATCCACTTTCCTATTGGGAATAGGATCGGAAGGCGGATGGAAAGTAAAAAGTATATTTCTTTTGAGAGATGCATAATCAACTCCGAGAAAGGCTTCCACGTATTTAAGTTCCGGCGCCGATGGGAATGTAACGAGAACTCCTCTGATAGATCCGGTTTTTATTTCTATTTTATTCTGCGACCAACTTTTCTTCTCAATTATACACCGAGATACCGGAAGTGACAATAATATTAGAGACAGTAGAAAACACATGAATTGTAATAATCCATAGAAAAACATTTCTATTCTCTTTTCAGTGGGATGCTCGACTGCAAACCAAACAGCTGTTTTTCTATGTTCTACAACTTGGTAACTGTATTAATTGAGTGGATGTTTTGTTACCAACAACTATAAATATGAATGTTCTACTTCAAATTTCTTCTTTGTTGTTTTATCATCTCCAATAATCTTACTGCAGATTCGTCATAATCCATTAGACGCTAAGGTTAATATACAATAGCTTTAAGCTTCAAATCATTGCTTCGAATACGACCGTATATATAGCTCTACCATAAGCCTGCAACAGTCGTTTTTTAAATGATTTATTTGAGACAAATGTAATTTTAACTAATTTTTTACAATCCCGTCACAGGAAGTATCGGATTAGAGGTTTCGAAATGAAAGTCGAAACAGAATTTATATCGGCACAGCCCAATGCATTGATCCGATTTGTGTTATTTGATAATAAAGTCAGAAGCTCATATCCATTAGGAGCACTGCTCCATTTAATTTGACAATAAATCAAAGTGCTGAACAACAACAAAGTTTTTCTGCTAAAGAATATACGTCTATGCGTTCATCTTAATTGGTATATTAAATAACTCCCGATGAGGCAGATACCGTAATTTGCTTCGTGATTCCGAACTCGCTCCGGTAGTTAGTCTAAAATTCCCTATCTATTTCTGATTGAGAAAAGTTTCCTGCCAGTTTGAAATAAATGAACCTGACTGGGATCTTTAATATCTCATTCTGAAAACGATCATTACATTCGAAGCTGCCTTATTAAGGAATAGCACTCTTCAATCTTGCGTCAACATCTGTCGAGAGGTATTATTTAACATCATTTAACTTTATTTTCCGAAAGGTTAACTCAAAATCACTATAATGATATCTTTTCGAATAAATATTTGACTTATTGGAGTTCTAAGATTACAGACAAGCAAATGCAAAACAGTTTCCTTAAGTCTACAATGAAAAGAGTTCGATATACTCAATCCGTTCTTCTGCCAAGAAGTCGCGAAAATGTTGCATGCGTCAAAGCCTCTATTCGGAATTAAAAGTAATAATGCATCGATATAACCAAAGACAGTTATTTCCTCGTGTGATTAGAATATATTTATTCTCTTAGTTTGGATTCTTCCTTGAGAGGAACCCAAAGTGTCATTAAAACTGTATTCGATAACGATGTTTCGGTAACTTTATAACCAAGTCAAAGCTAATAAATATCGAAAGGTTGTTCAAGCACATAGAATATATACTAGATATAAATATCGATGTAGGCAATGTCGTCGTTAGTTAAACATGACATGAACATTGGTGTCACTCAAGTGATATGCTTCCAGGAACTGATTATCAGGTCTTACGACAGAAGGGTGTTATTGAAGTGGCAGGCATTATAGAAACGGATAATAGATTTAGAATCACGACTAATATATCATGTCATTTATAACAAAAGAGACCCGAGTGTAGGTCTCTATTGTGGAATTGTGCAATATACCATAAGGGAGATTCTCAACTTAATCAAGCATTGTGATTTTGGAAAAGATACTTCAACTGTATAACAAAGTCATTGTTTGGTTTACTCTAAAATATTGAAAGGCTTGATCCTATGTCGAGTACATTTTTATAGCCCCGAGATTCAAACTGAATTATAGACATCTCTTGATACTGGGAATTTTGATATGTCCATATCAATCTTGCTCCTATAAGAGACGAAAATTAACAAGAGGTTTCTATACATCTATATTTTTTCTAAGATATACTTGGAACAAGACTTAACATTGCTAGAGTCTGAAGATTAGTAATTTCATTTCGAAGTTAATTGAAGGTTGCGAAAGGTTCTGACTATCAAAACATTTTGCAAACAAAAATCGATATCGTTACCAATCCTTTTGTAAGACATGAAGCTAAGAATCATAGACCAGGAAACAAACTATACAAACCTTCAGGCTCTAATGAAAATAGCTAATTATGATTAAATTGTAGTGTCAGATGTGATGAAAAGATGGTATAAGAACACGTCCGATAATATAACAGAGGGGAAAAAACATTTATAAAAGGAAATACAAGTCTCATGCTATTTATTCAGATAAAAAATACTAGGGGAATCTTCAGATAAAAAATAATTTGCCATGTCTATAGTGTTAGCAGATGTACATGTGGATATAATATAAATACTAAAAAATTGAATTCAAATGACTATTCGGTTGAGTAGTATTCTATACCTAAGGGTCAGGCAGTGAGCGGCACATCACAATTAAGAAAATAACAAAATCAAAATTTGTTTACTGAGGACAAAGTAAATATAATGGCTACTTGGAATGAAATTTGCCTCGGCTGAAGTATTCAAGCTTTTTGTTTGGTTGACAATGCACCGCTTTTTTTTTGGGGGGGGGGGGGGTCTTGTTTCGCGAAAATTAGAATGACAGGTTCCCGCGCTTCTGTCATTTTGTTTTGATGGACGCGACCTCTAGTGATAGAATGGACGCCAATAATTAAAATATGCCTGAAGTCCTAATTTTTTATTTAAATTCTTTACATTTAAAACATTTCATAGCTGGAAATACTTGAAATAATTTATATTAATATAATAACTATGTTTATTATTTTTTTAATTGACAATTCCAAAAAAGGAATTTAATTTTGCATTCCGTGTTATTGGGTTCGGATTTCTGACTAGCTTATACGTCTTCCGGTTTAAGGCATCATACTCAGTCAATTTAGCTCCCGCTGTGCGGGAGCTTATCATAAAAAAGTTTACGGTTTTTCTTCTTAATGTTTCACCACATCTATGCATTTAACTTGATTCCTATGAAGACTGTTACTTTAAAATTGTCAACGTTTTCTTATGGTAGTCTTAAGGCAACAAAAACAAGCTTTTTAAAAGCATCGCAAATTTTGATATGTGCGTGCATGAGTTGGTAAAAAGGAGATGCAATAATTGTAGAGAAGAGGAATGTGACACAAAGCAAATATGTTAAACGAGTTATAATGACCATTGGTAAATTAAGGGAATAACACAATTACTGAACTTGGAGGATCCATCTCAATGTCCAAGAGAAAAGACAAGACATAGAAGACATACCGGACAATGGAAGTCCGCAACGATGAAGGGACGGGTAAAATAAACAAGAGGCTCCCAGGGGCCTGAATCGCTCACCTGGTCTTGATGTCGACCCTATAAAGACTTTTGCAGAGCTAAATGAGCTGAACATTTAAGCAAGTAACAGCTTTTCTCTATCTACTATAGTTTTCATTCTGAAGGCGTATAGGCCCAAATTATGAAAAAAAAAATTAGGGGCCATAACCCCTATAAGGGGTTCTGACAACTTCCACCCTATGAAAACTTTTGTAGAGCTAAATGAGCTGAATGTTTAAGCAAGCAACAGCTTTTCTTTTCTCTGTCTGCAATAGTTTTCATCCTATAAGCAAAAAACACTATTTTTCACCTTTAAAGGGCTGTAACCCCTATAAGGGGTCATCTGACAACTTCGGTCCTATGAAGACTTTTGTAGAGCTAAATGAACTGAACATTTATGCCAGCAACAGCTTTTCTCTATCTGTTATAGTTTTCATTCTTTAGGCCAAAAACATGAAAAAAAAACTCATTTTAAGGGCCGTAACCCCTATAAGGGGACATCTGACAACTTCGACCCTATAGAGACTTTTGTAGAGGTAAATAAGCTGAACATTTCAGCAAGCAACAGCTTCTCTCTATCTGCTATAGTTTTCATTTTATAGGCCAAACACATGAAAAAACATTATTTTAGGGACCGTAACCCCTATAAGGGGTCTCTGACAATTTGACACTATGGATACTTTTGTAGAGCTAAGTGAGCTGAACATTTAGGCATGCAACACCTTCTGTCTATCTGCTATAGTTTTCATTTTATAGGGCGAAAACATGAAACAAAAAACGTTATTTTAGGGGCCGTAATTCTGTAAGGGGTCATCTGACAACTTTGACCATATGGAGACTATTGTAGAGCTAAATGAGCTGAACATTTAAGCAAGCAACAGCTTTTCTCTATCTGCAATAGTTTTCATTCTATCGGCCAAAAACATGAAAAAACCCTATTTTAGGGGCCGTAACCCCTATAAAGGGACATCTGACAACTTCGACCCTATAGAGACTTTTGTAGAGGTAAATAAGCTGAACATTTCAGCAAGCAACAGCTTCTCTATTTCTGCTATAGTTTTCATTTTATAGGCCAAACACATGAAAAAACATTATTTTAGGGACCGTAACCCCTATAAGGGGTCTCTGACAATTTGACACTATGGAGATTTTTGTAGAGCTAAGTGAGCTGAACATTTAGGCATGCAACACCTTCTGTCTATCTGCTATAGTTTTCATTTTATAGGGCGAAAACATGAAACAAAAAACGTTATTTTAGGGGCCGTAATTCTGTAAGGGGTCATCTGACAACTTTGACCATATGGAGACTATTGTAGAGCTAAATGAGCTGAACATTTAAGCAAGCAACAGCTTTTCTCTATCTGCAATAGTTTTCATTCTATAGGCCAAAAACATGAAAAAACCCTATTTTAGGGGCCGTAACCCCTATAAAGGGACATCTGACAACTTCGACCCTATGGAGACTTTTGTAGAGGTAAATAAGCTGAACATTTCAGCAAGCAACAGCTTCTCTATTTCTGCTATAGTTTTCATTTTATAGGCCAAACACATGAAAAAAACATTATTTTAGGGACCGTAACCCCTATAAGGGGTCTCTGACAAATTTGACACTATGGAGACTTTTGTAGAGCTAAGTGAGCTGAACATTTAAGTAAGCAACACCTTCTGTCTATCTGCTATAGTTTGCATTTTATAGGGCAAAAACATGAAACAAAAAACGTTATTTTAGGGGCCGTAATTCTGTAAGGGGTCATCTGACAACTTTGACCATATGGAGACTTTTGTAGAGCTAAATGAGCTGAACATATAAGCAAGCAACAGCTTTTCTCTATCTGCAATAGTTTTCATACTATAGGGCAAAAACTTGAACGCTATTTTTACCTTTAATGGGCTGTAACCCCTATAAGGAGTTATCTGACAACTTCGTTCCTATGAAGACTTTTGTAGAGCTAAATAAACTGAACATTTAAGCCAGCAACAAATTTTCTCTATCTGCTATAGTTTTCATTCTATAGGCCAAAAACATGAAAAAACGTTATTTTAGGGGCCGTAACCCCTATAAGAGGACATCTGACAACTTCGTCCCTATAGAGACTTTTCAAAATCCAAACGACAGTTTTGTAAACCATACCTCAAAGAACTACCACACCAAGTTAAGTAATTGTGAGACTTATGGTGTTTGAGAAGTTAACGTTTGAAAATAGTATGAAAAACACTGAAAATGATCAATTTTGACAGTCTAAGGGGAAAAACTCCTAAAAGGAATGGTCCTAGGACTTTAACCCCATTATATCATTTGTAGATCTTGCTTATCACATTTACACTTGCCACAATTTTGATATCTGTTACCGTTTTTGAGTAATTTGCAAAAAAACTGCTATTTCCCCCTATGTTCTATTTTTAGCCATGACGGTCATGTTTTTCGATGAATCAAAAATCCAAACATTAATTTCGTAAACCATACCTCAAAGAACTACCACACTAAGTTTAATAATTGTGAGACTTATGGTGTAAGAGAAGTTAACGTTTGAAAATAGGATGGAAAACACTGAAAATGGTCAATTTTGACAGTCTAAAGGGAAAAACTCCTATAAGGAATGGTCCTAGGACTTTGACCCTAATTATATTATTTATAGATCTTCATGTGCTTAATCATATGCGATTTAAATTTTTCAGATATCTTATATAGTTTCCAAGATAGAAGGTTAAATAAGTGCAAAATTTGGAAAAAAAATTCAGAAAAAGGGCAATAACTCCTACATCGGTTTTCGAATCTTCTTGAAAATTACAGGGCAGGTAGATCTTGAGGTGCTGATCACTTTTACCCTGCCAGAATTTTTATATCTGTGACCGTTTTCGAGTAATTTGCGAAAAACTGCAATTTACCCCTATGTTCTATTTTTAGCAATGGCGGCCATGTTTTTCACCGAATGAAAAATCCCAACAGCAGTTTTGTAGAAAATTACAATCATACCAAGTTTCATTCCATTTTTATCAGGCAGTTTAAGAGAAGAAGGTTTTTGAAAAGTTGAACGGACAGACGACGGACGACAGACGGACGCCAAGCGATGACAATAGCTCACCAGGTGAGCTAAAAACCGATATATCAATTTTCTTTAAGAAAATCCCACTCAAAACGAATCTTTCGCTTTATGCTGGCGTCACACTGTCCCGATTTTGACATACGATGGACACACGAATGTGAAAATTTCAACTTCGTGCGAAGTTAGTCCCGAACTTGCTAAAAATCAAAATCAAAACCGAAGGGTATACGATTAGAACCGATGGCTAAGCGATCGGAAAAGTAGCACATACGAATAGCTGCGAACCGATTACGAAGTTGTTACGATGTTATCAAGATTAGTCGAGAATTAGATCTAAAGGAGACACGAATTTATACGACGGCTGTACGACGTCGTGTTTAGCATACGATGGGTCTACGAAGCATCACGATGGGTATACGGTAATAACGCGATTTGCAATAAGATTATATAATTTAGTCTATATAAATTGTCCTTTGCAGCCTCTAATTAGTATTTATGGATAATAAGTTAAAACGATGGCTCTCCAAGCAAACCCCTGCTGTCCCTGATGTCGATCAGTAAGAGTAGATAAGACATTTGATCTCAAGCTAATATGTAGAGCCTGTTAAGATAGAACAAAAAAGATGACGCTACTTTATCTTGTTTTGTTCGTGTCAGTTGACCGAAGCACACATAATCTGAAAACAAGAAGAATATGTTGTAACTATGAAGAAAGTTCAACAATTTTAGCTGTTGCGAACGATTCTTGAACAAAGCGTGTCCACCTTATAATATATAACTTCGTTACCGGTCCTATACCGGTATCTAAGTCAAAATGTCCCGTAAATATTTGCGGACCGAAACGGAATGTAAACTTGATCTCAGTAACCCGTAATGGTGGACTGGCATACAGTACACACCAAAAAGCAGTTTAATAACTATAATTAAGGGTTTAGAGAAAAGTGTGGGAAACTGATATTTCAGTGAAATTCCAAAGTTCAAAGGGTCCTAACTCTGTAAACAATTGCTGATCGGAACAACGCGTTAACTTGATCTTTAACTCATCATGGTAAGACTCACATACCAAAAATCAGTTTAAAGTTTAATATCTATATCACCTCCTTCACTCGGCTAACTGAAAACTCGGTCAGTTGGTTTTATTTAACATGGAGGCTATATGGGAAATGGGTCTGTTGAAGAGTCGGCTATATGTCTGTTGAGAGTAAAATCCAATGGATGGTCATGAAATTTTGTGAAAAAGATGTTATTTTGGCAAAATGACAATAAATTGTCAAAATACAAAATCTTTCAACCAAAATGATATTCATTTGAGCACATTTTCAACTTGCAACAGAGTCAATTAGTTATACCAGTGTTCGATAAAACGAAAAGGCGAGACAGCGGTATGCTCAAATTTGGCAACTATGAATGATTTTTTTTTACAAATAAACAAATTTTTTATACTTTTGAAATATAATTAGCGATTCGGAAAGTAATCTTCAGTTTAAAAATAAAATATTCAAACAACAAAAAGTGATTTAATGTTAAGAGGCTGTCCATGTAGAAATCAGGCAAAAGCCCACCGAAGCTGGCACATGAATAATTTTATCCCAGCAAATTTATTGTTTTAATATATTGTTTGACTCATATGTAAAACAAAAATCACCAGGATTTGTTTGAAAGCAACATGGATGACTTGTGATTCAGCTTTAAAGTTCATGAACAAAGCAACCAAATTTTGCAAATATGCAAGAGTTATCTCCCTTTTTCTGCATATTTTCAATGCATTCTATATAAATTATATCTAAGTTATCACTTCAATAAACCAAAAATCTGCATTTGTTTTGGGGAATGGATGTTAACATGATGTGAAATCAATGAAAATTTTTGAAAAACAAAATTTGTCATGTGCCAGCTATTGCCTGGGTTTTGCTTGGACAGCCTCTTAAAATGTTATTAAAATTGAGTTTTTCTTAAAAAAAGTGCCGGCTAAAGTCTGTTGGTGAGTCGGCAAATTAAATTAAAGTCTGTTGAGAGTTAATTAGCCGAGACAGAATGATTGCAAGCGAGGTATATTTTGAATTTTTAAAAACTTTTAGGATTAACATTTTATATTGTATTAAATCAAGAGTGAAATTATCTCTAATTTTGCGTGTATGTACAGGAAAAGGAAACCTTAAAGCACGAAATCAGTACACACTCTATGGTACTATAGGATAAGGCTGTATACAAGGTATTATACCCCAACTTCTATGTCATGAAGTGTCGAGAAAACTGTGAGGAAAATTTTGCATGTATGTACAATACATCTAAAAACCTAAGTTTTCGGTTAACAAGAGGTAGATGACCTAGGGGCGTAAAATCGAAATACACCATGTGACACTTTAAGACAAAGCAAAATACCAGACCTTTACCTTATGTAGTTGCTTGAATAACTGCGACGGAAATTATGTCACGTACGAACGAACAGACGGACATATGGATAAGGGTTAAACAGTATACCCCTCTTCTTAAAAGCGAGGGCATAATTACAAGTATTTTACTAGTCGAAGCAGCCACGCTGCATACCCCCGCGCTACTCTGGTGTTTGATAGTATAAGGGCAAATAATTAATGAGTGAGTGAGTGAGTGAGTTGGTGTTTTACGCCCGTGCAACGCTATATAGGTTATTTACAGGCGATGAACATGAAAAGGATGATACAATGAACATGAAATGATGATGATATATGAAATATGGGATGGGGTGGGAAACACAGGGACGGTAAATTTTGAAGAACCATAGGAAAATGGGAGAAGTGGGTAGGGGCGGAAAATTTAGCCTATGCGGTGCACTACTTGGCGGTCCACAAAGGGGTCTTTTACGTGCATAAAGCGTGGCATTCTCCACACACGTTGGCCCACTATGGTCGGCGGTCAGGGTTTCCGTATTATAGACCTGACAACCCCCGCGGACGAGGGCTACCCTATTTAGCCACCTAGGGTACACACTTGGTCGCTCTGTGGGCTGAGCACTGACCCGACGTCAGAATCCCAAGACCCTTAGTCGCCTCTTACGACAAGCTAGGCTCTGCTGCGGACCTATTCGCCACCCGGGCCCCGCACGGGACGCAAATAATTAAAAGAAACAAACTATGACCATAATAAGCATTACTAGTACTATCAAATGTGTATGTATTAATATGAGACTTTTCCCTGGTCACGCTGGTAGTGGGAGTGATAGTCATGCAATGAATTATGCATGACGAAGGAATAATGTGCCCTTAGGCAATCTATGCAGCCCAGCCCCTAGGGGCATTATCAAATTTCCGAAACCTTTGGCAGAATCTACATCCATACTCCATAGTGCAACTAACAAGCCAAGTTTCAGTTCCATATTCCAAATAACCTAGGAGGAGTTGCGTGACGAAAGAATAATGTGCCCTTAGGCTACCTATGCAGCCCAGCCCCTAGAGGAATTATCAAAATTCCAAAACTTTCGGCACAGACCCCACCCACAATGTAATTAATAACCCAAGTTTCATCTTTTTACTCCCAGTGGTTACAGAGATTATCCTGGACATTAACGCCATACGTACGTACGTACATCGAACAGCAAAACATTTTCCCCGCGCTTTCGCTAGCGCGGGGATAATAATACGGCTTTGAAATTGTTGATTTTAAATTAGTACTTTTTACTTGTACACATTTATAAGGGCTTCAAAATGCATAAATTAGAACCGATCTGATTTATGGATTCAATCACCGATTATCATATGGAAATAAACAGACCGAACGAACATCCCATCCCCCAACCCACCCGGGTAGTAACAGACTGTTTAAATTCTCGATTTTTTTAATGCACGTATCATGTATGCTTTAAAACGATTGCCATATATATATAATACATTATACTTTGGAGGTTAGAATGGTTTTTGGCCATGTTTGCAATACAAAATCAGTTGGCATAGTTTATAATTAGTTGTAATCTTCTTCACTCTCTTTCTAAGACGAGTGTTACAATTTTTTATTAGTATTTTAAGGATAAGCGTCTCTTGTTAAACGTCTTCATCTTTGATTTTTTAATTCTTTTTTTTTTTCTTTCCATGCTTTCTGTTGGAAAAATTCATTCTTTTTCTTTTCATACTGAAAAATTAATGGTAAGCTTGATCAAACAGATTGATGTGCTTGTTATAACGCGATTTATATTAATTTTACGTCTAATCTATGACTAAACAATCATCACTACGAATATATACGCTTTATGTCACTTTGTAAGATATTTCTATTTGTAAAAAATGTGTGTTATGGCACAAATATAGTATGATATCAGTTGAATAATTTACTCTCAACAGACTGATCAACAGACTGAGTTCATTATAGCCGACTCACCAACAGACCCAATTTAAGACAAAAACACAATAAATGCCACAAAAACGCATGTCTGTCGGTTTTTCTTTCTTATACGTACAGTTATATGTCAAACATACATGATGTACAATTTAAGTTGCGTTTTTCGTAATGCTTACGACTTAATTTTAGCAAAACGCTGTTATGTTTACATTTTCGAATGACAAAATTGATAGAAATATCTCGATGAGTAACACGCCTTTCCATTTTGTAGCTTACCAATGTAAGCTACAGAGAAAAACAATATATGAATACGTTCAGTATTCAATATTGTTTTGCCCAACATATTTTTTTTATTATTAAAGTAAGTAAAAAAGAAATATTTAGTAAAATATATTGACCTTGCTATGTTTTTCTCGATAGTATTTGACCAACAGACTTTAGCCGACTCTTCAACAGACCCATTTCCCATATAGCCTCCATGTTAAATAAAACCAACTGACCGAGTTCTCAGTTAGCCGAGTGAAGGAGGTGTATATAAAAGGTTTAACAAAAAGTGTGAACAAGTTATTGTGACAGCGAGACGGCCGGGTCGGACAGACACACAAACAGGCAGACGGAGTGCAAACCTAAAGTCCCCTTCGGCTTTTGTCGGTAGGGGACTGATAAAAACTAAAGTAAGTTTAAAATGTTTAAAACTTTATTTCTGATATTGAAATTTAAGTATTAAAAGGTGCCACAAAAGCCTAGACGAGGACGTGAAAGAGAGAAGCGCCTGGCTGGAAAGAAAAGGACGAAAAGAAAAGCGTCAGAAGATTCTAGATCCAGACTGTCTTGGCTTTGTTTTGTCTTTTCTTCTTGTACTTTTGAGACTGATCATTCTAGTTTCATTTTTTTTTATTTCCTTTATCAATTTTTCGAAACTAAAAAAATTATGAATAAAGAATTTATGCGGATACTTGTATCATAAGCTGCTGTCTTGTAAGTTTTCCTCCTGCTGCATTTTAATTATGATGAAAAAAAAACAGAGCTATACATGTACTAACTTTTCTTTTTCTAAACGATTTATTGTAACATGCCCCTAACTGAAATGGGTTAATAAATGTCCCTATAAGGCACTATTGACACGTTATATATTTTTTTTACTTCTAAAATCGTACTGCTTTGACCAGTGCCGTGTTTCCATCTCCATGCCATTACATTAGTTACGACGGATATACGAATACAAAACGAGGTCTTCGCGACGCCGTGTTTCCTTCGCACCACCTTCGCAGAGCTTCTTGTTTTATTCGTGCCGCCATCGTACGATAAATTAATCCGACGACACTTACAAAATGTAGAAGGCAACACGAAATCAGAAGATGCTCTCACGAAGGCATTACGATAGAAAGGATGAATTAACGAACACAACACGAACAAGGACCTTCGCACGAACCTTCGGGAGTTTTTTAACATGTTAAAAAATTAGGAAGGCATTACGAAGTTGCTCCCGAAGTTGGAATATTTCAGCCGATGGTGCTACGATGGTAAAAGATGGCAACACGAATAGCGCGATTTGAATACGATCACTCCCGATTTTGAAAATATCCATAATCGTGTTTCCATCGGGGTCAAAATCGGGATAGTGTGACGCCAGCATTATAATATGCGAACAAGGTGGCTGTTTAACAACCACTTTGGTTGAGGTTAAGTTTTCTGTATTAACTGTCATGATCGGCATATAAAATTACCGGTTACTCCATCAATTCACACGGGGTGCATCCAAGTTGCTTTGTAGACACAACGGATAAAAAATGCATGTCTTTTTGGCTCTTTAAATGCATGGAGTTTACAATATTATAGAATGCCGAAGCATGAATATATTTTTTTTGGCAAATCAAAGCCCACATTAGGCATTCCTCGGGAAAATGAACTTGATTTTTTCCCTGTGCACTTACTGTCAGGATTTATTCTTTTTTTAAATTAAATTAATGTTATATTCGCAGTTAAAAACCACTTCACTTATCATTTATTAACAAAAATCATGCGAAGTCAAATCTGGTAGTAAGATTGCGTTCAAATAAGGGAATAGGTGAGTGATATTCATGAAATTTGATCTCAAAATATGTTCATAATGCTGATTTCGCCTATCAAATATCAGAAGCTGTGACCATTAGTTGCTGAATAATGTTATGAAAATTTTAAGCCACACAACCACCACCACCGACATTTTATGCATAAAAATAGATGTTTCTAAAACAAATAAATTGCAATTTAATGCGTTTTTTTTTAATATTACCCTCGGTTATTCGTTTTAAGGTAGACAGAACAGTCACGAACACAGACCTTAAGATGTTATTATAAATTTGTAATGAACAAAACATACATTTGATTAAAAAATGCATCTATTACCAGAATACGCCTCAATCCTGGTACATTTAAAACAGAAATGCGTGGGAACATTTTCAAAATTTGATTATTAATTTAGCCGGGAGTCAGATCAAGATACATCATTTGTTAAATACTTCTTCCTTCTTTTTTATTTTGAGACTTGCTATGTATATTTTATTCTTTTTGTTAGGGATGTTCGCTCGAGGATGTATGTTCCTATTTTTGAAAATAAATATAACATGTATAAGTTTGATGATTGATGTCTAACATGAACAGATAATTTTCTATGGTATAAAATAGGCAAAACGTAACCTCGTTCTAAAGTAGTCCCGTGCTGGGCCCGGGTGGCGAATAGACCCGCAGCAGAGCCTAGCTTGTCGCAAGAGGCGACTAAAGGTCTTGGGATTCTGACGTCGGGTCAGTGCTCAGCCCACAGAGCGACCAAGTGTGTACCCTAGGTGGCTGAATAGGGTGGCTCTCGTCCGCGGGGGTTGTCAGGTCTATAATAAGGAAACCCTGGCCGCTAAACATAGTGGGCCAACGTGTGTGGAGAGTGCCACGCTTCATGCACGTCGAAGACCCCTTTGTGGACCGCCAAGTAGTGCACCACATAGGCTAAATTTTCCACCCCTACCCACCTCTTCCCTTTTTCTGTGGTTCTTCAAAATTTACCGTTCCTTTGTTTCCCACCCCATCCCTATATTTCATTGATCATCTTCATCTTTCATGTTCATTTTATCATCCTTTTCATGTTCATCCCTGTAAATAACCATTATAGCGTTGCACGGCCGTAAAACTCACGTTCTAAAGTAAATTGGATAAACGTAATATGTTGACGGTGTATTTACATGTAGCTGTTGAAACCTACGACAAAATAAATATAAGGATTTGCTAAAACTTCATGGTATGGTCAAAACAATGATCAAAAGAAGATGCATTTATTAGGGCTTTCGTGAGTGCAAAAAAAATCCTATATAATCCGATGATTCTGGAAAATGACAGATATCAAAATTCTAACAAAGTTTCGGATGATAAGAGAATAAAATTTGTTTCTTCTTTTCGAGACTCATCAGAGGCGCGCGCTCTACCCAAAAATTAAAAATGCCGAACACTTGATATGAAGACAAAGAACATAAAACAATAAAAGAAAATGCTGGAAACAAATTAAGACTAAGATCAATCTAAATCTATGTCTGGGGAAAGGGCAGCCTAAACTCTGGGAATTAAAAGTCCATCAGCCGTGCTAACCATCACGGATGTTAGAAATCAAAATAGCAACAAAGTTCAGGACAAAAATGTTGCTACGACTGACGCGCGCAGAAATGATCTCATTACGAGATCAGCTAGCATCCTTAACTGCTATTTATAAAAGTTTATTTGCAAATTTACATTTATTGACATTGTTGAGTGGGATTACAAAGAAATAGTTTTGACAAAGTTGTCATGTAATTACACAAAACAAAACAAAAGTTATTTCCGTTGCAAACAAAATCAAACACGAAAGACAAACCACAGACTTCATTCCTTATAGTTTTGTCTCTATTGCTGACTTCATATACTATGGCCAATTTTATTTTTTCCAAACGCTGGGTAGTATTTCTTAGCCATGTCATATATTTGCATAATCAAGGCATTTTTATATTTTCGTTGCTTTGTGGACAAAACGACAAAACTTTGCACTCTTTAATTAGATTTTACAAAAATGTTTAACGCTGAAGCACGCATATTCTTTTGCAAATTTGGCATACCTCAGACGTATAGACCCAGATATTTTTCTGAACGCTTACTATCAGGATTTATCAGTTTCCTTTTATTGAATAAATAAAGGAAAAAAAAGATAAAACAAGGCAAAGAAATATCTGAGATATTGAAGATTGTAATGGTTCTGATTTGTTACATGCATTTCAACAAGGTTGAAAATAAAATCTGGGATAAACCAGGTTTTATGGCGCATAACCTCCCTCTTACATTTGAGATCATATGTCCCAGAATCACAAAACATAAAACGATTGTGAGACATAATAGGCGCTAGGGAACAAATTCAAAATTTGATTATTAATGTAGCCGACTGTAACCAAGAAACTGGGGACATCATTTTTAAAGACCTGTTCCTTCTTTTTCATTTTGTAACTTGATAAGTATGTTTTTTCTATTTGATAGGGATGGGATGTTCGTTTCAATTTTTGAAAATAAAATAGATTTGAAAACTAGCGTCTAATATGAACAGACAATTTTCAAAGGTATAAAATAAGCAAAATGTGTCCCGGTTTACAAGGTTTGCTGTTGTAAACCAATATACAAATGATTATGATAAAAAAAATTGTAAATTGTTCTTCATACAGTAAAGAATTAGTCAGTTATTGCTCTACTCCCAAGCAAGATGAAGTAGGGCTTTCATGAAAATACAGTAATGCTATTTCGGTTCTGAAACTGACGCTTCTTAAAATATGAAATAGACCAGCAAACAACACCCTTAGATACTTTTTTATAAAATGTTTAAATCCATTTTCATATTTACATTTATTCACATCTGAATTGGTGTAATTAAAGAGAAACAGTTTTCATCATGTTCATAAAGTTTTCATGTAAATTCACAATAGTTGGAATTAAAGAAAACACTGTCAATGCCGTGTTACAACAACGACATCATTCCTCACGGTTGTTTCATTAACACTGACCACTATCATGGTAGTCCTGTAACATAAGACGCTTAAGGTCCATTTGACACAGATTCCAAGCTAAGGATGGGCACATATGACATGTGGCTGGTTAAAACTATTTTAAGGGGGCTAACCTTCCCCGAAAGCATATATTTTTTAAATCATGAAAATCAATAAAAGTGTAAAAAATGGACCTTTAATGTGACCGGTAGTTGCTGTCAGTCGTTTTGCATTTGGTATCTGATGAAAATAAAATTAATTCAAAACCAATCCGAAAAATGTCAATGAAAGACTCCCATATCTTGACATGCATATAGAACACCAAACATAAACACAACTTGTATAAACATGAGCTTTGACAGAGATTACTAGCTAAGGACAGGCATATATAAAATAATGTGGCTGGTTTTAAGTATTGTTTTGGAGGGGGTGGCTGGGCTAAACTTACCAAAAGCAGGCATGTTAAATCATGAAAACAATTAGGTTTTAAAACTCCACAATGGAAAACAAACATTAGCCTTTAATGTGACCAGTTATTGCTGTCCGTCGTTTTGCAATTGGCCTATGATGAAAATAAAATGCAATGTCAATGAAAGACTACCATCTGGACATAGAACAGCAAACATAAATACGACTAGTACACACATGAGCTTTGACATTATAAGAACCAATAACTCTAATCACATGCCATTTCCAACAAAAATGAGATTTTTGTAGAGCTTTTGATTTTTTTAAGACTCTTAGGATTCAAAATATTTTTTTTCATTCTGTTATGATATCTGACTATCAGCCATTTTAAATGATTTTACCCTTTTTGTATTCAGGCATTTTCTTTATTATGTTATTAATTCAAAATGAGATTCGTGCTAACATGCTATATCATTCTTGCAATTGGTTCGGTGGTTTTAGAGATTTTATATTGTTATATAAAGACGGCAGGAGCATTATTTTGATGGTATAAGCTATAAGCTATATATCAAGGACACTTCTGAAGGTTTGGTTTCAAGGTCATGTTAAAGTTTTTTGCCTGCAAAAACGATGTCTCCACCCGTCTCCCCACCAAATTTCTAATTTCAAAAGGTCTATTAGTCCCACAAAAATTTCAGGATAAAAATTTCCTGGTAATTTGCACAACTAAATATGGTCCCCTTCCTACATACCAAGTTTCGTTGAAATCTGTTCAGTAGTTTCAGAGGAGTTGAGCTAACAAAGTGATGATAAGGATTTTCAGCAGTTTCAGAGGAGTTGAACTAACAAGGTGATGAAAAGGATTTTCAGCAAATTTCTAAGTTCAAAGGACCATCACTCCCACAAAATCAAAATTTCCCGTTAATATGCACAACTACATAAGGTGCCCTTCCTATATACCAAATTTCGTTGAATTTGGTTCAGTAGTTTCAGATGAGTTGCACAGACAAACTTTGTGACGGCAGACGGACGGACAGGACAAAAACAATATGTCTCTCCACAAAAGTGGGGATGAGACATAATTCGAAGCAACATAAGTTTTCTCGACACAACCTTCATACTCAACGGATATTTCGAAATACACGATGCAAAACAGTCAGGACCCTAACCAGTAGTCACTACTCACTGTTTAGCAATTGTCCTGACTTTTGGATTAGTGCTCAGTTCACAGAGAGAACAATAGTGTACACTAGGTGGCTGGATAGGATGTCCCTCGTCCGCAGGGGTTGTTATGTCTACAACACGGAATGCCTGACCGCTGACCATAATGGGCAACGTGTGTGGAGAGTGCCACGCTTCGTGGACGTTAAAGACTCCTTTGTGGACCGCCAAGAAGTGCATCACCCCTTTCTCAATTTTCAGCCCTTACCCACCTCTCCTCTTTTCCCCGTGGTCTTCAAAGGTTTTCCACTCCATCTCCATTTTTCTCATCATAATCATTCCATGTAAAGCAATTTGAATCTGTGGTCTCTTTAATCTCCAATTCTGGAGGATATATTGAAGGAATCCATGTACCAAATGAAAAGGACATCATCAATATATCTGAATGTAAGATTAAATGACCTTGCCTCTTTCACCTTCTTGTTCTTTACGAGTCCCTGAAGAAATTCAGTCTCGTAAGAGTATAAAAACAAATCAGCGAGGAGAGGAGCACAGTTTGTGCTCATTGGAATACCGATTTGTTGTTGAAAAATCTCTCCTCCGAAGGTGACAAATATGTTGTCAATGAGGAAATCAAGCATACTGCAAACTTGTTCCAGTGTGTAACAAATTTTATCTTTGAAAGATGTTTTGGAAAAGAATGTAGAGTTATAACCCAAAACAACAAAATTCCTAGAGTTTGAAAATGCTTTTTCGAGAAGTTTTTTTTCAGGCGACATTTTAGTTTTTCGTGTGGTAAAGTAGTGTATAAAGTTGAAAAATCGAACGTTTTCAAAGAATGAACCTCAGAAAATGATCTAGATTTAAAATGATCTAACAAATCTTTTGAGTTCTTCAAAATCCACATATTGTTGATTCCACTACGATTATAAATAGTGTCGCAGTATGCTTTTTGACCTTCTTTGACAGCAGACAAGATTTTAGTTAAGTGAACGGACAGCTCTGTAGTTGAACATGATGAAGATCCAGCTATATACCTTTCTTTGTACGGATTTTTGTGAAGTTAAGGTATTCAGTACAAAAATGGTAACTCTTTATGTTCCTCTTTCATTTGAATATTGAAAGAGGACAAAAAGATAAAATAAGGATGACAAGTGCGAACATAAGATTTAACAAAGAGACGTTTTATGTCATTTAACTCTGTTTCAAACTTAACCCTTTTTCTATTCTTTTTCAATAGCCAAGTTAATACGAAAAAAATATAAAATTTTTAATAACTAAAGGAGTATGTTCAGTAAGTACTGAAATTGGCCACATTTTTTACCAAATTTTCAAATTTGTACTATCTCAATGGATTTGATGTAATTCAGTCATTAGATAAGCCAACTTTACTTAATCAATAGATTTCACATGTTGACAGCCAAATGCTTGATATTATGACGTCATAAACTAAAAACTCAGAAAATATCAATATTAGGTTCATTGTTGAGGATTTGTTAGTTGGTTTTCTTCAAATCAGTATAGAGCACATTCGTCGACAACTTTAATTCTTTCCCTATCTATTTGTCAGGCAAAATATGCATATCTTCAGTAGATGAGTGTGCTCTATGTTGAATAAGAGATTTCTCACCAAAAATGCCCTAAAATTGTCGAAAAATTAAATATTTCATGAAATCATATGATTTTTTGCCCGATGTTCTCCTATCTGTTGAATATTTCACAGCAAGTTATTTGCTTTCCTTAAAAAAAAAAGATTTCAAAACATATTTCCCACTTATTTTAAGAAATTTACTTTAAGTTAAAATTTTGCGCCTTTTAGGCTATTACTGAACCTACTCCTTTTTACATCATTTTTCTTCGAAATTGGTCATTTTCTTTGAGACTAACATTTAAATGGAAATTAAGCAAATCATTAAAAAACTAAGTGGAATACTTTTTAAATTATTTTTTAAAGTGCTTGTCTTGATGCACACATTGACAACATTAAAAGAAAATTTATTGAAAAGGAAAACAACGGAAGCGCACATCATTTGGAAAGGTTTTCTGGACAATATATCAAATTTTTACGTTCTCTGATGTATGAACCCCGTGTAGTTTCAGGCAAATGGTTTTAAACTTAATAGATTTATTCATAAAAATCAGAAACAAAGTCCGGTTTATATATATTAATGGTTTGTAAAAAGATTATTCAAAGAAAAAGATATTTGTTAAATGACATTATTAGCACCATCCATTACCTAGCCCCGATATCACTCATGGTAGACACCGGATTACCATAGCTATCTAGACAGGTCAATTAACTACCACCCAAGGTTGTTCCATTGCGTAAAAGAGAAAATGAAAATGCATTTAAGCTCTTAGGAAACTCGAAAGATGTTTATATTCTGATTTATACAAATGACTGAAATATATGAAAATTGATGGAAAATTTAAGAAAATTTACTAATTCTAAATAATGTATAAGAACCTCATTCTAATTTCGTAAAACCAACTTACTGCAGTGCTAGACTGTAAACTCACTGCATCTGACGCTTGTCTAAAAATAACTAACTTAAAAGCGCAAACCAATGAAAGGTCAAATAAACTAGAATTTTAAGAGTACAATTTTTTTTTAAAAGTATCCAACAGAATGCAGGTTTTAACTAAAACATAACGTTTTCTTGTAATTTCATGAACAATTATTTAACACTTTATCTTAGTACATTTATGGATAAAAATGCATTGTTCTTCATAACATGTCACTTTTAAAAATCGTTGAAAGTGACCAATATGTTGGGTTTCTAAGTAAACCAGGTGCGGATCTAAGGAACATTGCATCGGGCCTAATTATATGTTTTTTGTACATATTCCACGCACGTACCCCCCCCCCCCCAAAAAAAAAGCAGACAAAAAACAAACAAACAACAAAATTATCTTATATATGACCAGGCTGAGATGCGAGCAGGAGCAGCGAGGTGGAACTGTTCAAGTTAAAAATAATCAATGAAAACCGTCGCAAAATTTATCATTGATGTAAACAAATGAAAAAGTTTTTGTGTATCCCTAATGTACTTAGGATTTCAGTTTATTCAAATATTATTTTTTTTAATAAATAAAGGTTTTCATACAACCATGAATGGATTAAATGATTACTTCACCCGAAAATACTTATTTTGTATTTTCGGGCCTGTTTACATTTACTGGCCTCGATTTTTAATGAAAGAGAGCCTGTTTCCCCCATGAAATCAGTGTAAAAAAAAACATTTAAAATTCAAAATGACAGGAATGCAAACGTCGAAATGTAACTACTACCCGGTGACTAAATTAGTGCGTGCCGTCAAGCAAAATGACCACAAACCACAGTGGTGCATCGTATGACAAAAAATGCTACGTTCTAAGCAATACTAATACTACTGTTGATGGTTGCGATAAAAACAAGAGCCTCGGCTACCCTGCTCATGCAAAAATGCAAAAATAGCCTAACCTTTCCTATCCTACCATATCCCCATGTTCATTTTATCGGATCTTCCATGTTACATTTCTCAGATTCTGCCAAATTTGAACATCTTTAATTTGTACAAGTAAAGTATTGATACAGGCTTCTTGTTTCATTTCATGACTTCAAAGTTAGCTAGTTATTTAGTTATTGCTTTACTCCTAAGCAGCGCGATTTCGGCTTTTTCCGGGAGATGAACATGTAAATGGTGATACAATGAACATGAAAAGATAATGAAGTGGAGAAAGGGGGGCAATAGGCTAATCGGGGAAGAGGATCTTACAATGTAAATACCACTGGAAAAAGGAGTGATGGACAGGGACGGGTGATTAAGCCTCCTGCATTGGGATCCTATGGGTCCATTCAACCACTTGAGGAACACATTCCAGTCCCTTTGTGGGAAAATGTAGGTTTCTAGGCGCTCTTAAGTGGACTTTAACAGACAAGCTGCTGTTGCGGGCTTATACGCCACCCAGAGCCCGCACGCGACTTCAGAGAAACGGATGAGTAGTTACATGTAGGTATGTATCTGCAAATTTTAGACATACATGTACATATGTATATGAGTTTGAATGAGCGAATGATTGAGAAATGTTTAGTGAGTAAGTGAGCGAGTAAGTTGGTATTTTAAGCCCTTACAAGGCAATATTGGTTGTATGCAGGCGATGACCATAAAAAAGGATGTTAATGAACATGAAATGATGAGAAATATGGTGGTGGGTTGAGAATCAAAGGAACAGTTAATATATGTTGAAGACCTCAAAAAAGGATTGATGGATATATAGGGGCTGCAATTTTGCTCATGTGATGCATCACTTTGCGGTCCACAAAGGAATTGTTAAATTTTGTTGTGGCATTTTTTGCAGAAGGAAAATGAAAGATTTTTTGTGTTAAAGTACTAGTACCGCTAACTTTTGCTGCAGCATTGCTAAAAAGATTGCTAGATTTCTTACATCCTATCCTCGTCAGGATTTAGCAAAACTTATTGATAATCTTTGTGTTAAAAACATTTTCGGTTTCACCCCATGTCAATGAATTCAAAATATGAGGGATATAGCCGTTAAAAACAAAAAGCTTGGATGAATTTGGCCACAGAGAATATTTTGAAAAGCTGGACGAACGGACGATATGAACAAAACAACAATCAATGCTATATTTATTAGATAAAAGTTATATTCAGCTTTAAGTAATCAAGCATTGGTGTTTGTCTTTCAGCAATGCTGAAGCAAAATTGAGAAATAGACGATAAAGAGATGTGGAATAAGTGTACGCGACACAACCAACATTAAAGAAACGGCAATTTAAAAATCACAATGGAAAACAGCCAGCGGTCTTCAACATGACCAAAGGTCACTGCTCGCTGTCTTGCATTGGCCCAAGACTAAAAATACAATACATAAGATTCAAACAAATCCCTAGATTATGAACGAAAGACCCATTTCTGGACATAAAACAAAAAGACAGATAGTTGATAAGGACAAACAAAAGCTTTGACAAGGATTCCTGGCTTAGGACAGGCACATATAAAATGTGGTGGGGTTAAACTAGTTTTTTGGGCCCAACCTTCCCCCTATTCTTTATTGTACAAAGCACAAAAAAATAACACACTTTAAAAATCAAATCGATGAAAGTTCAATTTACCAAGAGAGAACATGAGACAAGAGTACTATACGAGAACAACAAAACGTAAACACTTTTACAAACATCTTGTAAGAAATACATCAATCATTGTGATTGCATTAACTTCATAAGAGAGATAACCCAAGCTGTAAAAACTGAAGACACCGATTTATCATTGCACAATAAATTGCATTTTCTGTAAACCGGTTTTTTAGAAGAACTTTAAATAGCGTCATTTGCTTAATATGAGTAATAGGAACTACGAAAATTGATAACTATGCTGTAATTTCGAATTCTCTTTGAATAAACCCATTACTTAATTGAAAGTTAGTTTTTATTGACATGATTGTCATTCTAATTGAAGGAATTATTAATAAATTTGTATCTTCTCATATGTACGATTGTAAGGTGGAAACATTTTTTTTAATCGATAGAATAGAAATCAGCAAGAGAACAGACCGTATTTTTGCAATAAAAAATCGCATACCATAAACCATATAATGTAAGCTACCTTTACATCAGAATTCCATAGTTAAGCTTTATGTAACTAGATATAATAATATATAATATATAAACAAATAAGAACAAAATTAAGACTGTCTTGAAATTTGTGGTTAAAATTCAATCTGTAATAGATTCTACACTGTTTTTTTTTCTTTCAAAACCTGCATTAATAAGCAAAATTTAGTCAACGTTAAAGCTTTTTTTTCTTATATTTATTGCATCTTTTCATACCATTTATTTGATCATATAATTCATTTGAATTTATTTAAAATTTTCTGATTGCCTAAAATCCCATAAAGGAGTACTGACGAGTTTATATAATGGATGATAAAATCCCATTATGAATAAATCTCTATGAAAAGTAAGACTAAAGTGAAATAGAATTACTTTTTAATATTAATTAAAATAATAGTAACAGCGTTGTTAACATTCTTTTCGGCTTTAATACACAATGTCAGTTTTTGTCACTGCTCTGTAGAAGTTATAATAACTTGAATATTGAATTGATAATGCATGTAAAAAACTTGTTATTGACCGATCAGAATATACAAAATATGCTAAATCTATTTATTTTAAAAGTATAAACAAATATATATTTAACTTGATATGCTAATTTTTTTTTAACAATTACAAATACCAAAATGCGGGTATGGACGGTTAATTTGGATATGCTATATATCGATATTTCAAGGAGTTACCTCTCATCAGTAGCATTTAAGTCAAAATATTGGAAGGTCAAATTCCAAAACTGTTGAAAACGAAAAGTACTCAAAACCAAAACGTTCAAACAAGGAAGCCAAATCCAGTACCGAGGATATCGACCATGTGCATTACAAGGAAAGAAACCTGGTGTTTTAAACAATTTTGAATCTTAAAAACGGAAATTTCAGCGACAAAAATATTAGAAATTTTATGGTAAATCGTGTCAGACAAGTCTGACTACCAGGCTTGTGATTACCCTCGGGGACCTCTGGTCCACCAGCAGCGGTTATCGCCCACTGATTTCAAAATTACAAATACCAAAATGCGGGTATGGACGGTTAATTTGGATATGCTATATATCGATATTTCAAGGAGTTACCTCTCATCAGTAGCATTTAAGTCAAAATATTGGAAGGTCAAATTCCAAAACTGTTGAAAACGAAAAGTACTCAAAACCAAAACGTTCATGTGCTAAATCTATTTATTTTTAAAGTATAAACAAATATATTTTTAACTTGATATGCTATTTTTTTTTAACAAAATATGCTAAATCTATTTAATTATGGACTCATCGGGCTTAATATATTGGACTAACAAATTTGGATATAAACGGCCACAGTCGAAAAGATTTGACGAGACTTGGCAAGATAATCAGATTACCAAAAAATACCGGGCATGTCTGCGCACCACTGGTAACAGTGGATGCAAAATATTCCTCTTGTTAAGAACCACCAAGAGAGAACGGGGCCCCGCTTTCCCAATACGACGGGTCATATCCCAGCACCCTCTGGTATAAGCAACTTTAAAAAGTTCAGAGGAGACAAAACCAAAATTTATACAATAATATTTTACTAATAGTAAATCATTTAACATGTAGCTCAAACTGGTAACAGTCCAGAGCCGACAACTCATGGTAACATGAGATTGTCTAATTCAATCTTCTAGTGGTAACACTAGAAAGTATTAAAATGATTATGATCCGCCGTACAATTATCAAAAGATTCGAGGCCCTTTATCTTTGTCCAACCTAACTAAGAAAATAATATTAGCATGGTATCTATTCCACCCTGCACGAACTGGTTACAGTTCAGAGAAAAATGATTATGATCCGTCATACAATTCAAGGAAAAAACGGGAACCCTTATCTTGCGAAATCCCGCCAAATCAAACTGTGACAAATATTTATTTTAAACATAATTCTTTAAAACATAATGCATGTCAAAACAAAATTTCTTTTTAAACAAACTTGTTCACGAAGTCCACATCTTATGATTATAAACGAATTCCAGATGATTATGTACAGCAGTTACACTTCCAGTATTTGACGTCTCATGATAGTTCCTGTGTTACACTGACAGTTTAACGTTCTTGACAATGACGTGCACATCTTCTCCTCCGACCTGCAAAAACAATGAAACAGCAGCAGCAAAAATATTCTATAAAATGATGGCTGATAGGGGGAGGGAGGGGGGGGGATTTCAAAACTTTTTTAAACGAAAATGGCGTTATGTAGCAATCAGGCGTTTTTACGAATTGATTTATGGGTAATTTTGTTTAAAGAACGGAACAATTACGGGTGATGGTTGAAGTTCCGCGCAATTTGAATAACGTTCGCAATAATTAAATTGGTTTATCTAATATGCGATAAACGTAATTAATTATGGACTCATCGGGCTTAATATATTGGACTAACAAATTTGGATATAAACGGCCACAGTCGAAAAGATTTGACGAGACTTGGCAAGATAATCAGATTACCAAAAAATACCGGGCATGTCTGCGCACCACTGGTAACAGTGGATGCAAAATATTCCTCTTGTTAAGAACCACCAAGAGAGAACGGGGCCCCGCTTTCCCAATACGACGGGTCATATCCCAGCACCCTCTGGTATAAGCAACTTTAAAAAGTTCAGAGGAGACAAAACCAAAATTTATACAATAATATTTTACTAATAGTAAATCATTTAACATGTAGCTCAAACTGGTAACAGTCCAGAGCCGACAACTCATGGTAACATGAGATTGTCTAATTCAATCTTCTAGTGGTAACACTAGAAAGTATTAAAATGATTATGATCCGCCGTACAATTATCAAAAGATTCGAGGCCCTTTATCTTGCCAAGATCCGCCACATGGATGGGTCTATACCCATTCACCCATTGAAAGTACTTAGTTTAAATGAAATTGAATAAATCATTTATTGAATTGTTTCTGGAAAGCAAAATATATTGTCCGATGCTATGAACGATTCGAAAGCTCCTTGAATATTGTTGAGATAAATGTCATTTCCGATGTCTGATAAATGTGTACCATCAAAGCGGTACAACTCCTTCTCTCGAGATCTAATGTTCGGATGTTTAATAATGCGATGACCTTCATTCTTCACAAAATTATTGATGGCACAGTTTACGCGCTTACGAATTTTTTCAATCGCTTTTCCGTCACCATCAGCAACATGCCAGTATCGCCTCATTAAAATCTCACTCCATACAAGTTTTGTATCTGGCAACAGAAGAGTTACTCTTAAAAGGTCTCTTTTCATATCTTCAATAAGGCCTTCAGAAAGACCTTTTCCTAAATCATTTGACCCCAATTGAACCATGAGAAAGTTTGGAGGCGGCATTGTTTTAAGTTTCTCTTCGACTGTGGCCGCGAAATCGTACCAAGACATGCCTCGAGTGCCGAACCAACGTATTTGGACTCCTCTGTAATGAAGGCCAAGGTTTTGACCCCCAAGTCTTGAGTAAGCTCGTCTCTGTGCCCAATACACTATTGACGACCCAAAAAACCAAACTGTTTTTTGACCTAGAACGAAGTAAATATTTCTGTTTTATAACCTTATGTATCTAAGATACGCATTAGAAGTCCAACGCCCACATTGTTTTATAATATCATCATGCATACCCATTTTTGCCATATCTGTTGCACGCCCAATACGGAAAGAATGTGAGCTTATATGCTGAGGTATGTCACAAAATTTTAATGCTTTGAGGAGCATAGCCGAAAATTGATATTTTGTTAGAGCTAATCCATTCAAATGGATAAATAATTTGTTTGAAAAATCTTCTCTATGTGGGCGTATTGCCAAATAAGACAACATAAGCTTAACTGGGCATATAGATACTTCAGGTTGACTGCTTACAACCAGAGTTGTGGAGTTGCCTCTTTGATCAGTTTTTGAACTTCTTATCTTAACCTGCATTTCATTAGTGTTGCATTTTGCATCAAATGAGATATCATCTCTGTTCAATGCATGACTTGTCTCACAACCAACGGAATTACTGGCGTGTGAAATCGCTAACTCGCTTACCCGAAGCAAGGCGAAATGGGCAAGAGAAAAAGCGGCAGCAAACAATTTTGCTTCATCCACTGAATGGCAAACTTTGTCAAGGGAAAATATCAGTTTTTTAAGCATCTCTTTATTTATAGGGGCCCTCACATCCGGGGTTTTGGGTTTTTTCCGTCTCAGGCCCTCTACTAGTTTATTAATAATGAATGATTTAGTTGGATCAAAAAGATTGTCTTTTTTATGCATAAAGCTTAGTCCAGAAATATAGGTAGATACAGTAGAAGCAGATATACCCTTGTGTGAGAGAAATGCTACATAATAAGCCAGTTCGTCAATTGGGATAGGCCAAATATTAGGAAAATTATAGGTTTTTCGAAAGGACTTGAAAGATTCCACTGCTATTTCATAAGTTTTCCAGGTATTTGTAGACATAGATGAACTTATCAGTACGCTGACTTCACTGTTTAAATCTTCCAAAGATGGGACGGGATGGCACAGGGAGTAGCGTCTGCTGTGGGGCACAGTTTCTTGAATTTCTGAAAATCACCACGAGAGAGAGAGTCAACCAAACTATTGAGGTGGCCAGGGATATGTTCGCATTTTAGTAAAATATTTAATTTCAGGCATAACATAACAATCTTCCTGACAAGAGACATGACTCGGGGGACTTGGAAGACATTTTATTAATAATAGTTACAACAGCCTGGTTATCAATCCTAAATAAAATCTTTTTATCTGCCAAAACTTGACCCCAAATTGTTAAAGCCACGACTACTGGAAAGAGTTCCAAGAACGTAATATCCAACATAAGTCCATTATCGACCCAGAACTGAGGCCAAAATGCTTGAGCCCATTTCCCGTTAAAGAAAATTCCAAACCCTTTACCTTGACCTCCTGCACTATCGCTAAACAACTGCAATTGTTCGTTAGAAAGCCAAAGACGATCTAGCATAACGGTTTTCCCGTTATATTCATCTAGAAATTTTAACCAGATTTTTATATCTTCTTTCATCTCTTTGGTTACCCATGTTTTGTGGTTTGGCTGCTTTAAATTACAAGTTGCATCAACCAAACGACGACAAAAAGCTCGCCCAGGGACAATTACTTGACATGCGAAATTTAGACTACCCGTCAAGGACTGTAATTCTCGTAAAGTAACTTTCTTTATATGCAAGTATGTCTGAAGTAACTGTTTCAGTTCATCGATCTTATCTTGAGGGAGCCTCATTTCCATCAAATTGGTGTCAAATTCTACCCCCAAAAATATAAGGATTTCAGTAGGTTCTATGGTTTTTTCTTCTGCTAGGGGGACCCCCCACGACGCACAACAATCACTAAAACACGACAAGGTGACGTTACAGACCTCAGACTTTTTGGGACCCCCAAAGAGAAAATCGTCTAAATAATGAATAATATCATTGTTTTTTGATCGGTCTTGAACAAACCAATGTAATGCCGTTGAAAAAGATTCAAAAAGAGCACAGCTAATTGACGCCCCCATCGGTAGACATTTGTCAAAATAATACTGATTATCAAATTTAAATCCTGTCAAATCAAATTCACTGGGTGACAAACGAAGTAATCTAAAAGCCGACTTAATGTCGCATTTGGCCAAGAGAGCACCTTTGCCAAGATTTTGAATCATCCTGACTGCGTCGTCAATGCTGGAATACACTACCGAACAGCAATCACGATCAATGTAATCATTAACAGAATTATTTGCGGGAAATGACAAATTGTGAATCATGCGGAACTCGGAACTAGACTTTTTAGGGATGACTGATATAGGTGATACTCTGAAAGTAGGGAAAGGGGGAGTGGGAAATGGCCCAGCCACTCTGCCTAAAGCAATTTCTTTATTAATTTTTTGCTGAGCAATAGATGCTAGTTTTCCAGTTATTTGTTTACAGGAATTGGAATCAAAAGGTGTGCGGGGTCCGGAATATTGTAATTTGAACCCATTTTTAAGCCCGTTCAATAGTTTGATAGCCTCTTCCTTTTGAGGGTAATTTAAAAGAGACTCCCGCACTCGGTCAACTTTAATCGGAGAACTCCCCAATGAATACAGTTCTTTCCTTCCTGTGAAAACAAATCAAGTGCAAATAAAAAATTAAAAATGTATTGCCTTAAGAACAAATGTGCAGTATTAATTACAATTTACAGGTTTTAGCAGGGTGTCTACCATTACAGTTACTACATTTGTGTGAAAATCTGCAATTTAGTCCATATTTACAAAATGATCCTTTGTTAAACATATTACATGTCATGTTTCCTGAAAGTTGTACTCCAGTTTTTGACTTGGATTCACGGACATAATTATTCATGCTTTGTCCTTGTTCCCTTGCATTAGGGTTATCCCTATTAATGTTAGAGTTTGCATTTGATGCTTGGTTTTGTCTTGGTGGAGCACGATAATTTGTAAACTCGTTATTGGGAGTAACAACATATAACATCCACAATTCCATGTCTATGACACCCCAAGATGATGACGGGGTACGACTTTTCCGAAGGCGATATTGCTCATCATACAAGACCCATCCCGATACACAACCCCTACTTGCCGCTGTTCTTATAATATGCATGTATTTCATTAATTCCATGCCCTTTTCTGGCCATTTTTCAAGTATAACGCTTGAATAAACCATGAAAGCCGAGGTCCATAAGTGAATACTTTTAATGCTGTTATATTTTTTGGGAACAAGGGACAGGACCCCGGCTTTTACTGTAAGGTCACCCTCAACGTTGTCATCATGTAATGAAGAGCTTGGATTGGCTTTTAGCAAAAGATTTAAATCAATAAATTCTCCATTCCATATTTTCTCTTTGATTTTTTGAGGAATGGATGATGAAATTGGATCAAATATGCTTGATGTGGCTTCTGGGTGTTGTACTTGTATTTTGTTATATAAATCTAAATTTTGATCGTTTGGGTTAGGGGGGACTGTCTGAATAAACCTACCCTGTGATTGTGTTGCTTGGCCAGACGTAGAAGGACCTGGAGTTGCTTGTTGGGGCTCTGTAATGGGATCTGGTGCGTCGCTACCTCTTGTCGACAACGAACGATGATGCTCCTGCTGGTCTCCTGCAACGATATTGACCACTGGTCCATGGGAAATTGAGAGCTGAGTTGTAGTTGCTCTAGCTGGACGACGTGCACTATTTAGATTTAAAGTGTCACAGACGCCCGATCCAGAACTAGAAGAACTTGTTGATGGTATGGCGTCTTCCACTGGTGCAGAATTGCCCATCTGTCTTGTTGTAGATTTTCGCGTATTGTTCGTTTTACGTGGCTTCTTTGGTGGTTGTTTGTATTTGTTGGGTGCCTGGTGATTTCTTTTTTGTGGTTTCATCTTTATATGTCACCACACTGTCGAAGATTCGATGGATTGAATTTCAAAACTTTTTTAAACGAAAATGGCGTTATGTAGCAATCAGGCGTTTTTACGAATTGATTTATGGGTAATTTTGTTTAAAGAACGGAACAATTACGGGTGATGGTTGAAGTTCCGCGCAATTTGAATAACGTTCGCAATAATTAAATTGGTTTATCTAATATGCGATAAACGTAATTATTTTAAAAGTATTAACAAATATATTTTTAACTTGATATGCTAAATTTTTTTTAACAAAATATGCTAAATCTATTTATTTTAAAAGTATAAACAAATAAAGTTTTAACTTGATATGCTAATTTTTTAAACAAAATATGCTAAATCTATTTATTTTTAAAGTATAAACAATTATAACAATTGAGGGGAAAAAAGGCAAGTTATCATTCCTCTATGATATGTGTGTAGTTCCTAAGTTATTACATGCCTGGTCGTCAGACTTGTCTGAGACGATTTACCATAAAATTTCTAATATTTTTGTTGCTGAAATTTCCGATTTTCAAATTCTAAATTGTTTAAAACACCAGGTTTCTTTCCTTGTAATGCACATGGTCGATATCCTCGGTGCTTGATTTGGCTTCCTTGTTCGAACGTTTGGGCTTTGAGTACTTTTCGTTTTCAACAGTTTGGATTTGACCTTCCAATGTTTTGATTTAAATGCTACTGATGAGAGGTTAATCCTTGAAATATCGATATATAGCATATCCAAATTTACCGTTTATACTCGCATTTTGGTATTTGTAATTATTGAAAAATAAAAACTGTGACCATTACGTACGAACCTAGGAACGAACGATCACACGCAATATCTCCTCCCCTGCTCCATTGGCTTCGGGAATACAAATACGATCGTACGCCAAAGCAAATTTATGATTCATGTCTATTTTGTACAAGGATTTATAAAAAAATATCCGTAAGCAAAGACTTACGAAAGGAATCTGAACAGCTGACGCCTCTAAACTTTGTTCAGTATAAATTTCAAATAACTGAATAATATAAAATCACCACAACTTTCAAAAAAATGTTTAATAATCGTACTTGGCTCAACTAATCCTTCAATAACAGAAATCATTTAAGGAAGAACAGATGGAAGTAATTCAACACACTACTTCCAACACAGAGAAAATACAATCCTTTTAACGGAACCAAACTTCATTTTGCTGACAAATGCATACGCGATGTGTATTTAAAGGTCTTGTTGAAGCTAAAACCATATAAGAAATAAATAGATAATTTAATTTTCATTGGAAAATCAAGAGGCTTAAAAGTCAGTTACCATAGGTAAGGGTTCCAGGTTGTGCCAGATATTCGCCAAGGGGGTTTAATGCTGTCTTGTGAGTTGGTTCAGTTTCTTTCTATTTTGTGGTCGTATACAGTTGAGACCAGTTCTAACATCTCTTTAGAACTGCCAGAAACTGTCAGGAATCAGTCCTAATTCTGTTCTGCTGACAGTTCTTGGACAGTTTATGACAAGCCGTGTTCTGTCATAGAACAGTTCTGGACAGTTCTGCCCTATGACATATTAAGAACTGTTCTAAGCCCAGACAGTTCTTAGGTGTCTTACGCCCTGACAGCCCTACCTTGTTCTGCGCCTTGACAGTTCTAAGCCCTGACAGTCCCTGACAGCTCCTGACAGCTCCTGACAGTTCTAAACCTTTAGGTTTTAGAACTATACTCTGGTTCATTTTCAAATAGCAATCAAACAATATACATAAACTTTACAATCTTCTTATGTACATGTAGCAACATTCCGTCCGATCCAGCTAATAAAATTTACATATCAAAAATGATTCGTTATCTCAGGGCTTTTTGCGACTTTACATAATTACTTATATATAATTAATTAATCGTCATGTCTGACACAAAATTTGCTGACGCAGGGTTGTTACTCCTCGGTTGTTGTCTTCACAAGAAGAAGTTCTCCGAAAGATAGCATTTGCTCGTTATCAAATCTAGGACTTCTATCTCTCAGATGAAAACAGATGTTGGTTTGTCATGGGGTTCTGTTTTGTCCTACTTGATGGGATTTTAAACACTTAATTGACCATCAGAAACGCAATGGATGTGTTGCAACATTTGTGGAACTGCTTACATTTCCATTACACCGGGTTCACTTTCGTCACGATCTAAGTTTGCGTTGTTGATTACTTTTGAGTTGTTTTTATGTGCTTTATGTTGTTTGTTTCTTCGTTCGTCTTTTTAAATATCCATATATCATAATCAAAATAAGTTCACCAATGTTAACTTTTTGTTGGGGTCACAAAATGGAAAGAGCTGTAACAATAAATAATATCATTATTTGTCAATGGTAGTGTTACACTTTGACTTCATGTTTTGATTTGGTAAACTACAAAATCAAAAAGAAGATAAAAAATATGGACTACTGATATTGGTTTATTTTTTCTTCTGATGCATAGTTTTCATTTTTGGTGCAGAAAAATACAAATATATTTGAATTAAAAAAAACTGGCTTAAGAAAAATCGCTGATGCTAAATTTATAGTTGATTGAATATCTGTAACGATAACACATTCGCACAAGTCTTTTCCCATGAAAACTACTGACAATTTTGTGGTGTTTGGAATTAAAGCATACATAAAGAGTGTAGACTCAACTATTTAGATCAATAAAAAAATGCCTTGATTTCAACGCATCTTGCGAATGAGAAAAAATATAAGCTAATTATCATTTTAGAAAATTGCCAACAGCTATTAAGCAAGACATTTGAAGTACAAACCGTTCATCGTCACTAGGTCCATTGGCAATCTCTTATGTTATTTAATCCATCCTTTAGCAAAATTCAAATTTGAATTATTCCTATGCTTTATTTCCAAACTTTGATGTTTCAATAACCATTGTCATGATTGTTATATTTTTCAATATTTTTTTTAACCAAGCAATAAGCTTTTATTTTTCCTACAGCTTAATTCTCATAATATTACATTTTACATACTCATTTATATATTAATGGTTTGTAATAACTTTTAAGTATCGAATTGTGTATGGTTAATATAAAAGTATAATGGTTTTTTTTGGCCCCACTGTAACTTTGATTCTGATTATTTTGATGTCCTTAGTCAAAGAAGCAAAGAGGCACCAAAGGGGCATTCGAGTGTCAAAAGTCGAAAAGGACAACGACGAAACCGGTAAACACGAACAAAAACAGCACGAAGAAACACAAACACTCAATCAACCGAACGGAAATCAACAACGCGAACTGTCTTGCTCAACGGAGAACAAACATTTAGTAATACTCTAGCAAATTTTGTTTATTCTTTAGTTTATCTAAGTGTCTCAATGGTGTTTTAAACGACAATATATTTTTTAGTGAAAATCATCATCAACTTATTACAGGGAAAGCTAATAAACAATTTTTGAAAGTGAAGATACCGAAAAAAATTAAAGAAGTCAATCGTTCTAAAAGAAAACACTTCGGACAAAAAGAACCAAATCGATGTTTTGAAGACTAAGTACATTGGCCTGATTATGTGGACCCCTTTCTCCATGATCTCTTTGTGTACATTAAATATAAATAAAACCAAAATAATTTAAATTGTTAATTTATTTCCTTTAATTTGTTCAATATTAACGCTGTAACCAAATAAGATGACCAAAGGTGATAATTTAATATTACAAATACAGAATTCCTGGATCCCCCGCCCAGTGACAAAAAGTCCGCTCAATTAACAGTTAGTAGGTACACAAATGTCAGAGACAGACCAGGAAACGCATTCCACCAACATAAGATCCCTACCAAATATCGAAAGCTTACAAATAGAAAAAGCTGAGAAATCTGTGACGGAATTTTTTTCTATCATATGAGACCACAACCTGAAGCTGAATACGAAATATAGAATCATGGTTGCTGACAAATTCGTTACGGAAAAAGGTGTGACGGACGGACGCCCGGAATTTCTAAGTCCTTGCTCCGCATTGTGGCAGGAAACAATAAAGATAAATTATGGTTCCAAAACATTTACTCGGCCTGTTTGAAGTGCACACAAATTAATCAAATCCAAAATGTATAATAAGCAGACCATTACCAGTGGTTTTATATTTAATTAACGGACAGGTTGTCACAACTCCAACGAACACTGTATAAAAAGGAATAACACAATTTGTACAGATAAATTGTAGGTATCGTATACTTTGATCTTTAAAGCTGTCTCAGAAAGGGTTTTGTTTAAACAAGATTTTTTTACCGGTCATTTATGTAATGTATTGATAAAAAACACATAATCAATTCAATTTACAATAAAAAGATACATGTAGCTACTTTTTTTGTGGAAGCAAATATTGATGTTTACCTTTTTCTGGAACATGCAGATTGAGATTTAAACACTCAGCAGACTTTGACTGAATCTCGCTTACAATAGCATACATTTTCTGAGCTACCTCCTTGGGAACTTGCTCAACATATTCTATCCAATCAAAACTTTTTTGATAACATCCATGACCCCTTTTTACGTAGGATTTCCTGTGGCGCCATTTTCGTGTAGATGGCGGCATAAACCGCATCCGATCACTTCCGGAAGTTGCATAAGGAATTCCGTAGTAATTAATCGTTGGTCGTAAATTTGACGTTTCCGAGAAAAACTTTTGATATCCAACTAAATCAACAGTTCTTTTTGAATTATGTCTTAGTGTAAAAAGGTCATTTCCCTCTGCAAACGATTCTTCAACAAATCTTATTAACACAGACAGCATAAGAGCAGCACCGACTGAAACGGTTTTCATTTTTCAAAAAGTGATAATTAAAAGCAAAATCATATTGATCAAGGAAGGATTCATTTGAAACGATTTTCTATACAAAATCAATTCACCTGCACGACATATATTTTATTCACGTCCGCCAATAATTCATTAGACCCTATCTTCCACAGACTTAATTAGCTCTGTCAATACAAACGTCCATCCATTTTACTTAAGTTCCTGCCCTTTTAGTAAATCTCTACTTTTTGTGCAATCCGTTATGTATCGAAAGTGATAATCAACACGAATACTAAATTACTTTACAAATGAGCGAATTCTTCAACTTCATTAAATGTTTTAATAACGATCTACTCGTATTTATAAATTGTCTCCGTTTCTGTCTTTTCATCCAGAATACAGTTTCCGACTTTACGGAGATGAGATAGCTATTATGACCTTCTTGTTTTACTTAAGCGACTATTTCCGATGTGTAAAGTCTATTAACAGTTATGTTATAGGTTAATTAAGAAAAAAATGTTTTCTGTTAAGGACAATAATTCTGTTATGTTTGGGACTGTTAAGGTTTCTGGCGTATTAAGCACAGGCGATTATTGTATGAACATTTATGAGAAATAAAACAGCTCAGTAATTTTCAGTTTAGAACAAAATCTTTGATTTTATTTGCCTAATGTGTCTTTAGAAATGGAATATTTGACGTTACACTTATTTTGAAAGAATTAAGGATTCTGTAATGTAATTGTCTTTGCGAAACATGAAACAAAATTACTATCAAAATTATAGGCATTTATTATTGACGCACATTTTGTCAAGACTAAAGCAAAATGTTGTTAGGTCGATATGATCTTAAGAACATAAAAATATTACGAGTGCACAACTAAAATCAGGATGACAAACACAAAGTATTCTATGCTTACATATATAACATGATATTTAATAACAAATGATGAACATGCACACTGCCTTTGAAATGATTCTTCGAGTGCCAAACACTGCAAGAACATCGACATAGGCTAATTAGGTGACGACCATTGGATTCTGAGGAGGGGCCGGACTAGCAGTGTTTTGAAAATGAATATTTTGGCGGAAAAAGTTGGAAATACATAATATGGCCACTATCTTCACGATAAATTTTAGAAAATAATCTGCCCCAAGATTCGTTTGTATGGTTTATAGAAAATAAATAGTCGTTCTAAATGGTTCGACCCAAACTGCTAGGCCCATCTCAGAATCTCATGGTCGTCCCCTTATTAGCTCAAGTACTCTTGCAAATCCCCCTCTACGCCATGTCGTTTGGAAAGGATGTACATGAAAAATAACAAGTAAATCCGTGAGCTTATGCTCAGTAGTGCTACCACTGCCCTAAGTTGTATGTGTTAAAGACATTTTTAAGTATTCAGCAAACAGGAAGTAGATGTCCTCGGAGAATAAAATTGCTATACACTGGTATATAGGATAAAGATATTTGCAGACTTCTACGTCATGAAGTTGCTTAGAAACTCTGCCGGAAATTTTGTTACCGTCAGACGAACAAACAAACGGACAGACATGGGTGCAGTAATTTTAAACTGTTATTGGCCAAAGATCTAGACACTATCTGCTTACAATGTTATCGCAGCAAATGTGAAGTACTAAGTCGATGTTATATTTCCTGTTTCTCTTACGAAACTAAATCTTTACTACTCGCATGACTATTTTATTAGAATATGAGAGAAAGTGTTTGGTGACATGTTTAACCTTTAATTATGAACAGATACTGAAAAAAAAACTTTTCAATTTACAGTTCTTAACTTTGCTGTATAAGCCTTTTTTTATTACTTTCATTTTTTTCTTGAGAAAATGGGCATTATCTTATTCTGTGCTTGTAAAGCTAAAATATCTTTATAAAATGATTGGCTGTTATTCTTTTGAATTGATACACAAATAACTATGCAGTTGCAATTTCTAGCTATGCATTTGCTAGTTCTTCTCCTGAAATGCTGATCACGTAATCTTATAGGGTGAGATAAAATACAATTTCCATGAAAACAAGTTTTCTTTAATCAACAGATATTCAATAAAAGTTAGTTACTCGTAAAATCTGATATATGGAGGAGTAAAGTCCTGCTGTTTAGGACCCTTGATTAAATAATATAACTCAGAAAATTTAATCTTTAGTCCATGCCGTTCAGTTACTTTTTTCAGACAATTCTTCATGGCGCCAAAATAGATATTGAAAACCGCTTTGTTTAACTTGGTGGAATAAATTGTTTATATTCCATGAAAAAGTCTGGTTTCTTTTTTCACGCTTTTTAACATCTTCAATAATATATTCATTTCTTTGGAAAATTATGATGAATTGCTTCTCTGATTCTATCAGGTCATATTGTGTTGTAGTTTGCAGACCAACTGAGAGTTTAACATAGCGTAGATTTTACAAGATATATCATAAGTCATGCATATGCACTATTACTGCAACCGATATGGTCTTTTTTCTGACGAACAGACTTAAACGAGTTATTTTTCACTTACAAATACATGTATTAATTCTCTTCTGTCAATTCTTATTTTATTTTTATAAAAGTGCTTGTATTCACTTTATGTTTCCTGCAACTTGTTGCAAAACGACATATAGCTAATTGGAGTCACTTTAGCACAACATGTATCTGTCGACTTGCGGGGTCACTAAAATGTTTCTAGCAATTTCATGTACATGTCACAGCCTCGTGGTATTTGGAATGTAGCTTTGTGCTATTTGCTGTAAATTGATTTCGTATTAACTTCTTAACTACCTCCTGATTACATGTACCTTATACAGTACAAATATGAACAAAACTTTCGTTTCAACTTACTGGGCATCTAAATGCCTAAGCCTGTTGATATTTGGCATGCAGTGTCGTCCCTTTAATATATACTGGGTACAGAAATATTATGACTGTAAAATTACAAAATGACAAAATTACTACGCTTAAAGGTCTTGATATCTATAATTTGCATTTTAGTTATATATTATGTATAGAGCATTTATGCCACTAATTGATCTACTGATAATAATTAAAGACGCGGCGACATACGTCTTCCGCGGAAAACCGCCATTCTAATTGATTCTATTAAAAAAAAAGTATTGGGATCAATTGAACACTGATTTTTTAAAGATTAGCCGCCAAACCGTTATATACAGCTATTTAATGTGTAGCCAGGCAATTGATCAGAAATTTTCCACGAGGTATCCTGATCAGCCCAATGTTCTATTGCCCGAGGCCGCAGTAAGGTGTCTTAATTTTCATCCTAAACATTGACAAAGTTTAAATTAAGATGGCTTCGATTACAACTTTTAGACTTAGACGAGTCTTTAGATGGTCTATAGACGCGTCTTAGTCTTAAGATGGCTTGGAGAACCTGTGATGTTTTAGACTTTGCACCGAATTGGCATCGCTTGGTCGTTTAGTTTAAGAAATTGTAATGATTATTCGTTAGAACTAAATCAGTTGGTTTCTTTCGTTCTTAAATCTAAATTAATCTGCATCGTTACATAAAAGTGCAGTGTAATGTTGCATTATATATGCAGCAAACAAAACAATCACAACGGCACGAATACAAAGTTCTTTGAACAAACTTACTGCCTTCCATGCAAACTTTTATCTCAACTGGTAATTTCTATGCTAACTAGATAAGGTTGCGTGCTGTTAACGTATTATGCACATGGGAACCTCTTACTAAAAGAAAGGTCGATATTAAAAAGCTATACCAAATTTTAATGGCTGTAAAACAATAAATGTATAATAAATTACTAATACAATGCTTGTGGGGTTATTGATTAGAATCAATTAAGTGGAATCTTTGGCATGCAAAACCTTCTCTGACTAAAAGATAGACGTAAAGTGTAAAAAGGGTAAAATCAAAGTGTTTTCGAATGGTTTGCAAAAACGACAAAAAACAAAAACACAGAAATACAATGGTTTAAGTAGTACTGTTTTTGTTGTTGTATTAATTCATAGCTAATCAATTCATATTTATGAATGGTAAATGTACGAAGAAACATTGTAGTGGATTCATGAACTCGGAATTTAAATGAGACTCGTTAGACCTTGTTATAAAATACATGTTAACATAAATGAATTTATCAAAGTAACTTATTGGAGTTTCCTCATCACACAGCGACCCCTATTCTACTTTCTTCTTTCCTTCAGGAATATTTTCATTCATTTTCAGCTTGATTTGTTTCTGTATCATCATTAGTTTTGTCGCGATTGTTACATTATTATAAATGTCGTTTAAACCAAAAAAAAATAGTCGCGCAAGAAGTAAAACCAGGCAATATTTTCTTTAACTTACTATACATGTATTAGTAACAAACAAACAGTCAAGAAACACACTTTGGTAGTCGTGCTGTACATGTTCTAACCTACATGTTTTCTGCACATGTCCTAGTTTTAAATAGAGCGAAAACTTGCTCCATGTCAGCTTAATCGATAATGTCAACATCAGGAACAATCGGGACGTTCAAAAGTCTGCGGGGGCTGTCAGGTCTATAATAAGGAAAGCTTTACCGCTTACTGTAGTTGGTCAAATTTCTCGTCATCGTTGTATGGTCAAATTTTCATCTTCTGCATGTTCGTCGCACTAATACAACCTATATGGTCACAGCAACACCAACTCACTACCAAAATCATTAAGGAAAATCGACTAAAAAACCTCTTGTGTACCTGCATACTTCAGTTCAACAAATGCAGCAAAGAAAAGGACATGAGATGCAATATGCGCTAAAGCCAACGCTGGGAATTCAACCCATAAAACGAGTACAGAGGAAATAAGCAAGAAATGGACCACATGCACAACCAGCGTGAAAAAAAACCAGGCAGTGTTTGCGAGTCGGGAGTCATGAAAGACCGTTGGGGTCCCTCCTGAGGTTTTGACACCACTTAAAGATTAAGTTGTTGGGACTTTTTGCAGCACGTCCATAGAAAGTGTTTCAGGCGACATAGACACCTACAGGCACGTAATCCTCATGGGTTGGAGCAGCGATGAACTTTCAAATGAAACAGGTGAGTTCAAATTTCATTTGACCATCAAATTATCCAACTGAACATTTTAACGTAAAATGTTGCGTTTGACATTTCCAACCTTTGGTGATAGTACCTCTGATGAAACTTTAAAATTGACGAATTGCACACCAGGAGTTATCAAATTTATTGTTAGAAACTCTTGTGGAATAACTTTGATTATGCTTCATCTTACTGACAAAAAAAAATCATTAAAAAAACAAGTAACGAACCTTTGTGTATTGTCTATTTTATGCGCATCGTTCACCGATTACTATAGTTTTTTTCAAGAGCAAAAAGCGAAACCCAAACTTCACAGAAACGGAGCTTAATACCCTTTTAGAAGAAGTAGATAAACAGAAGACTCTTTTTTTAGCAAGCATAATACAGCTTCCACAAATGCAGAAAAGAAAAGGACATGGGATGTCATATGCGCTTAAGTCAACGCTGGGAATTGAATTAGTAAGTTAGTTAATGCTTTACTCCCAAACAGCACGATTTCGGCTATATCCGGGAGATGAACATGAAAGTGGTGATAAAATGAACATGAAATGATGATGAAATGGAGGAAATGGGGACACTGGGCCAATCGGGTAGGAGAGTTTTGACTGCCACTGGAAAAAAGGAGTGATGGGTAGGGACACAAAAACACAGCATACAAAATTGACATAACGATCCTTATATCATAGAAAATAATAAGATGTGGAATAAGTGTACGCGACAGAGTCCTTAATCAAACGGCAATTCAGAAATTAACACAATGGACAACCACCAGCAGCCTTCAACGAGGCCAGTAGGCGCTGCTGGAGGTTCCGCAATTGGCCCATGGTCTAAAAATTGCATATAATTCAAATGCAGTCCTGCAGACCCCCTTCTTCAACAAAGAACAGAAAACTTAAAAAAGACAAGTACAAACGAAATCTCTGTCGAGGATTCCTGGCCTAGGACAGGCACATATAAAATGTGGCGGGGTTAAACTAGTGCTTAGGGCCTAACCTTCCCCCTATCAATATTCCTAGACAATGCACAGAAACTTAAAACACAATAAAAAAACAAATTGATCAAAGTCCAATTCCACTAGAGAGAACCTTAGACAAAAGACAACAAGAACAAACGAAAGGACAGTCAAGGAACTCTCTATAGAACACTCGCTGTTACAGCAGCTAACTGAGAATCATCAATCGACTGATGTAAAACAATCAAACATATCGATTTAAAATCTGACACAACATTTCAAACAATAATTATTTGATGAAGTGTCATCACACAAAACCGACATGCTTGATCGCTATCAGTCTCATTAAAATCAAACCTTCAATGTCGCTCCCCCTTTTTTTGCTAGTCCGCTCGTTTTACGAGCGGACATAGCAAAGACAGGGGGAGCGACATTGAAGGTTTGGTTCAACGAGCGGACATAGCAAAAAAAGGGGGAGCGACATTGATATAATGCTCAAAAATGACAATAGTAAAAACGCTTATGGAAGTTTTAAAGTAAGTATCAAGTTATCAATATTTCTGCCAGGAAACACTAAATTCAAAGATTTAACCAAAATATCCAATTCATATCCATTCCGTAATAAATTTTGAAGCCAACTTTTCATTACTAATGGATTGTTTTTAAATTTGTGAGCTTTATATTGATGTAACAAAAACATTACCATAACATTCAGGATGTGATATTCCTTTTACTATCAGTAAGTTAGTTATTGCTTTACTCCCAAGCAGCACAATTTCGGCTATATCCGGGAGATGAACATGAAAGTGGTGATACAAATGAACATGAAAAGAGTATGAAGTGGAGGAAATGGGGATACAAGGCCAATCGGTTAGGAGTGTTTTGACTGCCACTGGAAAAAGGAGTGATGGGTAGGGACGGGAAATTTAGCCTCCTGCATGGGGATCCTACGAGTCCTACTCTTATCGAGACTTGCAGCAGGGTTCTTTATCGTGCGAGGAACATGACATTTTTCCCAACACGGTGCACAGCTATGGTTTGCGGTCAGGTTTTCTGCATTATCGCCTGACGACCCCGGATCTCTCGATGTCAAGGGCTGCCCCATTCAGCCACCTGGGGCACACATCCCAGTCGCTTTTTGGGCAAAGCGGCCTGACCCGATGTCAGGTTTCTGAGCGCTCTTAAGTGGACTTTTACCGACAAGCCAAGCGCTGCTGTGGGCCTATTTATTAGTCTGTCACTAACCCTAGCACCGTCATTCAGTGGTCCGTCATAAATTGGCCATGCTATACAATTACAAAATGTATCTCTGTCTCAAGGAAAAGGTACACAAATGTAGTCTATAAGTCAATAAAAAGATTGGGCAGTAAGGCAACAGCAATTACAATTCGACAATACACCAAAGCAGAATACAACAAAGTAGGTAGTGGTAGAATCTATACATGGGAAACGGTCTTTTAACAAGCCATAACTCCTTCTTACAACATTCCTCGTCCTGGTATGTGCTGCATTATAACTTTGTTGGGTTCTGGTAGTCGGGTTTAAAACAGGGGTCAGCAGTCATGCTCTAAGGGGATACCCACTTCCCCCCAAGAAGCCATCCGTCTGAAATTGTGCGGTTTTCAAACAGTTCACACACAGCAGAGTTTGACCATAAAAAAGCAGACCCTAGCCATTGTGACACAATGTTCAAAAATTTTAAATTAGTCACATAGTCCATGCACATTTATAGAATGGTAATTTTTGTGGTTCACAACTAGATTTTCATTTTCCGTTGGTGATTTAATTCTTGCATGTGTTCCGTCAACAGCCCCCACAACATTAGGGAAACCTGAAATTTTATAAAGCCTACATTCAGTGATCTCTAAGCTGGCTGCATCTTTAGGAATCATATTGTATTGATGACAAACGTCAACTAGGTACTGAGTACAATCACGTACACACCTGGAATATTTGGTCGGAATATTTTATGAACATCGACATCTACATTTTTGTACCGTCTGAAAACTCACTGTAGCATAAAAACGAAGAGAAACTATTATTTGAAAAGAAACTGACAGTGCAAGGGACGTCATTGTCGGTCTCTGTAGATCATTTTCAAAGCGTCTGCATATATCCAAAATCAAATATCGGGACAATCTGTACATATGTACGTATGATATCTATATGTCAAAGTAGTTCAAAGGGTTGCCATAGTCTCGTAGCAGTCTGTTTCTTTTGACAGAAAACTAAACGAAAGCTGCGACCATTATTGTTCACCGATTCAACTTCCAAGACGTGTCTTAAACAAAATTAAAAATAAAGGGCCGATATAATGGTCTAAAGGGAACTAATTTGATGTCTTTAAAAAATGAGAAGTGTCCCAATCTAAGGCTTTCAAGAACATGACTTAAGACTGAGACGAGTCTTTAGATGGTCTATAAGGTTTTACTGTGGACATATTTAACATCCGGGGCCCACGAAGGGTCTTTATCAGCGGTCCTTTGTTACATTCTCTCGTCCTGTGCGGGGCCCTGGTGGCGAATAGGCCCGCAGCAGAGCCTAGCTTGTCGTAAGAGGCGACTAAGGGTCTTGGGATTCTGACGTCGGGTCAGTGCTCAGCCCACAAAGCAACCAAGTGTGTACCCTAGGTGGCTGAATAGGGCGGCCCTCGTCCACGGGGGTTGTCAGGTCTATAATACGGAAACCCTGACCGCCGACCATAGTGGGCCAACGTGTGTGGAGAGTGCCATGCTCCATGCACGTAAAAGACCCCTTTGTGGACCGCCAAGTAGTGCACCACATAGGCTAAATTTTTCGCCCCTACCCACCTCTCCCCTTTTCCTGTGGTTCTTCAAAATTTACCGGTCCTTTGTTTCCCACCCCACCCCATATTTCATTTATCATCATCATCATCATTTCATGTTCATTATATCATCCTTTTCATGTTCATCGCCTGTAAATAACCTATATAGCGTTGCACGGGCGTAAAACACCAACTCACTCACTGTTATATTCTCAGACTGGTGTATAATTGATTTACATTGTCTGTAAAAAATAGCTGTTGAATTCTTAGGTTCCCCAAACATAATTTAATCTTTAATCGGCATATTTGGTTTTATTGCTTTAACGTCTTCATTTTCTTATGTTGTTAAGAATTCTTAATTCCTTCAATAGACAAAACGATCGTCAGGCAAAAAAGAAATTTTTGCTTTCAATTTCATGATATTTTTGTTTACTGAAAGTCGTGGATAACTGAAACCGATTTTGGATGTTTAAAAAGTATAATACTTTGTACCAGAAGAAAACATAATATTGGTACGCGTAAGTCGTTTATTAATGTCTTATCTTAGACACATTTTATACATAAGTTGAATATGACCATGTAAACTTATGTTTCCAAAGCACAATATTAATCACATTATAAATAACATTAATAAGATGCTAAATCAAAATTTAGACAAGCCTCAAACTAGAAGTAGAATAATCTAAAGGCATTGAATTTTGTTTTAATACTAGAAAAACTTTGAGCAGCTGCTCACAACTAAATACCACCCCCCCCCAATAAAAAAGAAAGAAAACAATCAGATCAATTTTTTTAAATAGTAGGTGCACATCTACATTTTGTCACACAGATTGATTGAAGTTTCATGTTAATCCATTGAGGGCTTTAGGAGAAGTTGCAGATAAGAGAGATAGATATCCCCTTGTGGTGTAATGGCTAAGTCCACGTTTTGCTATGGGAAATCCGAAAAGTCCGTCAGATCAAATTTTAATATAGTGGGTGCACATCTACATTATGTCACAAAGATTGTATGAATGTTTTATGAAAATCCATCGAGGGGTTTAGGAGGAGCTACGCATAAGAGATGGGTACCCACTTGTAGTGTAGTGGCTAAGTCCATATTTTGGTTTCGGAACACCCAAAAATCAATAGATTCAACTTTAAAAATAGAAAGTGCATATCTTCGTTATGTCACAAAATTGTGTGTCTGAACATTTCATGAAAATCCACCAAGGGGTTTAGGAGGAGTTGCGGATAAGTGATAGATACCGTCGGGTGTAACGGAAGGACGGATAGACGGACGGACAAACATCCCTATCACTATTTACCCCCAACTTTTCTAGCGGGGGCATGAAAATAACTTTTGATGGCGAAACAAGTTTTAATGTATAAACCTCGGTGAAGGATACAATTCTTTGATGCAAAACTCTCAAATGTTAAAACTTGAAACGCAAATAACATTCTTAACAAAATCAATGAACAATAAAAATTAAGTACTGTCTTGTTAGAGTTTGAGTAATGTGTTTGCTCTTATAGTTGACTAATTAAGTTAAACGGGACAATTTAATCTCATTTTGAAACAGATATATAGTGGATAAAGCGAGATAACTCTGATTCATATGTATTATTCTTTTAATGTTCAATGACCACTAGTAACATAAATACATTTCCTAAGTACGAACCTTTTATATGCATTACAAACAACTATATTAACACAATAAATTATAGATCTTGTTTAATTCATAATTAATATACACAATATCCTCTTTTCAAGTACATTTGAATTTTTAGATTGCAGCAAACGTGAGATACCAACTGATACCAACATCACATAATTCCACTTAATGACCATCATAATTTGATTTACCAAGTACGAAATTAGTTCATCATATTCAAGCAAAGTTTAAGCATAGCTATGAGTGGTTTGAACTGTTTAACTATAACATTGAGCAAGGAATGGTTTCTTTTTTATTCTTCTTTTATTAAAGAGACATCAAATAAAATGACATGCAAGTACTCACCGAACACAAAATCAAACTCGCTTGCATTGTAGATAACCAGAAAAAGGACTTACCTAAAAATATAAAATATATTTAGTTAAAAATATTCAAAGACTTTACCATTATAATTTATGTCTTTAAAAAAAACAAAAAGACAAACTAACATTACTCCAACACATGCATTTGTGATATCTTATTTGCAGAGATTTTTAATTCGTCTAACTTGAGAGTCAATGTGAGCTATTGTAGTCAATAAGCATCCGTCTGTACATCTGTGGTCCGTTTCAGATTTTTTCTGGTCCGTCTTTTCTTCAATGGTCGTCTTCAAGGATTTATTTTTTTAATTTTGCACGCTTAGTCTTGATGGTGTTTTCTACCACGTTTTTGGAAACTTGTGTCCGCTGCCTAACCAACATAAATTGAATTGAAACTGTACGACGACTCCGTTATTGGGTTAGTGCATAACAATTCTCATTATATATTGTAGTTTAGATATTAGATTAGTTTGTAATGTGCAAAACCATTAAATTTAGCAAAAGTTATATAATATGTCAATTAATTGAACAATAAATATTGTAAATGGACTAAAATATGAAAATGAAACGAATTAAGAACCACAACTTTGCATCATTTATTACTAAAATTTTTATTATATGTCGAAATGAACACTTTATGAATGTGAATAAAGGTAAGAAGAAAACTACCGAGGTGGGATGAGGTAAGGAGAAAACTTCCGAGGTAGGATGACGTAAGGAGAAAACTTCCGAGGTGGGATGACGTAAGGAGAAAACTTCCGAGGTGGGATGAGGTAAGGAGAAAACTTCCGAGGTGGGATGACGTAAGGAGAAAACTTCCGAGGTGGGATGACGTAAGGAGAAAACTTCCGAGGTGGGATGACGTAAGGAGAAAACTTCCGAGGTGGGATGACGTAATGAGAAAACTTCCGAGGTGGGATGACGTAAGGAGAAAACTACCGAGGTGGGATGAGGTAAGAAGAAATCTACCGAGGTGGGATGACCAATCTCAAATGACTGATTAAGAAGATAAGACGTTACAAGGCAAAAACATACCAATCAATTTGCAGAATTATCTGAAAGGTATTTTTGTCTAATTGATATGTTTAAATATCATAATCATTATGTTAAATTTACTTTGCAAACTATGATTATGAGCCACTCGCTGGCTACTCGTTGCATCTTTAAATAGTTCCATATTCCGGTTAAGAAATCCTTTACCATGCACACATAAAGTAACCTAATGATTAAGATTGTATATAAAAGTATAATATTGATTCTTTAAAAGCTTGTCCTAGTAATTCTTTAATGTTTAATGGGAGAAGACACAGTGACAGAAGTCGTCTGTTATTAGACTAAGATAGAACGATTGTCAGGAAAGAAGCTGACAGCCATCACTTCTGGTTTATCTGTATATCGACTATATTTGTCTCTATTATCAAAAGTGGATTTGATTAAAAGTAAGTTATTTATCAATGCATAAAACTGTTAAAAAATCGATAAGATTTCAATTTTTAAACACTTTTGCATTGCAATTAAATTTATTTCAATATTTGTTTTGTTACATCTCCTTCAGACGTTTGTTTGCAAATGTCTTTGGGTTTACAGATAAGACGTTGAACAAATTAATCATATCATTGCCTTTTAATGTAAAGATTATATTATTATTCTATTTTAGAATAATAACAGGCAAGTCTAGTTTTTCGCACTGTAGGTTTTTAAACTGTTATATATAACGTAGTGTGATATGCAATTTTTTTTAAATCAAGAGACAGCAATGTCTTCATGCATTATTTAATAATTCTATGCAAGTAAATCTACTGTTTATTCTTTATTTTTTGTAATTTCGAACATTTTTCAAACGATTGGCATCAATAATATTTCTTTTCATATATTTCAGGTCGTTTAATTAGAAATAGAAAAAAAGCTGTAGATGTTATAAATAAATGCACAAGACATAAATGTAACTTTCTAGATCTTTCATGAATCATTACTCGAGAAAAGACATGATAACCAATAAAGGTAACATAAGCTTTGTTGTTAAAGGGTCGGGCTATAAACTAAGGTTCATGGTTAGCAGATAGTTGTAAACAGGTCGGGGTTCGTGGTTAGCAGATAGTTGTTAACGGGTCGGGCTACAAACCAAGGTTCGTGGTTAGCAGAAAATTTAGCCTGTATGGTGCACTACTTGGCGGTCCACAAAGTAATCTTTTACGTGCATGAACCGCGGCACTCGCCACCCACGTTGGTCCACTGTGGTCAATGGTCAGGGTTTCCGTTTTATAGACCTGACAACCCTCGCGGACAAGGGCCACCCTATTCAGTCACTTAGGGTACACTCTTGGCTGCTCTGTGGGATGGGCACTAATTCGGTGTCAGAATCCAATGACCCTTGGTTGTGGGCCTATTCGCGAGGCCACCCTATATATTCAGCCACCTAGGGTACACACTTGGGTGCTCGGTGGGAGTAACACTAATCCGGTGTCAGAATCCCAAGACCCTAAGTCGCCTCTTAGGACAGGCTAGGTTCTGCTGCGGACCTATTCGCCAGACGGACCCTGCACGGGACTCTGTACATTTAAGAGCCTAGATAAAGTTTAAATATAAGATTATCTTAAAAATACCATTCAGTTCCTCGAAATGAAACTTATAACATTCAGCAATGAAAACGTTGAACCAAAAGCTGACATATGCTCAGCAATATGGACAGTGTGACCTCGACAATTCGTATAAAAAGTGTTACTGAGTAACATAAAATCCATAAGTCGTGTGACATCAAGTCGATTGTTCAATATCTAATAAGATCACATCGTGTCGGTAATCCCAACAGATAAACAAATAAACACTAAACGACAAAACAAAAACGATGCAAATAATTGTTCCCGTAAAGACAAAACTGTCAAGCTGACAATTATGAAAGCAAGCAAGGACCTCAAAGATGGAGAACATTCGTTTCTTAATCCTTAAAGATCTAACCATCGACTCGTAATAATATTGCATACAGAGCTCACCAGTACAAGAAACCAAAAAAAGATTGATTCACAAACATGAACAATATATGGAAAGCTCTTCGTACATTTTCAAAGCAAAATAATCGTTCCGGTCACAACTGATCTTACGCATCTAAAAAACCATATCACTGTAAACTTTCCAGATGCATTTGTTATAGCTTACCGGCCACCCAAAATATAGACTAATAGACAAAACAATGAGTTAGTTGGTTAAAGCTCTACTCGGAGATAAACATGAAAGAAGAGATACATAGTAAAATGAACATAAGATGATGAAAAAGTGGAGGAAATGGGGACACTATAAGCCTTTCAGAGATGCCAATTTTGTCTGCCGAGACCAGCACAGGGTCTCATAAAACTATTTCCAGACTACCTGCTATTAGAAAAATACCCATTGCAACTAAATATATTAAGTTGGATAACATACGTATTTATTTAAAAGAATACTATTATTAAGTATAAAAACAAAATTTAAAGACAATATTCATTTCAGGGAAAATTATCGGTTGCATATAAGTTCTTATTAAATTATGAGTGTTGCATAAAATTGCTTCACGAGAGTGAGTTGGATTAAAACTTCAATATAAAATCTTTAGAAAATAGAATTATATATAAATATATTAATAACTGGGACGAAGGAAATCCAATAAATACAAGTTTATTGAAGATGAATCTATTATAAACATAGCATTAAAGGATTGTCATTTTAACTTTCAAAACTCAATATGTCGGAAAAAATTTCGTAGCAATTTAACTAAAATAATGAATTTCATGTTAAAAGTTTAAACAAAATGAAGCTTTTTAAACTTAATTTGTATTATCCTATTTGAATTAGTTTTTATTCTAATCTTCTATGCAAAGGTAGCACAAGGCACCAAGGAAATACCGTTAATTTTGTTATGCTGTATAGATAAAGGAATAGTTTGCCCATGGGACAAGGATGCCCCCACTGGCCAAAAACAGTAAATAAAGGTCTGAAAATTGCTTGGGCGTATAGTTTGTCATACTGAACCATCCATCACGCCGAATTTCAAATCATTCTCTTGTACGGTTTCTTAGAATTTGTACGGACATAGGTACGGACGGACATGAATAAAACTGTTTGCCCCACTCCTACATGCAGTCGCGGGTACATAAAAAATAATTGGAAGGCAATAAACAAAAGGTGTCGACAGAGACCTTCTTTGCCTAAAAAGTGCCAGGGCATCAAAAGGAAAGATTCCTGTTCGGCTGTTTTAAACTATTTCAAAATTAATTCAATTAATCAGAAAAAAAATCTGCATACCAAGTGCCGTGACCTTCCTTAAAAAGTTTGATAGTTGTTGAGAAATCTGTTTCAAAAAGTGTGCCGGACGCATGATCCCACACACACACACACGAGCACGGCGGGTGGAAAATTAAAATTATAAATATCCTTACCTGCATTTGATACAAACAAATTTAAGAACAAACACTCTTCTGATTGATAAAACAAATAGGATGAGATCCTTTGGAACGATTTATTCCCGAATGCGTCATTATTCATCTTAAAATCCTGATGTTTATCTTGTAAACAAACTCCTAAGGTGTTATTACCAGTTAGATAATTTCTTTGGAAAGTCTTCTTTAATGTTCTAACATTTGAAAATCTTTTAAACTTTCCGTACTGCAAGTCTTTAAAAGTGGTGATCGGTTTCAAATTGGGATTTCGAAATGTATATCTTGTTCCAATAATATGACCATATTTCGTCGCCAGTTTCTCTAGTTCTATCATCTTTAAAGCATGTGATAGTGTTTGAAGTGATACATGTACTTCGACTTTAAACGTAAAAAATAACATTAAACTGAAAATATTGAGCATATCACACCCTTGCTTCATATTTTTTTTCTGTTTCACAACACAATTAAAACAGTTACAGTCGTAGGAACTATCTTAAGACTTTTTTCATTACTCTTGATTGAAATTAAAGATTGATAAACGAAAATGCCGGTGACATGTTATTCGATATATTCAGGTTCGAGAGATACTGATTGACTGTTTCTAAGTTTAATGAATTTAACATTAAAAATACTCTAAAAAAAGAAAATGAATGGTCCCCAGTTAGTTGTTTCTTTCTATTAGTATTTAATCCCTCAATGTTGTGAACCTGTGTAATAAAATACCCGCCTTCGTTATTTCGATAATTGATGCATTCTGTAGCTATAAGCTTGGGCATATTACTTGATCAATAAGTAAAATTGTCAAAAGAACTTGGGAATTTTATCCTTTTTAAGATAACATGCATTAGACTTTTAAATATACACCTGGAAAAAAGTTAAGCACCCCTAAACTATTTGTGCTTGTAGATGATTTGAACTAATTTTTATTTCATGATTTTGGTCAGTTTTAATTCTTCAATATGTGAGCTTTCGGTTCAGAGCACATTTTCGTCTTGAAAAACGGGAGATAACTCTGCAGAAATGGCAGTACAAAACCAAGGATTGCTGCAGTCATTCTTGCTAAAGTTGGACATACTCGAAATTGACTCTTTGACGATACAGTATCAATCTTTTGATTATGATTTACATTTTCAAGTTTGATTTGAAAATTTATTATAAGTTTGGAGCTTCAGGCTCCATACTTTGGAAGACCATGTTTATGTACAAAAGCCATCTTTTTTGCCATGTCATATTATGTAAATAAAAAAAAATCTTTTTGTTTGTTACAAACATGTTTAATTGTGCTCAACAGTGAATATTTCAGTTTGCAATGCAAATTTACAAAGACTATCAAGTGGCAGTAAAATCTCCTATCCCTGATTAGCATTTCGTCGCTATTACACTCATTCAATACTTTATGTTAACTTGATCATCCATTGAATCAGATATTATAGCCGAATCCGAGTAGGTTAGAAAACCTGACCAAAATAGGGAATTATGAAAAATATGAGTTTCTGTGAAACAAAACGCGCGACAGTCAGAAAGCGCCGTCAGAAAACTAAAAATAACTCACTTAAGACCATCTTTGGAGGGGGCTCCTTCAAACGTCGTTTTGTTAGTTAACACATGCAGTACTGTAACGTAGAGCATGTAAGAATAAACTTGAAACTATTTTTTTAATTTTAGATATTATTTAATAAAATGGTATCAAATAAAAATAAATTGACATCTAGTTAATGTTGTCCCAGAGTATTAAAAACTGCCTTATTATGTGTTTGGTCGATTTCATTAATAACTGAATGGCTGTTTTGAAACGTTTCTTTATGTTTTAAAACATTGTGTAACGTATATATAAAATTCAATAACATGCAATTTATTACATTGGGGAAATATAACAGATTACATTATTTAAACTGTATTATTGTGGAGTGCCTCAAATTACTGAAAAATGTTTTATATCTCCGGTGAGTATTGAGTAATGTGTATTTAACAATAAAAGTGCGAATTTAATTTAATACTGATTTGAAAAATAAATAGATAATTATGTTTTTATCAGTCAACTTACTATTAAAGCTCCTCTGGAAGAGGTTAAACGAAAAACAGGTTAACATTGAGTGTCAAAACTTAAATATTAGTAGACTTTGGAGTAATCGGTGGTTTCATCTATATAATGGCCCTGTCACACTATAACGTTTTAGCCAACGTGTGCCGACGTTTTAGAATATATTTTCAACACGCTGGTGTGCGTTGCGTAAGTTTTGCAAACGTTATGAACACGCTACACACACGTTAACGAACGTCAGCGTGCGTTGGTGAACGTCGAGTGTGTCGAAAATTTTTCAACATGCTTAAAATTTCCGACGTTCGCCAACGTGTTAGAAATAAATTATTCGAACGCTAGGCATAAGTTATAAGGACGTTGTACACACGCTGATGTACGCTATGTGGTCGTTGTGCGCACGTTGAAATGCGTTTGACGAACGCTAAGCTAAATGGAAACGAACGTGTAGCGATAATGCAGCGCACGTCTAGCGTCAGTCTAACGACCAAGAAACCTATTCAACGTGTTTAAAACGTGTACAGAGCGCACAGAGCGTCATTGTAACGAACGAGTAGCGTATCAACCCCAGAATTTTATAGTTAGATTGAATTACAAGGGGGAAAGTTAATTTCAAAAGCTTCAAATACTCAAACATGAAAAAAAATCTTTTTACAAAAAAAACAATGAACAAAGCCAAAAAAAATCTTGAATATAACAAGGATAACTTAGACGGTCTGGAATTGAAAGTAATTCTTGCAAATTGTAATACACCTGTCGTGTTTTCGGTGGACATTTTTGGTAGAAAAATACTCAAATACAACGAGTAACGACAGTCTTACTTCAATACTCATTTGAAATAATGTGTATTTTTAATGTTCAATAAGCACACGCGTATTTCTCTATTAAGGACATCCGTCATGCTGTCTGCAATCATTTAGGATTAGTCAAGTGCTATAAAAAGGATGCTAGGCAAACTCTACAGACCGGTATTTCTTACATGTATATTTGAGATTTTGAAAGTTTGTTAACAAGCGCATGCATTCCTCTCTGTATATTTTTGACAAATCAAAATATAAAATCTACACTATATTTTATTCTTTTAAACTGAGTGCAAAAATCATCACAATTGGTTAAAAAACGACTTTAGAATAATTATACATTCATATTATCAGAACGCCGAAAACCAATATTTTTATAACGAAACTAAATTTACATAATTTATCTATAATTATTAATAAATACAGCAATACATTTAAGCCAGATAATGGATCTATTTGGGCTATTGTGAATTATTACTAAAGAAAAGAACAGAAATCCTAGGTCTCCCCACCGAGAAAAAAAAAACTTATAAGTTAGACTATCGCTATGAATGCGTTCTGCAGTCGTCACACATGCGCTAGGCAAACGTCAAGTACGCCAAACAAACGCTATAGATTAGTTTTGAATAAGTTTGTCGTCCGTTGCAGGTAGTTAGTCTGACGCTCTATGGTCGTTCACCGAGATATTTTTTGAAACTTTTTACAGCGACTGCCAACGTGTTCCAACGTTTTAGAACATTCATTTGAACGTTCGGCACACGTTGGCTAAAACGTTATAGTGTGACAGGGCCATCACGCGTTACTTAAAAGGTATACGCAACCGCTGACTATTTTGTCATGAATTCACGTTTCCATTTTTACAATATATTATATTTTTCACTTTACTGTCCTTAAATCAATAAATATCTAAGAAAGAGATCATTACAGAAGCTTGCCCTTTCTTACTCTCTACATATCAACCGTCGACCTTTTACAGTCAAAACTTTATATTTTCTTTTTAATGTTTACCAGTAGTAACTTTATGTACATTCAACAATTCCCAACCTTTAAACTGGCCATTATATGCACTACAAGTATTAGGGGATAAGACACTGATTTATCATTACATGTAACGCCGGCTGTTGATTGACTGTTATTTTTTACTCCAATTTTCTAGCAGTAGCATCCATATGCTACAGTTTCCCGTATAAGAAACACTGATGTCAGTATGAATTGTCATATTTAAACGTGCCCAGCAGGCAAAAGACGTCACCCTGACGTCTTTTTTTGGTTGAATTTTGGTCGCGACGTCATTCAACCAAATATCGACCTAAAAAGGACGTCTTTTTACAGACGTGAAAATGACATCGTAAAAAGACGTTTTTATGACGTCTTTTTCTGGTTTCGTCGCAACTACAACATAAATGTAACGTCTTATCTGTAGCTAAAATTCAACTTATTTTTAGGACGTCTTTAATACGTCTGTTTTAGACCAAAATCGGAACATACTGCATGATTACAATTAACTCAATTCGTCGCTTTTCTAAAACACCGTTAAAGTGAAAATCGACAATATAATATGTAATGAAAATACCTATACTAGTATATATATACACACGATTTCATAATTGTGCAACTAATAAGCACGACGTGAAAAAGGGGGGATTATTCCTCCTAATATTCGTGATATTAAACCTTATTAAAACCAATTACCTATTAACAACAAATAACAATAGTAGTTTGTGTTATTTTTAATTTTGATATACATGTATCATGTGTAAATAAAAGAATTATCTAATGTATCATGATTATCGTCATTCTAACGCGTTTTTCAAAAGATAGACATGCGCACAACAGATTACTGCTGGAGTTTGAAAATTTGTTTGTGTGATGATATCGACTGCCGACAAGGATTCATAAACAATTTTCGGTAAGAAACTATTATTTTTTTAAAAATACATGTCATAAAAAGTAGGCAAATTAAATTTATGTTTGATTTATGTTTGATTTTTAGACTAATGATAGTATAAAATGAATATCATCTTTCAGTTGATAAAACATCTTTGCAAAACGTAAAGAAAATGAACATGAACGCATCATGTGTTTGTATAGCTCTTAGGGGTAAAGCTACAGCACAATCTCAGAATACATTGATAAAATTATATTGATTGTATTTTTAACACTACGTTGGTTTAAACATACAAAATAGAGACACACAATTCTATTCCTGCATCACGCCACACAACCAAACTAATTAAGATAAAAATGTCTATTCTTAGAACATTTTATCTTTATCAGTGATCTCAGGGCAGTCTAATTGCACACTAATTTTACAAGTATTTATACTGTTGTAGATAAGAAGGCACAACTTTCATACATTTACCAAAGGTTTTTATACAGCTTGTGCATGTTTTTTTTTCAGATAGACATACATCTGTGGATTTAATGTGAATTGTGGATGCCAATAGCTTGTTAATTGGAATTGAAAACATGAAAAAGGTAGAGTATACGTTTATTAATTTTGCATATTCATAAAAATAACTTTTGACTATAGATAATAAATGTGTGATAAATGTTAGAAAAGATCAACTACATGTATAAATTGTCAAAATAAAGAATAGTCTTTTGCCATTTTAAAAACAGTTAATTCTGAGTACTATTCCATGTAAAGAGTTCTTTAAATTTTTGAGCTACAGCATCAACTGTGCTGATACATATCAAAAGAAATTATTCTGCTTGATTGTTAAATCCCTGACATTGTTTTTATTGCAGGATCAAGAAAAATTGAAGAACATAACAAGCAAACAATATTGATGGAATGTGAATTGACAACTGAAATGGGATCAAAATTACAAGAACATTAATTGGATTTTATTTTTGACTACTTTTGAATCAGTGTTACAAAACAAAAATTGGACTACTGACTGCATTTTAAATTCCTATTTGTGTGTAGAATTTTTCATATAAAAATGTATAATTGTAATTGTTTTATTTTCCTTGTTTTCAATTTAAAATTACAGTTTGAAATGTTGAATCATGTACAAGTAACCATACAAGATAATTCACAACTCAAAAAAAAAATCCAAAATCAATTTTACTGCTCGATGTAATACAAACTTATTAAAAAGATTGTAAAAACACTTAAAAAACAAAACAAAACACACATGAAAAAGGACATTGTACAGAATAAAAAAGACGTTGAATAGGCGTCTCAAAAAGACGTTGATAAGACGTCTAAAAAGGTACGTTGAAAAGACGTCGCAAAAAAGACGTTACAAAGACGTCTAAAAAAGACGTTGAAAAGACGTCTCAAAAGGACGTTGAAAAAACGTCTCAAAAAGACGTTGAAAAGACGTTTCAAAAAGACGTCTTTCCTTATATCAAATTCAACCAGAAAAAGACGTCTTCCTGACGTCTCTAAAAGACGTCTTTTCAACGTAAAAACGACCAATTTTGCCTGCTGGGTGGACACTACTGGTCTCAAAATTCATAATCTGAAACAAATTTAGTGTCATTATCATAAAAATAGGCACTTAGTATACAAATTGTCTGTAATGAAAAAATCGTAAGCAGTCCTTCATTCATCCAACATTTATCTGCAATCAACATGTCGCGGCCTCAACATTTATCAGTATATCACACCTAATAAGCGCATTAACTTGTCTTTAAGTAAAATACATAATAGCATTAATATAGCGGAAGGTCAGACAATGTACGAACATCGCGATTATATCAACATTTAGTGTTAGGTGAATCAAAAAATAAGTATGATGAAGAAGTATAGGAGAAAAAAAATGAGTTTTGACTGGCACTGGAAAACAGAGGGATTGAAAAGTTCAAGCGAAGTAGAGAGGTGTCTATGAGGCATTCGAAATGTCGAAAGCCCGAGTAGGCAACAGCAAAATCAGTATGCACAACGGGTAACGTAGTCCATTGAAAAAGATCCAATGGGTCCTACTCTAATTGCGATCTACAGCATAGTTCTTTAACTAGCAAAGAATGTCCAATCATAATGGTTTGTAGTCATCACTGGTGGTCACATGGATGAAAGTAACGTTCGTTACTGTCATTCTAATATTTATACTGCGGGTAGAAAAATCTGTGATATTGTTGGTTGTCATTATTGTCGTTTCTTTGCATTTTGACCATTGTTGTAGTGAAGTACACTTTCTTAAAATATGGGTACCTGCATTTAGGATTTTGTGGGACACAAAGCTTATATGAACAGATTTTCAACTGACGATGATGATATTTTATCCATTATTGATATAATAGGCACGGCAATTATTTATAAGAATAAAGGCAAACGTTTGAGATGACCATCACATAAACAAGATGAATAAATAATTCCATTTAACCACCCGGAGTACACATTCCAGTTGCTTTATAGGCAAAGCTTCATTGCTCGTCATCAGAATACTGGACTCTCTTCAGTTGACATTGAAAACAAAACTAACGCTCTACCCGGGGACCCGAAGGGCGGTGCAGCCGCTGGTATTAATCATGTTAATATTTTTCCACGTATCACTCTGCGTAAGAATTAGGTAAATTCTATTAGAGCGGATGCACATGAACATTAAACCCGCTTTTAAATACGTTCAAGGGGAAACCTCATTTTGTTGTATCAGGATTTTGTGAAAATATTCAGTGAAAGTAAACGCAATTTTTTTTTCTTTATTGTGTCAAAAATCATTTGTAATTTAACACATAATATTATTTAAATATAAAAAATGTAAGAATTGTTTATTATATTTATATTTTTGAGTTCATCTGAGCCAACACAAGCTTTTCTTGACAATATTGTGCCGTCCAACGTCTCATCCTAGGCCTTATGTCGACTTTAATAAAAGTGAACAGACAATAAAGTCATGTTTGACCTAATAATATATGTTCCTATTTGATTTCAGACACAATAAGGACAAACTTATGAAGAAAAAAAACATATAATATCACGCACCAAAATTTTGAATGAAATGGGATACATGTAGGACGAGAAACAGAAATTACAAGTATTGCAAGATTTCCACGTAAGAATAACTTCGAACACCTTTTTTTTCACAGTACATTACTTTAATGTCTGTTTTCAGGCTTTACATCATAACTGAACTGCTCAGAGAAATTGTCCGACTGTAATAACATACCTTAATTATGGAATTGTTACTGGACAGTCTTTATAACAGTTTACTATTATAGCTTTTTTTCTTTTAAAACAATAACATTTGAATTGTTGATTTTTTAACTTATCAGAAAACATCCCGCATAAGAAGGTCCAGAGCACTAACTGCTTTGTTCCTAAGGCTATTGGGGTATGAACAATTGGTTAATAAAGATAACCTTGCCCTCTTGCAAGACTATAGTCGTCAGGCCAAAAAAAATACCTGGATCCAAATAGTGGTGCACCATGCGAGCAAATGCAAACTTTAATCCCCTATATGTCCCAAATAAAGCCGAATTTTAGCTGAATTAGCGTAAAAAAAATGACTGCCTTGCTATTATAATTGTGCTGCTGCTTGTGATTCAGATAAGTAAGTCGATACATGTTTATCTTTGTAAATGACGTATATTTTGAACCGAGAATGGAATATCAAATGAAAACCAGAAGCTGATCAAGACCAGCAGAAAACAAAGAGAAATATCAAGTGAAAACGTTTGTAATACAGTATTTCTCAATTATTTATAAATGAACATGTACATACCTATTTGAGGAATTTGAATATTAAGCATTAAACAATCCTCCGTTTGAAGTTCAAGGGTTGATTGAAATCTCTGGAACCTCTTTTTATTATCTGTTCTTTTCTTTTGAGGGCAAATTGTTTCAACACCTGATTTATAGAAAACACGTGTACCTATCCATTTTTGTAGAGTCCCAGTAGGTGGTATGAACCTAAGTTTAGTTCCTCGTAGGGAAGCATATTGAAATCCATTATAGACTTCCACAGGTAATGATGCGTTAATTTTAATCAAAGATCCACTAACTTTGCCATATCTTGTATTTATTGTGTCCGTTTGAAATCCATTATACATTGAAAATGAAAAAGTTATGAATATCAAGCGAAGCAAGTTGTACAGACCCATAGTCAAAAATGGATTGTTAAATATTGTTAAATATTTTAAAGTCTTCAAAGCTTAATGTTAATCATTTCTGGCATGTATAACTTTTCAAATATTGTAAAAAGCAACTGTCATGACCGTGATGGCTTAGCATTGCCAGAACCTTTCAGAGCACCAGCTATTGTTTCTGATGATGACAGTAATTGAAGGCGAAACGTCTCGTGACATATTCTATTAAGCATAAACAACACAGGACGTCTATTTTTATTGGACAGCATTGTATTTAATATAAAAATCAAAAGTAGTTATGATGAGCATGAAGACAACAATAAAATTAGACAATATTCAATAACTTTAGCATTGTATGAAGTCTATGATAGCGGGCGAAGTCGATGTTTGATATTGAAAAAATATAATATCAATTTAAATTTATTACATTATATACCATGCAGAGATTTCATTGATTTTGCAGTCTGAACTAATATTATTACAGCGTTTTTCCATTTTTCCTTCTGTCCATTTTGTACAATTTCGACTTTGCTCAGTCGTGAAAAAAAAACGACAGTATTCGGTTGTCATGGGTTCAACTAGTTCTAATAATAAATTCCTCTTGTGCTCGCTTACTCGCGAGGTCCGCCTAATCAAAAAGATATCTAAAGGAGCTACATTATTGCAGCTAGGGTTCAACCATCAAAGTAACACTCAAATGAAAGCCAAACTACTAGTTTACATTGTATCAGTCACTATGACAAATAAAATAGGTAAAAAACCGCAACCAGTTAGGCCTTTAAGGAAGTGTTAAGACAAAATACCTTGCAGTCAATTCACAAGGGTTTAGACCAAAATGTCTGAACCATTCTTAACTGACTGCAAGGATTCATGTGTTAAAAGATCTAAATATACACACGTTGTACTTTTGTTAATTGATGTCCGTTTCAGATTTTTACTAGAATATAAAGATAATTTAACAAGCATTCGTAAAGTATTGCAAGACAAAACAATACATAGTCACCTACCGGCCTCATATTTCAGAACTGGTAAAATTAAAAACCTAAACTTGATCAATTCAAGGGATAATAAAAAAGTGCACAAAATATCATTTCAGTGATTAGGAACATAACTCATGCAGACATTTGCGGATGGATTGAACGAAATATACACTTGATCTGTAATTCATCATGGTAGACTCACATACCAACATCAGTTTATTATCTACAAGCGTTTAGAAAAAAAAGGAAGAAAACTGAAATATCAGTATTCAAAGGGCCATAACTCCCGTAAAGTTGCGGAGTGGCACGATCTTTAAAATTAATCTGTAACTTATCATGATAGACTCACATTCCAAATATCAATTCATTATCTATAAGCATGTAGAAAAAAAATTGCGGAAAACTGAAATTTCAGTGACTTTTTTAAAGTTCAGAGGGCCATAACTCCCGTAAAAATTTGCGGACCGGCACGAAACTTTCACTTGATCTGTAACTCATCATGGTAGACTTACATACTAAAACTCATATCATTATCTATAAGTGTTTAGAACAAAGTGGGGAAAACTGAGGCGTGACAGACAGACGGACGGACGGTCAAACGGACAGAGCGCAAACCTAGAGTTCCCTTCGGTGGACTAAAACGTGATTAAAGTACATTATTGACATCATTTGATATTGTAACTATAATGCAGCACTTATGAGTTATGACCTTTGTGGTTCGGCACATGTCACATGAGATGCATTAAAGTAGCTTATAGTACAAAATGTATGTGTTGCACTAGGTTAACTTTGTCATCTGGCATACCGGTGTTGTCAGAAAATAATGCGGTGATCTGATAGCAAGCAAGAGTAATGCATCCTGATGAAAAACTGTCTCATTCCTCGCATGTTAAAGAGTAGAAATCGTTGGATCCATTGCAGCTAGCTAAATCGCCCGATCCTCTTCACCTTTCATCTTCTCTTGGACACTGAGATTGATCCTCCAAGTTCGGGAATTTTGTTTTTACCTTTACTTAGTGACAGTAAAAAATCGGTTCCCCATTACATCATTAATTTTAATGTTCCTTTTATCAGCCCCTAATTGTTTACCTCCTTGAAATAGCCGAATTTGTGCTGCTTTGGAGAACATAATAAAAACACTAACAAAAAACACTGTATTCGTAAAAGCTACGAAAAACAGATTGGCATTTCGGATCTAAAAGTTGTTTATGAAATATGAATGTGCATAACTGTTTCAAATAATTTTAAAATACATATTTTTCTAAGAATGAAAACAATGATGCTATTAGTAAGAATTAATATATTTTAAATAAATATCGTATTAACGTATTAAACTGAAATAAATCTGTTTCTAAATCCCTTAAACTGTAATCGAGTAACTATGTTTTTGCTTGAAGTCGTGAGTTTTGTTTGCTACATTTAACAACTTATGTTGAAAATAATTGTTTTAATCATCAAGAGAATAATCAAGCTCAATTGTTTTATTTCTAATTTTAATATTTTATATATGTTTACCAGCAACTTGTAATAAATACATTTAAGTATCAAGCTCATCTTTAACGTCAAAACTATTTCTAGCGTTTGTGAGTAATAAAAACCGCTTCCATGAAATTACTCACTTCTGATAAATTGGGAATCTGAGCAACGATACATAATTAATCATAATGTGAACTGGTCGGAAGTTCTAAAGATATAAATTGCCTTTTTCATTGCATTTTACACATATCTGATTTTGATATTGAGGCTAGACCTGGTTCGAGATCAATATTTTAATTTGCAGAAAAAATATAGAAAATGTAACTGCCATTTTTCTAAAAAAAAACACACAAGTAAAACCAATTTATTTACTTATAACCCTTAAAAGTTTATCAGATCAAAGTGAAAACAAACTCATTGAATAAAATAATGAAAAATTCTAAAACCACTCGGTTTAATTCAAACAAACTTTGTTTTTACTTTCTTAAAGTTAATAAAATTAGTACAATTAAGATTTGTCCATTTAAGATTAACATAAACAAAACATTTCTTAACAAACACCTTGTTAAGAAATGAAAAGATATTCAGTTCTTTTGAGAATATAAGCCTTGTTGACTTTTCTGACTTACTTTTCTTTCTTTATCGCGTTGGAAATGACCATAAGGCATTTTGTCTGAGTACTGCACTGACCGAAATTCTTAGAAGTCTAGTCAAGTTTTCGTAAATATATATTCAGTATAAATGGTTATTAAATGACTCTTTCAGATCAATTTGAAGCTTTCAGTGCGAATAAGACAAAACAATATATATTGAATAATTGCGTGGGGGTCGTTTTCTATACTCACTTTGTTTCGATATTATATTAAACTTTAGGTGGCGGGGCTGAATATAAACTAATCATACTATCGTTTTTGTTAGCTCACCTGCGTCCGTCGTCGTCTGTAAACAATTTCAAAAATCTTTTTCTCTGAAACTACTGAACCAATTTGACTTAAACTTGTAAGGAATGATGAATTTATTGACATGTTGGCTAGAAACGATTTTCATTTTGCATTGATCAGATAAAAATAATGGCCGCCGTTGCTAAAAATAGATCAGGGGGTAAAGCAGCAGTATTTTGCAAATAACTCAAAAATGGTGACATATATCAAAATTCTGGCAGGCTAAAAGCAATCAGCACATCAAGATCTACCTACTCCGAAATTTTGAAGACATTCCAACGAACTGTTTGGGAGTTATTGCCCCTTTTCTTATTTTTTTTTACTTTTTGCACTTATTTTGTCTTATATCTCATAAACTATATAAGATATTAAAGTAATTTCAATTGCAAATTGTTCATTTAATTAAGCTCTACAAAATTGTCCATTATATCAAAATTGTCAGATGACCCCTAATAGGATTTACGGCCCCTTAAACGCCAAAAACAATGGTCGTCATCTGTAAACAATTTCAAAAATCTACTCTTAAGGTTGTATTCTTCTGAGGTTTCAGTCTCGGTGAGCTATTACCATCACTTGGCGTCCGTCGTCGTCGTCTGTCGTCCGTTAACAATTTTTCAAAAATCTTCTCCTCTGAAACTACTGAACAGAATTTAATGAAACTTTGTATGAATGATCCTTAGAGTGTCCTGCACCAAACTTGTGTTTCGATTTTTGATCCGTCAAAAACATGGCCACCGTTACTAAAAATAGACCAGGGGGGATCAGACTACTGTTATTGGCTTGTAAATCAAAAAGTATAAGAGATAAATGAAATCTGATGCACTCTACTGCTTCAGCATCAAAAGTTCTACAAAAGTCTCCATTTGGTCGAAGTTGTCAGATGATCTTTTAGGGGTTACAGCCCCTTAAAGGTGAAACATAACGTTTTTTAATGTTTTGGCCTTATAGAATGAAAACTATTGCAGATAGAGAAAAGCTGTTGCTTGCTTAAATGTTCAGGTCATTAAGCTCTACAAAAGTCTTCATAGGGTCGAAGTTGTCAGATGACCCCTTATAGGGGTTACAGCCCCTTAAAGACGAAAAATTGTGTTTTTGGCCTATAGAATGAAAATAATTGCAGATAGAGAAAAGCTGTTGCTTGCTTAAATGTTCAGCTCTTTAAGCTCTTCAAAAGTCTTCATAAGTTCAAGTTGTCAGATGACCTTTTATAGGAATTACAGCCCCTTAAAGACGAAAAATTGTGTTTTTGGCCTATAGAATGAAAACTATAGCAGATATTGAAAAGCTGTTGCTTGCCTAAATGTTCAGCTCTTGAAGCTCTACAAAAGTCTTTATAGGGTCGAAGTTATCAGATGACCCCTGATAGGGGTTATAGCCCCTTAGAGGTGAAAAATGGTGATTTGGCCTATAAAATGAAAACTTTTGCTGATAGGGAAAAGCTGTTGCTTGCTTAAATGTTCAGCTCATTAAGCTCTACAAAAGTCTTCATAAGTTCAAGTTGTCAGATGACCTCTTATAAGAATTACAGCCCCTTAAAGACGAAAAATTGTGTTTTTGGCCTATAGAATGAAAATTATTTCAGATAGAGAAAAGCTATTGCTTGCTTAAATGTTCAGCTCATTTAACTCTACAAAAGCATTCATACAGTTAAAGTTTTCAAATGACCCCTTATATGGATTACAGCCCCTAAATTAACATGTTTCATGTTTTTGACTTATATAATGAAAACTATAGCAGATAAAGAAAAGCGGTTGCTTGCTTAAATGTTCAGTTCATTAAGCTCTCAACAAAAGTCGCTATAAAGTCAAGGGGTTCAGACGGCCCTTCAAATAACATTTTGCACGTTTTTGGCCTACAGAATGAAAACTTTTGCTGAAAGAGAAAAGCTGTTGCTTGCTTAAATGTTCAGCTTATTTAGCTCTACAAAGTTCTTCATAGGGGTGACATCAAGACCAGGTGAGCGATTCAGGCTCCTGGGAGCCTCTTGTTATAAATTAAATTTGTTCAGAATCATGGTATCCATCAATATGGAAACTTTGAGAGAAAACTGGATTTTGAAACCTGATATTTTAATGAAAATTACCTCAAAAAAGGCAAAAAATTATGATATTTTGGGAAAATTGTCAATATAGGCCCTTTTAAAATGGCTGTAGCGAACTAAAATGCACACGGACATATTGTTTTCTTAGTAAATTTGATTTTCTCAGGATCTTAGCATTTAAAAAATGTAGGTTTGGGAAAAAACTTGATTTAGGAAAATTTTGACCCCTCAGAAGAATACATCCTTAAAATACTAAACCAATTCAAATGAAACATGGTTAGAATAATATATGACATGTTGGCTACAAAACTTTTATTTTAAATTGATCAGATGAAAAACATGGCGACTGTTGCTAAACAAAGAACAGGGGGTAAACAGCAGATTTGTTTCGCAAATAACTCAAAAACGGTGACATATATCAAAATTCTGGAAAGAAAAACTGATCAGCACGTCAAGATCTACCTACCCAGATATTTTGAAGAAATTCCAACAAACCGTGTGGGAGTTATTGCCCCTTTTCTTATTTTTTCTGCTTTTTGCGTTTATTTTGTCTTATATCTCAAGAACAATATAAGATATTGAAGTAGTTTCAATTGCATTGTTCAGCTAATTAAGCTCTAAAAAATCTGTCAAAGTCAAAAATGGCCGGATTTCGTTAAACAGGAAGAAGGTGAGCGACAGACCTAAAATCGCATCACACGTTGTGGGACCCCACCTTGATGCTGTATACCAAATATCAAGTGGCTGTGATTAGTAGCTGTTACGATAAAATTTTCCCCGCCCGCCCGACATTCACCATTTTATAACCCGGATTTTTCACTCTGTGAAATCCGGCCAAAAATTGTCCATTATGTCGAAATTGTCAGATGACCCCTTATAGGAGTTACGGTCCCTTAAATGCCAAAAATAATTGTTTTAGCTTTATTGATTGTAAACTATAAGAAGATAGAAAAAAGGTTTTGCTTGCTTAAATTTTCAGCTAATTGAGATCTACAACATTGTCCATTAGGATTGAAATTTTTTAATGACTCCTTACAGGGGTTATGGCCCTTTAAAACACCAAAAATAGTGGTTTTAGCCTAACAGATTGTGAACGTTAGTAGATAGAGAAAAAGCTTTGCTTGCTTAAATGTTTAGCTAATTGAGCTCTACAAAATTGCCCATTTGGTCGTAATTGTCAGATGACTCATTTTAGGGGTTACGGCCCCTAAATTAACATTTTTATCACGTGTTTTGCCTATAGAATGAAACTATTGCAGATAGAGAAAAGCTGTTGCTTGCTTAAATGTTCAGATAATTGAGATCTACAAAATTGTCCATTAGGCCTTACTTATTAGATGACCTTCAAAGGAGTTATGACCCGTTAAATGACTAAAAAAGTAGATTGTATGTGATATTTAGATTGTGTTTCATAGAAGATTGTTCCACCCATTTGCTTGCTTAAATGTTTAGCTTAATAGAGCTGTCCAATGGTTTAATTGTCATGAGTGGGTGTTGGCAAAGTGAAATATTGTTACATAAAGTACAATGTAATTGAAACCAGGTGAGCGATTCAGGCTCCTGGGAGCCTCTTGTCTTTTTGATTACATTTAATAGGCCTAACTGTTACTTTTTAATCATGATATTTACACACATGACATAAGGAATACTTTAATAAAACTCACAAGGGCAACCTCAATGTCAATTAAGCGTCTGTAAGTTTTTTGCCAGAATTATTTCAAGTTTATACCTTATGTGCCTACATGAAGTAGGTCGAGGGCCAGCTATAAAATAGGGCTGTAAATAATGTTCAAGAGTAAGTGTAGAAGTTTATACTCCTTTTCGTCACACGAGAACCATGCGCAATGTTCAGATTTAATGATTGAGGAAACCGCCAATCTCAGGCCGTGTTCACATGATAGTTGATTTGAGTAAACATGTGTGGGTGAGTTAGTGAGTGAGTTGGTGTTTAAACCATGGGTTATCTAAAAGCGATGTAAATGTAAGGGATGATAGAATGAACATGAAATGATGATGATGAGAAATGAAATATGAGGGTGGGGTGGGAAACAAAGGAACAGTTTATTTTGAAATCCACAGGAAAAGGGTAGAAGTTGGTAGTAGCGGGAAATTTTGCCTATGTGGTGCACTACTTGGCAGTCTACAAAGGGGTATTTTACGTGCATGAAGCGTGGCGCTCTCCACACACGTTGACCCACTATTGTCAACAATCAGAGTTTCCGTATAATAGACCTGACAACCCCGCAGACGAGGGCAACCATATTCGTCCACCAAGGGTACACACTTGATCGCTCTGTGGGCTGAGCACTAACCCGATTTCAGAATCCCAAGACCCTTAGCCCTTAGCCGTCTATTACACCAAGCTAGGGTCTGCTTCTGGCCTATTCGCCCCCCCCCCCCCCTTCCCCGGGTCCCGCACAGGGCAGTACAAATGTGTGGAAGTAATTTAATCTGCTGCATAAAACCAGTTTCACATTAAATTATTGTCACTGATAAACGATTATTAAACGACTAAACATAAGAATCGTTGACATTGTCTTGTACAAGTGTACATGTTATTCAGATGTACAAAAACATTTATAGGGTAAATAATTATGCTTGTTTAGTGGATGGGTGTTAAGTAAGTATCAACGTATGTATGGATTTTGATTTACTGCCTATCCATGTTTTCAGTATCAAGAAAGATACACTAATTGTTCAGGTCCCATGCACTTTTCGTTGGTCATTTGATGATTATTTTAAAGACGGGTATTGTTACTGAATAAATATAGTCACAAAAAGGGCGAAATTTAATGAATTTTAACGTATAAAAACTGACATTGAAGTAATTCTTCAGATACAATAAGATAAAAAAAAAGACCCTCATGGATTTTTAAAAATATAGTCACAAAAAGGGCGAAATTTAATGAATTTTAACGTATAAAAACTGACATTGAAGTAATTCTTCAGATACAATAAGATAGAAAAAAAAAAGACCCTCATGGATTTTTAATGTTAATGCAGACAACTTTTAAACGAGTTTTTTCTCAGTGTGAACGCGGCCCCAGTTAGGTAAAAAAAATATTATAAAGGGCTATGATTTTTTTTATTTGCTTATGGTTTTGCAATGTGGGAAGTTAACATGGGGCATTTTTTATATCTAGTATTTGTTTAACGAGTATCACATAAAGCTGTTATTTTTTTTCAACACTGTTGAGAAAATCAGCTCTGGCTCCGGCGCCACAAAAGTTAAAAAAATACTTTTAAGAATATTCTCAGACTTAAGTATTTTTTAAGGTTTTGTGGCGCCCAGGCCAGAAGAATTATTCAAGTGCACTCTCTACAATGCACGAGAATCTTGTTTCGGTTGCAGCAATAAGTGACCAGTTATAGTCTTAAATTCTAGTAGGACAGGCAGTGATATAACCCAGAAACAAAAGCCTCGCTGCCGTTTAACCAAATAATGAAAGATGTCTAATTCTGACATACATGTAAATTATTTACTTTTTCGTTTTATTCGTCCAATGATGTACAATAAATTCTAATTTCACTGAGTGATTATTTTTGAGGAACAAAACAATATAATTACATCATATGTAAGCATTGTATCCTGAATTTGGTTTTGGACTCGAGTCCCTTGTTGCTGTAATCGATTAAAAAGTGACTTCTGTTGACATTGCCTCTATATCATTTTTGAAATATTTCTCTCGTCTTCAATGAATCTTCGTACTGACATTATGTTCCCATAAAATCAATAAGTGCCACCTTCCTTGACATGATTTAAATGAAATAATCTTTTTACTATTTTAAACTAATTAAAATTTGAAGTTAGTTCAGAAATTTTTCTTTTTTTTCCTTTTTTGTAATCAGGATTTCTAAATATATTTAACTTGATAAGTTGAATTCTAAAATGGTGCACAACAACTAAAAATAAAATAATAATAATAAAAGTTGAAAGACAATAATTAATAATCAAATTAGCGGATATTTCGCAGGACCGACCAGCTTCATCGGCGCTTGTAATCTGATATGATGATAATAAATAACGTAATCAAGATCTGTGACATACATGTATAATGTCTAGAAACCTAAACTTTATGCTTAAGCATCGAAATTGATCCTCTTGTTGCCGTTGTCAGCTTTATATTTAAGAAAAAATAACTTCAAGACTATTTATCGACACATTCAACACCATTGCACACATAACAGTTGGACATAAAATCATTAAAGATTTTCTTTCATGAAAGAATTGACACTACCGATGATAACTTGCCCTAGACGATCTTTTATGTTTAATGAAAGTAGACAAGATGTCAAAAGACCTATGTAATATTACAACTACTGGACGAATGTCAAGAGATAGGAAGACACCCATCAATTATCATTTGAGATAATATTGATTTTTATGACAATGATACTGGTATTAAGTAATGAGTTATCCTAATAAAATGGCTATTCATTAGTATAAATCAAATAAATAAAAAGCTGTCTTGAACAACAACAAAATGTGTTTTTATGTATAGGTAAGGCAAATTACAGCTGTACTTCCGAGCAGCACCAATTTTGGCAATATTAAGAAGATAAACAGATTGGACTGCCATTGGAATATGCCGACTGCAGAATATCCTGCTTGTCCTACTCTCACCTAAAATCTAACAAACATCATTTCAATCTACGTTTACAACTCATTGAGATATTTACGTGGACCTGTCATAATATTTCGACCAGACATGAAAAAGCTGACATATAAAGCCATGTGTTCTTTGCAACTTGAGGCAGTCAAAAGACCTTTAACAAATGAACTAAATTGAAGATATCTTCATGTTTGACTTTGAAGTTAACTCCACTATGTTGCATCCACCTGTACATGTTCCTCAGAGGAGAAAGTAAGTCGTAACAAGGGGATGTTTTTAGCCTTACGATTAAGGTAAAGCGTGGCACTTGGATCAAAAATGCATTTGTCAATAGATTTTCTTCAAAATTGTCATAAATGTCCATAATGATGTACTCTTTCATAATTTGATTCATAACTTTTCAAGTAATATCAAGTTAAAGTATCAATATTTTACTATGAATTATATAGGAAATGCCATAAACACACACAAAAATGTTCCATTGTTTTTCATGTCGATATATTTCCCTCATTTTTTAAACAATTTATAGAATTTGCAACACATCATCATCTTAAATCATTAAATAGTGGGGTTTCTTCCCTTGATTTTTACTTACAGCAAAGATAGGAGCCAAAAAACGATGAGTTTTCATGATTTTTGACAAATTACCTCCCTTGACCATACTTTAGCTAAGAGTTTATATATTTTTAAAATAAAAATTTTAATCATATTGATAAAATGTGTCTAAACTAGGTATAAAGATTCTAAAAACACAAAAATCTCAAAATATTTTCACAAATTTCATTTTATTTTGGGAAAGTCGCACTACCACTGCATGTCCTTCTCCAACTTAAAAACGGTTTACCTGCGTTTTTATTTTTTACACTCATTCATTGCTCATTTGGCAAAAGTCGGCGATATTGCAGCCATCATTAGTAACAAACAAATTGATATTCTAGAACAACTTGGGTCAAATACTCGACACTCTAAAGGCACAATATACTTTTTCGCCAGCATTTTTTATTGCTATAATAATAGTACCTACCTATATTAGGAATGAATATATTTAAAGCCATACAATCTTCGCTTTTTCGAATGACATAAGGTTCTATTCTTTTCATGTAAATGTAACTTGTTCCAGAAATATTGTATTGTGTCATTGACATGAACGATAACTGATGGCAAACACCGTATGAGCTAGACTGCAAGAATTGTTTCACATTAGACCAAAGATCTACTGATCCTATAGGAGCATGGAACCTTTCAGCGAAGGCATATCCAAAACCACGAATAACATCTACCTTTGGCATGTTTTTATTGCTAAATTTATGGATAATCCCATTCACCGGTCCGTGTCTTGTTGTAAATATCCGTCCGAAATAGCCATGAATAAAGATAGCACTGCAGGTCAATATAATTATAAGCAAATGTAAACTATTACCATAGTCAATGCGCATGGTGTAGTACTCAAAGACTATAACATTATACAAAATATTCCAATCATGTCCGGATCTAACCCGAAAAAATGTAATAGTTTAGGATATAGAAATGCATGTACTCTTACCGCTGAACCTAGTAGGAATTAGTCAAAGAAGCCTGTGCTAATGTAAATAGTAAAATAGATGATCTTTAAACATTGCATGCTGTTTGGTATGAAACCAATTCCATTGATACTAAATCAATGATTCACTTATTAGGCACAACGTATTACAGTTTGCTTAGAACATATTTTGTTTAAGTCATCTAATATTTATGGTATGTGCATTTGGTTTTCAATTATTTCGCATGTGTCAAGATGAATCAATATCAATTAATTGACTTCAAAAATTAAAAACATATAAACCTTCGCCATATTATTCACATCTAAGATTTCGTTCCGATTATTTGATTTCCCCTAAGTAAGAATCCAGCCAGCCGTTTAGTCTGGAAGTATTTGTTTTTATTGGAAGTCTTGAGCAATCATGCAGTAAAATTACACCGAATTAAAGCATTTTTACCGATATTAGCAAGGATGAACATTGTTTTATGTAATTTTACCATTGAATATCTACCATTAAAATAAACAGAGCAGCAATTAATGATTAGTGAAAAGTCGATGAATTAATAATACTTCTAAAAAGGCGTACATACATTGTAAATTTAGAACAAAAAGTTTCCCCATTGAAATGGTCAAAGAATATTAGAATATGATACTCTATTAGGTTAACAATGAATAATCGTTCCCCTGTGTATCAGTTTTGAGTTTCACTAATATTTAATGGCTGATATAGGGTATTAAATGTCCCTTTACTCATCTAAAGTTTAATTAAACAACAAAATACAAACAGAAAAATATCCACACAAACATTTCCAGTGTTCACAGTGCCAGCCACTGTCAATCATTTGGTTTGCACCCCAGTCAAAATATTCAAAGGATATGGAATAAATGAATATGAGACCATAACAGATATGTAAACTCTAACTGCAATTATATTTATGAGCTGTATGGCCACTTCACAAATGCATTCCTCTTCAGCAGCACTAGAACCCAAAGATAGGAAATCCACAATTAAAAAAATGTTTAAATACATTAAACCGAATGAGATCCGAATATTCAGTAATATCAAATACTTGTATACATGTATCTACATGTAAGAACAAACTATGATTCCTTATTAGGTTTTAGAATTTACATGATAGATCATACATAAATCAAGATGATAATATTAATGACGAAAGTGTACACATGAGACATAACCTCATGTAGAAGTACACCATATCTAAAAAAATGAAGAATATATATCAGAAACACGGGGAATTATTCTACCAGCTCCACGCGGCATTAAAGACAAACTGCTGTAATTAGTTTTTTTTATAAAGGATATGGTGTAATACAAATTAATGACAACAAAGTTGTAATGAACGTGAGACCATAACACAAATGTTAACTCCTCCTGCAATTAATTTTTTCAGGTTTACAGCCATTTCGGAAATTTATTCCTCATCAAGTGTTGATCAGATGACCTGTAGCCTGCGATACATAACTAATCATAACTTGTGAACCGCCAAGTAGTGCACCATAAAGGCTAAATTTTCTGAACCTACCCACCTCTTCCCTATTCTTGTGTTCTTCACAATTTACTGTTCCTTTGTCTCCAACCTTACCCCGATATTTCATTTCTCTACATTATTTCATGTTAATTGTATCATACTTTTCATGTTCATCGCCTTTAAATAACATATTAAGCGTTACAAGGCCGTAAACCCTAACCAACTCAATCACTCGCTGAAGTACAGACAAATATGCTCAGTTGACCTTTAGGAACGGTCGACCATTTATATTTTTTTTTTATTTTGGTCAAAACTTTTTTCCGCGAAGATCGCGGGGAAGACGCCGGGTTACAATTTTTATATATCTTCAGCATTATTTGTAAAGCAGAAATCCTTCTTCAGAATATTTTTTTCTAATCCTCTGCTAACAAAGTATTGTTCAGGAAAAAAACAAGCCCGTCAAGTTAAATGCTAAGTTCATTATGAAAACAACAAGACGTTGAAACAACACAACAAATCGCCAATAAATTAATCCAACTTCAATCAGTTAGGAGAGGTTTCGTCCAAACGGTGTGTGAGGGCATACACTAAAAGCTGGTCTGGTCTCATTGGTCTGGTCTGGAAATTGATCTCTAAACGACTAAAACATGGTCTGGTCTGGAATTTGGTCAATGACTAAAACATGGTCTGGTCTGGAAATTGGTCTCTTAATGACTAAAAAATGGCCTGGTCATGTATTTATATATTCTTAATCTTTATTATTGATTGAAGTGAAAGCTATAAAAAAAATTCAATTTAAAAATATGTTCTTTGTTGGGGATTGGTCATTTAAAAACGTGGGGAGGGGAAAGGTATTTTTTCATGTTTAATATAATGCTTAACATGCATGTAGAATATGCACAACACAGAATAGCTAGAAAATACCATATTGGTTGTATGAAATGGAATTAAAAACTTTAACTGACTTACTCAATTAAAAAATATATTCAACCCCCCAAAACAAGAGAATTTGCTAAATGTTGAACACTTGATACATTCAGTAGTAATCAGATAGAAGCATAGTATCTTTGACAGTAATTGGTGGCATGGTTCTCATGGTTATCCTACAATTATTTGTAAAAAATAATAAGTAATTAAAAAAACAATTCATAAAATAAAAGTGTAGGCTCTTATCATCTGTAACTCTTCTTAAAATAGTCTTATCCTGGAACCATTAATCCTGTCTTTGATATATTCTCTTTGGTTCCAGTCATGACATTATTTTGGAAGCATTACAATTCTTAAGTTTTAACATAAAGTCAGCTTAAATTTCACTATCTACTAAAGATTAAACAGCTCATAAAATTCAAGCTTTTTTATGTTTTGATTTAATTTAATTTAATTACTTCTCTTTCAATAATTGTTCAATAATTGTTGTTAACAAAAATACATTAATACAATCTAAATCTAGGAATTTTTTTTAAAAGATTTTAAAATGAAAAACAAAATTTAAAAAAGGCTATGTTTTAGTCATATTAGACAAATTTCCAGACCAGACCATGTTTTAGTCATTTTCAGACCAATTTCCAGACCAAACCATGTTTTATTCATTCAGAGACCAATATCCGGACCAGGCCAATTTCCAGACCAGACCAGCTTTTAGTGTATGCCGTGTGTGAGTGCTATAATGGAAGGAATACATCTGTCGCGTTGGCATCGGCCAAATCCATGTAGGTCGAATACAACATAAAAATGTCAAAACATTTTACAGATGAACGTTTAAAGCAGAAAAACAAATTGTCCATAACCGATGTACCATTAATAATAATCGTACAGTCGAACCTCGATGTGTCGAACTCGGATTATTCGAATACTCGGATAACTCGAACTATTTTGAAAGTCCCGGCAAAATTCCCATAAACTCAATGTATTTTTACCTTTGATTACTCGAACTCTGATAGTTCGAATTCTCGGTTAAGTCGAGGTATTTTGACAGTCCCAACGCTTTGAAAATAATAGTAATTAACCCTGATTAGTCGAAGTCGACTTTACAAATTCTTTGATGTCATTTTAATTGATTCGTGACCGCCGTATGGCTTCAAATGGTGTTATGATCATGAGTTGTTTATTTAATGATTGGACACGTGTGTATTGGTGTGTAACTGTTTGATCTGATCACTCAAGCGTGTTTAACATCATGGTTAATTGTGTGTTTAATCTGAGTAAACGAATTTAATCAGTAAAGCCGGTTTTTTAAAAGGATTTTTAAGTTTCGATGCATAAATTACAATGATTAATTGATATTTTTAATAAAATAAATCGGCGTCATCTCAAGAAGAAACTCAACTCAACTTCCACCATAACCAGTGACTAACAACATACGTGTTAATTCGTTTCGTAACTGATTTTGTCTTTTCAATGTTTGAATGGTTGATTGCATCATATGATGGTGATTCAAGATTGGAATAAATTTTTAAAACATGTTTTATTTAATAATTTATTTTACACAAAGTAATCTCTTGACACAATGAAATGTCTTCAAATACACAATACACAACAAAATACGAGTAATACGAGTATCTAGACATGGAAGATGGTACATAAGACACACGACGGAGATTCCACTTCGAGTTTATTCGTAACTTGGATGAGTCGAACCTCTGATAACTCGAATACTTTTCAATGGTCCCCTCGACTTCGAGTTAACGAGGTTCGACTGTATTTTAATTCGAAAAAGTAATGATCAAATGAGATTACCATTCAAATGATAAAAACAATTACCCTTTCAAAGTGATAGACCTATGCCGGCCGATACCATAAACATTCTTTTTTGGAATTTTAAATTCAAATTACAATATACCTCCTATTTGGAATCTTGTATTATGATTTTTCATGTAGATTTTAAAAACTGTATTTGTAGAATAGTTTCAATTTATAAATCAATACCATAAATTAATCAAACGACAACAATAGCACACATGTACTTTGTATTCAACTGTTTATTTTTTCTGTAAAGTCAAACATACAGTACTTATTATTGTTCTAAATATTTATTGCAAATCCATTGGTAAAGCCAAGATCGGTACTATGGGGATTTTCCTTTGCTATAGCTATCGGAAAGACTCGTTGAGTGCAATGAGCCGTCCAGCTCATTTCATATAGAACACACTTAATTAAAAAAATATCATTTTAATGTCATTAGAAACAGTTTTGTATAATATAAGTTTCGATTACAAGATGTAAAAGATGCTACATTACATGTACCTTGTTATTTAACGCTGTAAATTCGGCTATACCCTATGGCACATAATTTACAAAAAGTGATTAGTTAGTTTGGAATAAAATGCCTTTAGGGACTATTGTTTCAGCTGCATAGCATAAGTTATAGGCAAGGTGGGACAGTTTTTACTACCGCAGGTAATTTGAGGGTCCTACTTAAATTGAGTAGAAGTATTCTTTTACATGCAAAGACCGCAAAACCATATGGAGCATACATTCTAGTTGCTTCCTCAGCAAAGTGGCTTGACTCTACCTCAGAGTACAGGGCACATTAACATTCTTCCATAAATTGCTCTTTTCAATGTGAGTTGACCAGGTTAAGATGCAAGCACGTGCAGCGATCCCACACTGCATAAGTAGCCAATGAAAACTGTAGGTACTGATACTGGTTGTTGACGTCGACCAATGAAATGCAATGTTATTTCAAACTTTCGGTTGGTTGGAATGGAGCTACCTAGCAGTTAAGTCTATAAAAATAATTTTTACGGAAGATATATGTACTTACACGCGTTCTTGGTAAACCAGCGATGATCTTTGACTCGTGATACAATTTTTGCGGGCTTTTAGCTCGTCCGGGAATCCGCTCTCCACTCGAGAAAAAAAGACTTTAAAAATCGATAACTTGTGAAAGATCAGCTGGTCTTTTCCTAGAACTTATAAAAGAATTATAATTCTTTGGCTATATGAATTGTCAATCTTACCTTGATGTGGGATATATAAGTTTAAACTTAAGCAATCCTCATGTTGAAGTCCATTTTGAATACTTGACAATGTGCGATCACTAGTATCTCTTTGGGTGCATTTACCGCGAAAGTTTTTATCAGTAAATACACGATTCCCTAACCACTTTTCTAATGATCTAATGGGTGGCATGAACCTCAACATTCCCCTCCTTGTAGAAGCATATTGAAGACCGCTTATAACATCAACATCGCTAAATTGATTGCCAGCCAATTTCTTAGTCAAACCAATTATATTACCATAACGAGAAAAGTACAGTTTACTTTCTGTATTAAGAGTATACAAACAAGATATAAATGTTGACATAAAAAACAATCTAAGAAATTGTTCTGCCATTGTATCTGAATTTATCGTAATCCAATACTACAGGGCAGTCGAGTCTTATGTTTAAGAAACATTACATTAGGAAGTGTTCTCTACTGATCTTGGTATTATATCCAACGAGATAGAAAATTATGAGTTATTACAGTCAATAATAGCACTCTATACAATCAATTGTTTGAATAAATTCAATCTCTCCTAGTTTTTGCAATAATAGCATGGAAATCTAAGCTTTGATTATACTCGTCTAGGAATGCATCTCCAAAGGCTTAAATTATTTCTGTAATTATTTTGCATTTAAGTCAAAAATCCTAAAGCAGATAAGAAGACATGTAAATAATGTCCCCATTGATCTTCCGACAGCAAAAGGACTCCAAAGCAGTGTAATTCCACATTATATCAAGTTCAGATCCACATAGGAATTTATAAAGTGAATAAACATAATACTTCTAAAGCTGTATATACACGATGGAAGTAACCCGTCGTATGGTAACTTGTTTCAGAACAATTTGCTTTATTAGATTTGGTTAGCATATCAAGCAATTTTAGTGCTTGTCTATTTGAACAAAAATGATCAACGTTTATTGAAGTCCAATTTAAAATTATAATCTGATGCTATGCAATATCACATAAAACACTGCTGTATACTATTCCATACTGATTTAAACTGACAAAACTGGAAATGGAAACCTATTTTAATCAATGTAGAAAGAATATACTACATTTAGGAAGAGAAACATCAAGTTCAATATTTCAACAGTGATTGTTTTAAAGACACATAAGTCTGGGAACATATATGGTATATCTGATTTCAGCTGAAGCAAAATATATAAAAATAAATATAAATTACAACAAAGTTCCAGACTAAATATTTTTTGCTACGCCTGATGCGCGTTTCGTCTATTCAAGACTCATCTGAGGCGCTCTACCATAAGTTGAAAATCAAACACTATATGATTATCAAGATCATAGAAAAATTATACCAAAAAATGTCGAAAGATGGACCAAATTATACTAACCTAAGTCTGGTGTAGGAAGAACCTTAGGGTTTTGACAATTTAAAAATGTATACGGATAATTTATAGCTTTGATGTGTTCGTCAACACAAAGGGTTGATGCCGGAGTGGGATTACTGGTTTTCCAAGTGAACGATATGGACCACTATTTTTGTGATCCGTAATATCGTATTGGGTAATGATGTTCCAGCGTAAAATCATCTTGGGGCCTATTAGGACAATATATGTATCTCATCCACCTTTTTAGTATATTTCACTCGACCATGCACGACTGACTTGAAAAGGGAAGGCACAGTACAACTCATCATGCTAAAGCTGTTTACCAAATTTGTGATCTATCACTGCAACAGAAGTCTAGAAATATGTTACAAAAGTTTGTAATTGACAGATGGACTGACGGACAAGGTGATAGCAATATAGCACTCTCTCTTACGAGTGGGGTTAAAATATATATGTAACAGGGAATTAGTGTAATTAGGGATTAATTGTTAATGTATACATGTAGCTCAACGCTTGGGTATAATTCCCATTTTTCCAGAGAATACATGAAATCCCTTAGTTTTTTTTTCAACATTTTTACACGTTTTCCTTGACCATCAAGATATTTTTTACATTTCTTTTGTCCAATCAAAAATCTATTATTTATTATGCCTTTTCATTGTTATATAGAAATCTTAAATTTCGTGAACATGTTTCATACATAATTTATATGTTATTATGACCATGAAAAACATATTATAGTTCGCTTGTCTGGTATCCGCTTGTGTGAAATTTCTCACAAGAGGCTCGCAGAAGCCTGAGTCGATATATTGCGATTTTATTGATAGCGTGTCTTGTCTATTACAGATGTTGATTCTTGACTTTGTCCTAGTTAAAAATATGAGATTGTTTACAACTACTGAACTAACATCTCGCAGATGAAGATTTTTCTTTGCTTGTAATGTTTGACCTCTACAATGCGACAAGCAGGAACTGCTTACATCTGGAGCATCTGTGTGAAACATTCTCATTGTACTTTGCGTTGTACTTAAATATCATATTTATTTATCCTTGTTTGGGAAACAAACTAATTGCTTCTTTAAATCCCTCTCCAGCTAGCAGCTAGCGATCGCGAATGTGGCCTTTGTAAACGGTCCCCATTTTTTTCCAGCCTACTTTTTTAGTTTTCTACAAAGGGGCCTTTAACGTGCATAGGGTATTACTCTCCCTATACACGGGACAACCTTTTTTCGTCCCTTCCGAAGGACTAGCATCGTTTCTTGAGACCATCCTTGCAAATAGTGTCAAGAGAGAGAGTCGGAAATTCGGGTCATGAAATTTTAACCTCTGACGACGATCGAACCACGAACCTTGGTGTTCAACACCGGCTCGGACATGTTTAAATAGAAATGTACCAGACAGACATTTGCTGATGATTTTTTTTTCTAAACCGTGTTTTTATTCCAAATTTCATTATGTAGTTCTCAGTAGACGTTCAAATAAACTGTTACATAACAGATATTCTTTCTCCGAAATATGTTTGATCTACCCAGGGAATTTTAGGTGGTTAAGCTATCAAACTTTGTTGTCAGATAACTAGTCAAAGACGGCAAGAACATTGATCTGCGAGAATATGTTACTAGCCCCGGTGATTGTCGTTGTAATAAATCAAGTAATTTTTCCCTGATATACCCAACATTCTGCTGCTTGGGAGTAAAGCAACAAATATCTGAAAAGATTAGGCAAAATTTGTATATGCAAATAATATAAACTACAAATTACTGTGTGTCCAAAATGTTTCAATGGATTTTACCACGAACAGATGAAGAAAGTTTTGCATATTTGTTTTAGAAACAGAAATAGATAAAAAAAACTATTAAGTACATCTGTATTTTAGGCATTTTGCAAACAGGAATATGGCAGAGTAATCTTTTGTTACGACAACGACAGGTGACATATTATAATAGCCCACATATGCTATTTCAATTGAATTAAATTAGATTAAATAAGTTATTGTGTTTTGGTGTTTTTTTTTTAACGCCATAGACCTCTTTTACATAAAAAGTCGGTTCAAACACGAGTTAAAAGTTTTAATGGTCTACCATATTAATAGCATCTTTAGGGTAATGGTCGCAAACATAAATCTCAATTACTCCAATGGTCATCAGATGTTTTCTTGAACAGTGATATCGCAAATCTCATCATAGAAAGATAACTAATAGAGGAGTGTCTATTATATAGAGCTTTTTACGAGTAAACAATCCTTTCTCTACTAAATATGAATAAAACAATTAGTGAACTGCGTTTTTCATGGCAAAATGATTTCGGTTAAAACAAGGTGTAAATTCTTACTCCTATACACACGGTCGATATCTTAGATGCTGGATTTGGTTTCCCTGTTCGAACCTTTTGGTTTTTAGTATTTTTCGTTCATAAACTTTTAATTTTTGATCTTGCAATAAATTGATTGAAATGCTGCTGATGAGAGGTTAAAAGTTGAACTATCGATATACAGCATAACCAAATTAGCTGTTTAATACCCGTTTTTAGGCAAAGCCTTTTTTAGTTATATAACAATCTGACTTTTGCCTTTTTCTAACCACAGTTATACCACGGGATTCTTTACAGCCATTAATTGTGTTTGTTCATTGTTTCGATGTATTGCTCATTTGAAAATTGTCTAAACTAATAAGTACAACTATACAACTCCGATAAAAATGTGCACTATATTTCATGTATCAATACACAAGTTGTTGCATAACTAAGCTTTCTTGACCTTTCACCTTTATTGACGCATATACATGTATCTGTTGCTCGGGTTATTACACAAAAATTCTAGCGGGTGGAGTCTAAACGGTATAAAAATAGATAGTGGTAACTTTATACATATCTATAAATACCTGCATAACGCATATTACCGAATTAAAAAAAAAAACACATAAAAGGTATATATTTGTCTTGTTCTCCCATTTTGTAAAGAACAGATTTTTCTTTTTTTCATGCACTTATAATTAGCTAAGTCTGCCTTTCAACGATTTAGCGCGTTGATTTGTTATTGTATCCTACAAAAATATAGTAGCGGTAAAAGTAACTGAAAATTTAACTTGCAAACAGTTTACAAATGTATATATAAATTACTTGAGATTCCCCATTCAAGAATAAATCGTCCCCTTACATGTATATAAAATTGTTTGTGTGCTTGTGGTTGTAAACCTACAGGGTAGTGATACATGTATGTGTCTAGTACGGTAGAGATCGAACGTCTCTATATCTTTTTTGTCTCTGGCTAGCCTAATTATAGGAGAAAGGGAGAGTCGAGTGTGTACATCTTTCCTATCAGTACATAGCCTCTAAAATTCCAAGAACTCGTGGCAATGCACGGTAACTTGGGTCTACTATTCAAGGCTAAATTGAAGGAGATCTCAGAGTAGCAAGGGCCCTAGAGGTGCAATGTGCATGCCAATTGGTGTGTGTACACGCACTGGCTCTCGCCAACCTTGCCCCAGCTATTATTAGACTTTTGAGTCAAAGGCTATGGGAATTAATCCAGACAGAAAATTCAGGTAGTTGGAACTCGTTAATCAATCGTCTTAAGAATGGGAAACCCCTATTGAAAAACCTGACCCTTCGCGTAGAAGGTCTAGCTTTAGTTAACAGCCCCAACTTTTACAGACCCAGCAGCTGCTCCACAAGCCAAAGGGCATAATTGGCAGTAAGAAAGTCAATCAAGTTTTAACAGCATTTACATTATATGCTGTAATGCATAGTCCACTTAAGACATTATTGGTAATAAAACTGTTAATCTTATTTTGTCAGTACTGAATTCCTTAACATAAAACTATTATTGTTCTAAACGGTCTGTTGATTTCTTTTTTATACTTTATTAACTCCGATCAATGGTTATTTACATGGGTCCAATTGTTTGTTAGGAAGCCCTAATCGGTAAAATTAAACAAAACAGAAGGTTGAGATCCCAAGTAAAATGTAAATGATGTTTCAATTCTTGACTGATGCAAAAAACAACGGTATTTATTATTTTGTAAAAAAAACATCATTAACCTTGCTGTGTGAATTAAATATAATACAAACAGAGGTTTATAATTTATGCAGCAAATGTGATCTTTTTAAAAAATCATTTCGAATATTCTAGTTTATTGCCATGAATAGTGTCCTTTTTATAGGTATAAATTAACCTTTGTCAAGATAGCGTCCATGTAATAAGTATAAATTAACCTAACAAAATATAAAACTTGTATGCCATTCAACTATAGTTCGGGGGTATATTGTTTAGCGTTCGACCGTCTATCCGTCCGTCCTGCAAGTTTTCCGGTTTTTAGTAAGCGAGTCTTTCATGATGAGTTACAGATCCAGTTTGCATTTCGTTCCGGTCCGTTGATTTTCACCGAAATAATAACCCTTGGACTTAAATTTTGTTTTTTTTTTAAATAACAGTTTTCCGGACTTTTATCTCATTTGGTTGCAGATATTGAGCTGATTTTTGATATGTGAGTCTATGTTGATGAGTTGCAGATCAAGTTTGCGTTTTGTTCTGTTTCGTTGATTTTTATCGAAATTATGGCCCTTGACATGAAAATAACAGTTTTCCGGAGTTTATACTGCAATTTTTGGTGAGTCACTTTTGTCATACAACACGGGGGCATTATCTGTGTCTTGTAAAAAAAAACCACCTTAGCTATATTTAAGGTTGCGATTAATTCCCCAGTTTGGTATTTTTGGTTATACTGTTATATGCTCTTCATATTCATACAGTGTTTGGCATTTTCAATATTTTTGGTAGAGCGCCTCTGATGAGTCTTGAATAGACGAAACGCGCGTCAGGCGTAGCAAAATTTATTGTCTGGAACTTTGTTGTCATTTGTATTAAGTCTTTTTCTTTGAACATCCTATACTAGGCAGCGGAGTCATTGCCGTTTCTATGTTTCTTTCTGTCTCTGTGCTAAATATTCATATATAAGGGTAAATAAATATGTTTAAACTATACCATAGTGTTGCATCGTGTTAAAAAATGTCACATTCCTCGAACAGTAAAGAAACCTGCTACAGGTCTCAATTAGAGTAGGACCCGTATGACCTCCATGCAGGAATCTTAATTCTCCAATTTGACCAATCCCTCATTTTCAAGTGCAGTCAAAACTCTCATCTTATCGCCGATTGACTTTGGTCCCAATTTCCTCCACTTCATCATTTCATGTTCATTTTATCACCCCCCTTCCTGTTATCACAAAATGAAGTTTTATGTATGGTTTTTGAACTAACAAAATCACTAGAATGAAGGATGTTCACTAGGACAATCAATTTCAACGATTTGGGTATGCGTTTGTTTAAGCTTGAGTATTAGAGCAGGGTCTTGAAATGTGTGTGAAATTAGGAGCCAGAAGATCAGAAAAGACAGTAATGTTCAGTAGCTTGCTAGCATTAACAACACAGACACAAATATGAAAGTGAAGACGAAGTTGCGATAGTTCATATTAAGACTACTCTATCTTAGGATTGAAAATGACAATTTTCAAATGAATATTTTATGAATTTTATGCTTCTTTAGCAAAAAAACACCTCAGCATGTTTAATAGAACCGAAATTACACTGCATGAGAAGCGCATGTGCATCCATCATTTCGAACTCGAAAATAAGTTCACCAAATTTCTGAACAATTCAAAACAACAAATTGTTTTTTTTTAATTCATAAAGATGAAGTTTCTTGATTATTTAACCGGTGCTACATTTTCTTTCAAACTTTGCGCGCTTTGTATTAAATTAAATAAGATTTAACCTATTTTTAACTATTTTTTCATTATTGTGAACGATTCATAAATATTGTCAAAAGAGCGATTTTCTTCAGGGAATTCCATAAACTAACTGACATTTATATAAGGAATTATTTATAATTCGGTATCTTATGACGAAGCGACTGTCAGAAGTGATCATTTTCAAAATATCCCAACATATTGTTTTCAATTATTCAGAACATTCGAGAATCTTTGAGGCTGAATGACAATAAAAAAGATTCCTTTGAGAGGGTACAAAAATCCAACGGGAAGTAACTCTTCAAATTTCAGATGAACGTTTAAGGATACTGCTTTTAAACAAAAAGTCAAGCATGGAGGTAATTAAAATAGGAAGTGATGAATCTTTTAAAGATCAATCGAATTATCCCAGAAAACCTGTTGTAAGAATACTAATTTGTAAATCCTGAATTAATTAATATTTTACTAAGTCATCAGGTTTTGTTCGTTTTTTTTTCTTTGTTTATATAAAAATAATAATAATAAGAATACAAGATACAACAGCCGCTGAACGACGACAATTTCAAGAAGTGCAGAAACCTAGACAATTATTATAAACCAAGGGCCAGGTTTTCAAACATATCTTAACAGTTATGACATCTTAACCCATACAATTTGAATGGACAAATCGATATCACAATCGAAAATCTGTCCCCAAGTCTTTAAACATGTTAAACCAATCTCTGAAATATCGTAAGTTCGTCTTCGATTGTTTATTTTGTCATCCTTCACCTGATTTAACCTGCACTTAATTGAATGTTTGAAATGTGACGGGTGTGGTAGAGGTACATGATTGACAAGCAAAATTTGCTCACCCATCCTAAACATATGCGTTCACTCTCAAGTTCCGACTTGAGCTCATGTTGCTAATTGCAGTAATCTGTTTTGTGCTTGGTAACCCTGGTTTTACACTCCATGCAGGTTTCTTGTGCTGTCTTTTGTTTCTACTGATTAGTTTTGGTCTTTTTTGGACTTGATGCATTCGAATTATCAATTTATCGCCCTTTTCAATTTCAAAGTTATCAGTCAAAACTAAAAGGTTCTTCCTTGAACAGGAATTTGTAGAATAAGAATGGCAGTTCAAAATAATTTTGTTGTGATTGTTCTATGCTCTTTATATTCAAACAGGTTTGTTATCGTTTTGATAAATAGCCTCTGATGAGTCTTAAATAAATACAGCGCGGTTTGGGCCTTTGTTTTAATTCAATAACTTAAATCTTCAATAAATCAATCAAAGTTAACAATAACACACGAAGAACAGACATATTAAGCTTTGTCAGAGTATTGTGCTTTAAACTTCCAAATTTTTATATCTATGGCTATGAAGAGAAATCCTATTAGGACATGAATCACTATATATATCAATTTTATATAAATTTCATAAAATTATTTTATAAATTGAATGTATGTTCACTTTATTTAACAAAACACATTAACATTATTGAGTTTATTAAAAACAACCTTGATGCATCCAATATTTCATTTGTCTACTCTAAAACAAGTATGTAGTTTTTGAATGACAATTAATTGATGATTTAGGTTTAGTTAAGTTAAGATAATGTATTTTCATTCAAATCATATTCGACTATTTCTTTGCACGTGAAATGGTAATTTCTACAATTGTTTGGCGACATAAAGCTAATCAGAAACACTTAAAGCCAATCTTCAATTGCGTCAAGGTACGCTAAATGTTGTTTCATAATTTGGAATCATGTACATGTATTATATATTGTGGTTTTACTAATCACCTCTTTTTACGTTTCATGTAAGCACAACTATCTTTATCATTACCAGAGTATCAGGAAATACATTTTCAACCATTTTTAAAACTATTTCTTTCTTTCATCACCTTTCGGTTATTGACTTCTAATTTATTACATATTTGCCAGTTTCAGTATTAAATTGACGCTTTTCAAAGATTTATCAAACGCTGCAGTATACTAGCAACGTCATAAAAACACCAATGTACTATATATTACATATCGCATCAGGCGCGGCATACCGCAGTAAAATTAAATGATTTCTGTCTCTTTCGATTGGATTTATAACATGTGTGTTTGTTCAAATGGAATACAAGTTCCCAAAAGACGGCTCTGGACCGACATTTAATACAGATGGATCTAGAACAAGGAAGTAAATTAATCGCTTACCTGATATTGGCATGAAAAGGTTTATAGTAAGGCAATCCTCAGTCTTTCTAAACATGTATGGTCCTAGACTTCTAAGACGGTTAATGTTGTACGTCGAAATCGTTTGATCAAATGATTGTAATTTTAATTCTTTCTGAGAACATGCATACTGTTTGGTTGTCTCCTGGAAAAGTTTGATTTCTATCCATGTTTCACGGAATAGATAAGGATTTCTGAATCTCCCAGCCATGCTGTATTTGAATCCCCTAAACACCTCTACAGTGGACAAGTTCTTGTTCCAAAAGGGTATTAACATTCCTGTTATGGGTCCAAATTTGGTTTCAATTACCCTAGCCTTGGTTTTACAGTCACTAAGAGTACACATGAAACATGCAATGATAAGCAATAATAGCTTAGACATAGTTGTTTATGCTTCCATCAACTAATACATACAGCGTATGTCTGGTCTGTGCTCAAATATAGAAAACAATTAAAGCTAGCATAATAAAATCAGTATCATTTGATGATGAATATTTGTTTAATCTCCGTTGAATCTTGGATCTGAATTCATATTTCAAAGAAATCGATAAGTGCCTCGACCCCCGACACTACTTAAACAAGGCATTTCCGATGATTTAGAGCAAGATATATCTCATAACTCTGTCACAAATATTGTTGTCTCCTTGAACAGGTTAATTCAATTTGTCTACACTGTATGTTTCAGTTGTTGTATGATCTATGCAGTCAGCGGCATGTATTTTATTGACAAACCGTATTTAATTTCCATGCTGCCTTAGACATAACCATTTGTGTTGTTTCTGAATTCCAAATTACGTATTGAACGATTTAATGTAATGTTTTTTCCCTTACTAATCAGACAGTGATCTTCAATCTTAGATAATCACAACCCAGATTTGGATTTGATATCTAATTCATTTGAAATAAAAGGTTTCAGGCAAATTTGATTTACCACACTAGTATAATTATTTTGCAATATAGATTCCATAAAAATCGATATCTTGTGAACAGGAACATTTCAGCAAAGGGTAAAATGTCACAGCATTGACTGAAGATTTCCATCATCTAACAAAACATATATGATTTTTGTTTATATTTGTATATTAGCTTAGTCTTTAAAAAATCCAATACATATGAACACAAGCTACAGACATAATAAATGACTTTAACCGTTTTACAATGCAAGGTTCTTATATATGCTTCCTTATATATTTTCTCGTTTTTCTTGTAGTTACACTCCCAACAAATATGAATTGCATATGCATTTTGCAGCAAATGTCTTTGACGCAGAATACTAAAAGTGCCCAGACGAATCTACAATGGAATTTTCCATCTAAGATCACCAAGAAAGAACTTTTAGACTTATTTCTCTTTTTTATTATTTGAGTTACATACTAGTATTACAATTTACTTTGTCATATCGCCGGTAGAAAAGTTTCATAGACTTATTGAAATAATTGATGGACCATCTAATACTAAGAAAGCCTGAATTATTTACAGTTAACAATTTACCTTAATGGGAACATGCAATTAACGAAGAATCTCGAATCAAAACCAAATGCAACGATAGTACCGTGCGGAGCCCAGGTGGCGAATAAGCCCGTAGCACAGCCGAGCTTTCGTAGTTGACGGCTTAAGGTCTCTGTATTCTGACTTCGGTAAAGAGCAGTCAGCCTACAAAGTAACAAGTGTGTACCCAAGGTAGCTGAATTGGCTAACGTGTCCTTCAACCGTGGGAGTAGCCAGGTCTAAAATACAACAAGCCTGACCAAGTGACCCAATGTGTGTGGAGAGTGCAACGTAAACTATCCCTTTGTGGACCGCTAGGTAGTGAAACACATTAGCTAATTTTCCGACTCTATCCACCGCTCCTCTTTCCATGTGGTTTTTAATATTTATTGTTGGATTCCAACCCATCCCAATATTTCTCATTATCATTTCATATTTATTTTGTCATCCTTTTCATGTATATTGCCTTTATATAACCTTTTTAGTGTTGCAAGGGTTAGTTAATGCTTAAATTTACTCCAAACCAACACCATTTTGGCTGTATCGGGGATGTGAAAGGGTGATACAAGAACATGAAATGGTGATCAGATGAAGGCAAGAAGGACACAAATCAACTGAAAAAGTAGTTGATGGGTAGGGACGGGCAATTTACCCTCCCTTAAATCAGTGTAGACAAAAACAGACTAAAAAGAACAAGATGTGGTATGATTTTAAATGTTGACGTTACAAATTTAAATAAAACTAGAAAAATTGTGAGCAGCAGGTCACAAATAAATATCCCCCGCCCCTCCAAAAAATCATTCTGATAAAATTCTGAAATAGGAGGTGCACATCTACATAATGTCCCAAAGAGTGCGTGAAAGGTTCATGAAAATCCATTAAGGGGTTTTGGAGGAGTTACGGATGAGAGATGGGTACCCCTTCTAAAGTCATACAGCTAAGTCCATGTTTTGATTTGGGAAACCCAAAAAATCATTGTGATAAAATTTTCAAATAAGAGGTACATATCTACATTATGTAATAAAGATTGTGTGAAAGTTTCATAAAAATCCATCGAAAGGTTTTGGAGGAGTTGCGGATAAGAGATAGATACCCCCTTAGAATAAAAAAGCTAAGTCCATGTTTTGCAATGGGAAACCCAAAAAATCATTTTTATTGAATTTTAAAATAGGAGGTGCACATAAAGATTGAGTGAAAGTTTCATGAAAATCCACCGAGGGTTTCAGTTGCGAATAAGAGATACCCTGAGGTGTAACGGAAGGACGGACGCACGGACAGACACCCCTATCACTATAAACCCCTACTTTTCAAGCGGGATATTATGATAAGTTCGCGTTTATATGACCAGGACAGACTACATTCAATTGTGAGATAAAGACATTGAGATGTGGAAATAGTGTACGCGACACAGCCCACATAAACAGGCGGCAATTTAAAAAGACCACAATGAAAAACAGCCAGGAATGTTAATAAATTCGCTATCAGTTACATGTAAAATTTGAGCAAAACATTTTTTTTCTACTGTTACTGAGAATAAAGAAATTAGATAAAGACCTTAAATTTGAATATGTATAAATTTTCAAATATGTCTCTTCACTTTGACAAGTAATACACGTTTTTGACTAGACTGCTTACAAATCATACAACTCACGCAAACAAATAATTTGTTTGTTTCTCGGTGCTTCATTTCCTTCCTTGTGAGGAATATTTAAGTATTACGATATCTGTTTTACAATATTAACGAAGTAAATCTTTAATGTACATGTACAATATTTCAATACAATGTTTTAGTAAATAAACGTAAAATGTTAGTGTTGTACCCAATCTAACAAAGAACCATTCAACACATTGTCTTTTATGTCATCAAGAAGTATAATCATAAGCGTATTTGAATTATATCTGATTGACTGAAAACAACTTGTTAAAAGAGGAGAAATTCTGTTTGACTTTTGAAATTATGAAATTGCATGAGAAATTATTACTTAATACAGGCGTCTCCCTATTGTTACAGTAAAAGCAACTAAAGAATATCTCCAGGAAATAAACTCTGCATATGGAATGTAAATGTATTTGGATTATTTACGTGTAAAGTCCCTTGGACTTGACGAGATCGCAATGGAAGAGGGAGGCTTCGGGCCATAAAACCTATTGTAACCCACCATGTTTTTAAATGCCTGTACCAATGCGATCTTCAAATTGTCCAGTATTTCTTCCTCGTTTTGTGTTTTCTCTCGGACATTTGAGATTTATCCGATCTTTTGTAGGAGACGCAAAATATTTTCATTGTATATTTATCCCAAAGATTATTGAAAAGAAAAATAAATTCCATTGAAAATTAAGGAGGGGTTACTAATCGAAACACAATTCCTGTTTGTTTTACCACCACACTTATCACCATAAACATGTACCCCTAATTTGTCAAATGGGGGTATAAGAATAATATCATGACAAACAGTCAACCTTGATATTTTCAAGTTCGTCTCGAGCTCTCTAATTTAATTCTATACGACTTTAAAGACAATGTAACCCTTGTCTACTTGTTTGTCTTATTTCAATTTAAAGCCTGCTGTTTCTAAACAACATAGTAATTAACTTTTATCCCAGAATGTCAATTAAAACTTTTTAAAAAGCATGATGACATAGTATCTCCTAATAGTTAATCAGTACATATACATTTAATTACACCATGTCGCTGACATGTCACTCAGATTCGTAGGGCAAAATTAATGGTTCTATTATAGTTGGTTTGAAAGGAAACCCTATCAGCACATGATCATTATGGAATTTAAACGTGCGTTTCTTCGCATTTATCCTTATTTATATACCTAAAATAGATTATTGTGCTGTTTGTTATATATCAAATCCTTTTTGAAAACGTCTCCTTTTAAACTAATTGAATAGTATACCTGCTTATGAACAAGGCACATTGTAAATTCTCTTTTTAAGAACATAACTTTTAACTTCGAAGAATTCCAAGTGCATATAGTTTCTAGTTTATTTCGCTTTTGGATAACGTTATAATCAACCCTTAAAATAATAATCACCATAATCCCAAAGTGTCAATTAAAACTTTTTTAAGAAAAAGTAATAACATAGTATTGCTCCATTGCTTCATCGCTACCAATTTATTTAATTACTCTTTGTCGCTACCATGTCAATCAGTTTGTCTGTCATAAATGATGGCTTTGTTTTTAAAAATTTTGTTAAAATGAAACCATACATATTTGCATGTACATTACAGAAAAAGACGCGAATCTTCCAAAATAGATTGTGTCTGACAAAATGAAGTAATCAGCACGTTTAATTTAGGAATCAAAAACATATCTCTTGATCATGAAAGAATATAGCTACATTTTTGTACATGTAGTTACATGTACAAAGTAGGAACAAAAATAGTCCGACTTCTCCAAGTAAAAGAGACACAAAACGAAGAATTCCAATCTCGAAGTCACAGAAAATGAGTACACAGGTCGACATTTTACATGAACACTCATAACGTAGAAACAATATGACTATTTGAATAATTAGAAACACGACGGGCGTGCTAAAGCAGGTAGAAACCGCTAACTCTTCAGGAGCACCTGAGTTCACTCTTATTACGACTTGAGTTTGCGTTGTTGATGTCCGTTCGGTTGATTTTGTTTTTTGTGTTAATTTCTTCGTGCTGTTTTTGCTCGAGTTTGTCGGTTTTGTCGTTGCCCTTTCGGACTTTTGACACTCGAATGTCTTGTATTCATGGTTTCCGACCTTCTTACATTATACCCTTTACAGTGAACAACAAATATCGTTAACATATTAAGATAAAAAGATATCACAGCGCGAACTAAAGTTGCAGAAAATAGAGAGTGCAATTTTTGGTCGTTATACGCGTCGCCTATTTCGACTATGAATAACTGTTCAGTATGAGTAACTAAAAGCTACTATAAATACATGTTCATTCCATCGATGATTATCATAACAAAATATTAACTTCTTATAACAAAAACTTATTTTCCGTTATTTACTATTCCACATAAGGATCAGGCACGGGGTGGCACATTGATAGTTTCATTTTTTTTAAATTTTGGGATAAAGACGCATTTTACCTTAAAACAAAACCCAAAGCAGTTTTCACATTTTAAATTAGAGTTGGTACCTAGATATATAGATTGGGAAAATTTTCCCGTACTATTCACTGTATGATGTAACTATACATTGACTGGTAATATATGCAAAATGATTAACTTAAAAATTTAGTTTTCAAAGAAAGTAAACGGGGATGCTTAATTACCTAATTCTATTGAAATTATCTTGTGTTTTTGTTATCGATGTGCCACCCTATTAATGATATCTTCTTTATTCTTAGAAAAAAGGGAGTTTTTTAAAGAAATTATAAACGTGACAATTTAACCATAATAGGAAACGTCTGCATGTGTTTCACAACTTGCACAATGTATTTCGCTGTCTTGCATGTATAGAAAACAAGCAACATCTCTTATGCATGGTCATTTTCAAATTTCATTGAATAAAAAAAACACAGGTAATTCTGATGAACATCCGCTCTTAAGTTCCTTTGTAGGACAAGTTAAATATAAAATCGCTCAAAATATCGGCCTGCCGTATGTGACCAAATAATTTAATCTACATGTATGTGTTCTTCAACTTCGTACTAAATATAAAAAAATAAAAAGCTTCGCCGAGCACAGCATGACACGACCGCAACACGTTGAACCCTGCACCTTTTAGGCCCAATATGGATAGTCAATTGCTCTGGACACATGCAGCCCATGGTGGTCTGACAAAGGTTTTTGACACATGCCTTCTGTGGTGGACTTTCAACTTATATTTTACAAGGAATTCATTAGATTTTAACTATTTTAAAAGCAAATGGAAAAAAAATATACTTGCAATATCATATTTATAACATTTCAATATCCCCGCTCAATTTTATATTAAGAAATAGACCCTATTCTTTGTTAATATATTATCATTGATGTTTTTTACGCAATAAAAAAGTTTCGATTTTGGCCCCTATTGGCCCTATTAGGGGGACAAAGGGGGGGTTGCAAAAATTAATTCTCAATTTTGTATCCGCTATTCGACAAGAATATACATGCAATAAAAATTTTCAAAATCGGATAACAAGTAAAAAAGTTTCGATTTTGGTCCCCTTCGGCCCCTAATAACATAACAGGAGGAAAAAGGGCGGTCGCAAAAATTAATTCTCAATTTTGCATCTGTTATTTGACAAGAACAAACATGCAAAAAAAAATTTCAAAATTGTACCACAAATAAAATAGTTTCGATTTTGGCCCCTAACTACATAACGGGGAAAAAGGGGCACGAATATTCATCAGGTTCATTCTTTTATTGTAAGAAACATTCTTGACAAATTTCACAGCAATAGGCCAACTAGGACCAAAGTTATGGTGGAAACAAATTAAATATATGAATTTTTTGCCCCTTTTGGGCCCTAATTTCGAAACGAAAAAAGGGGGACCCCAAAATCAATCCCATATATCCTTTTATGGTAAGGAACATCACTGTCAAATTTCATAGCATTCAGATAACTAGAACTATAGTTATTATGGAAACAAACAAAAAAGTAGTATTTTTGGCCCTTTTTGGCCCCTAATTTCTAACGAAAAAAGGGGGACCCCCAAAATCAATCCCATCCATCCTTTTATGGTAAGGAACATCATTGTAAAATTTCATAGCAATCGGATAACTAGAACTAAAGTTATTGTGGGAACATTAAAGTTAACAGACAACGACGCAGACGCAGTCGCAGACGACAGCATCATGCCATTATACGTCCGCAAATGTTAAATGCGGTCGTATAAAAACCAGAAACATTAGCTTGACATTTAATAACTCGAACGAAAATATTTAAGGGACTTCAAAATTATCCTTTTGCATTTGCAAATAAAACTCGTTATCAAAAATTGCAGTTGATTTTTTTTCCTTTACCTTTTAAACATCAATTATCTAGATATTGAGGTAGAACGATGGATTTATTACTATGGTATTTTAATATTCTGAATTCTCTAAAAAATATGTAATTTAGTTAGTAATTCAATATAAGCTTACATTTATTCCATTAAAATGTTTTAATGAATTTGAAAGATTGCTATAATTTATAGCTATAGGTTTAATTACATACATTGTGCTTTATCGACTTACCTATGTAGGGGATATACAGATTTAGAGCTAGACAATCTTCTATTCCATAATAATGATTTCGATTATGTCGATTGTGAACATTTCTGCTGAGTTTTCCTCTTTGAGGACACAAAGGCTGCAACCCATGTTTATAGAATATTCTTGTGCCTATCCATTTTTGTAGAGTTCCTGATGGTGGAAGAAATCTCAACCGAGTTCCGCGAGTGGATGCATATTGAAAACCGGAAAATGCTTCAGAGTAAATATCATCATTATGTTTGATAAGAGTCCCGCTTACTAGGCCATACCTTGTCCAGAACACATGAGGTTTTGGTTCAGATTTTCCATAAACATATGTTCCAAAAAGTACTAAAATACTAAACCAGAGCGCCTTAATTCCACGTAAAGTCTGCATTTGTACCAGTCCTGCTTACGCTAACTCTTAATATTTAACTCTAAATATGTACTTAATGGCACTCGAGTTGATTAGTTTAATAACAATTTGCAAACAGAAGGTTGAAATTGATATACCTTTGGCTATAATGAATCATTTCTGCCCATCTAAACAATGGATTATAAAGGCATAATTTCGATGTTAATTTTAAGCGAATTTCAGTCTATTAGCTGTTGCTTTATATGAAAACGGTAATTGAAGCAAAGACATGCCGTGACACATCTAGTTATGTAGTCAACATATAACAGATGTATTTTTATTGGACAATATCTTTTAGTATTTTAAAATCAAAACTTGATTATGGTGCTCAAGAAAGGATCCACATTATTATATTCAATTAGCCTAAGTTCGGTCTTATATTGACAAAGAATGCTTTTTACTTTTCTTTTTAGCTTTTGAACATTAGCTGTTTTATCAAGCAAGACAAATCCATTGAGATTCAGAACGACCTAGCTACAAGATATACAAAACTTGCTTCATTTTATCTTTGTGTCTAGAAACCTTTTTATCAAACAAAACTCGTCTTTTTATCTGGAGGCCAGACATACATGAACCTTTGATATTTAAGTATCAGAATACAATACAATACATAGATCATCATTATTTATAATTTTTGCGTCCTATTACATGTACATGTAGGCTTTGATTTGGCATTTGAATTTCGGAAATTCCGAAAAAGACAACATCAGTTACCAAACAAAAACAAAACTAAGAAAAAGATACACAATGTAATATAAAACAAAACATCCAAAAGGCAATTAGTGACGCCTTAAACCACATAAGCTAAAATAACAGATTTTCGACAAACGTCATAATTTTTCCGACAGGCAAATCTCACTTACACAATTTGAATGCATGTACATGTAGTATGGGATGCAGTCCCACATATGTAGAAACTTCCAAAAGTTGATGTTTTTTTTCAAACCAGATGTGTTGAGTGCGTACAAGCCACGAATTTCTTTTTTTGAATAAATTTCAAAATTGACCAACTTAATAACCATAGATAAATTCCTTTTTAAAATATACAGGAAAGTACGGATGTAAAGTTAAAACTAAACTCCTTAAATATATTTTCCAAGGAAACTCTCGATGTGAAAGAGATGAAATGATCTCGACAAGAACCCGCGAGAATAGTTTACATTAATAAAACATAAAGCTTTATAATACTGAATAGTAAAAAAAATGGTCTGGTCTGAGCTGAGCTGATCTGACCATGGAGATATAATTAATCCTGTGCTACAGTGCATGTGTCCTGCATTAAATTAAGAAACCCGTCGTCATTTTCTGCCAGGTTTTTATGGTAATCTTTTCAATATTTCGAATAAGATTTATTGGTATAAAGAAAATTTTCCAAAACCTGTCAGAAAGGTGGTCACTTTTATTACTTTCTACTGAAGCGCCAACCGGGGGAAAATGACGTCACAGATTACGTTAAGCCAAAAGATTTAATTTCGTCCTCGTCGAACGTTGTCCAAAATTATTTCAATCCTTTTTGGGAATGTTACAAATATTTATGATTTGCACATATAATTCGATATTTTATAATTTTTTTTGGAATTTGTTATTGATGTATGGTAATACATGTATTTTACAATTTCTAAATCTGCGCCCCATTTTAGGTTGCTCCTATACTATCATATTAAATCTAAATTACCGATTCTCATAACGACCAAAGTGATTCTTAAATATAAGTATGACACCTTTCACAGATTTTACTGATTTTAATTTTATAAGTTGAAATTAATTGACCATTGCAACTTAAAAATAACGCTTGTTTGTTAGTAATCACATTTGCCATGGTAACCGTGCATGTAGTGGCCATTTTGGACCGTTTCGAATGTCAAAAAGAATGGAAAACGCAGGTACAAGTATTTGGTAGTCGGTTATAAAAAAGACTTACTTTGTCATCCAAGAGTCTAGCAAGAAAAACAAATTAACAGAAGATCAAATAAAAGAAATGCTCAACTTTCTAATCGACAACATATTTGTACAGTTTGGTGGACGTGTTTTTCAGCAAACAATAGGTATCCCAATGGGCACAAATTGTGCACCATTGCTTGCCGATTTGTTTCTTCATTCATATGAAGCAGACTTCTTACAATCACTTCTAGACAAAAAGGACCGCAAACTTGCTTTATCCTTCAATCTCACATTTCGTTATATTGATGATGTCCTTTCACTAAACAATCCTCGATTTGGTGACTATTTACATCTCATATATCCGAAGGAACTTGAGGTAAAGGACACTACAGATTCTAGGAGGTCTGCTTCATATTTGGATCTATTTCTCGAAATTGACACACAAGGAAGGCTTTGTACAAAGCTCTATGACAAACGTGATGACTTCAACTTTCCAATAGTTAACTTTCCCTTTCTGTGTAGCAACATTCCGTCCGCTCCAACATATGGAGTTTACGTATCACAATTGATTCGTTATTCCAGAGCATGTGGGGAGTACAACGACTTCCTTGATAGAGCTACACGGCTGACAAGCAAATTGATAACACAGGGGTACGTTGCTCCCAGGTTGTTGTCATCACTCAAGAAATTTTACGGACGACATCATGTGCTTGTATGCAAATACGGGATTTCTATCTCTCAGATGAGCACAGATGTTGGTTTGACATAGAGTTTTGTAATGTCATCCTTTCCGGATTTGACCAACACTTAATCGATCTTTGGCAACGTGACGGGTGTGCTATAGCAAGCAGGAACTGCTTACTCTTCCAGAGCACCTGAGTTCACTCTCGTTTCGACTTGAGTTCGCGTTGCTGAATGCGGTTTTGTTGTTATGTGTGTGTGTTTTATGTTATTATGTGGTTTGTTTTTGTTGTGATGATTTTTTGTCTGCCGGTTTTGTCTTTGTCTTCACGGTTTTATGATACTGATTACCCCTTTGGTACACCTTTGCTTCTTTCATGGCATGAAATAAACAATTTTCAAATTCTAAATTTTAAGGAAATGACATTACATATTTTATCGCGTTTTTTTTTTTTTTAACTTTTTATTGGCTTAATTTAAAGACCATTTGACAATATTTAAAACATTTATACCACTTTACATTTATGCATATATAGTCCGGACGAGGCTATCAAATATTTCATTAAATGGAATATTTTTCAGAGCAAATTTTGGACCAGTTGCATTTTTAAAGTCCGAAAAGTGGCTAAAATGGTAATAACTTTGTCTTAAATTTGCACTAAAACACTAAAACTAATTAATTCAATGTTATACCTTCCTTCGTCTATTGTCAATAAAACTTTTAATTAAGTCAATAAAATAGTCATATATGATATGAAATGTATAGTTTTTCTCTGAAAAAAATTGGGGTTTGAATTATGTCTATTTCAAGGTATTAGAAAATGTCAAAAATGGCCACAACGGTTACCATGGCAAAGCAACAGTGGTCAAAACCAACAAACAAGCGTTATTCTCGAGGTTCAATAATCAATATAAGCTTATAAACTGAGAATCAGCAAAAACTGTGACACATTGTGGCAGGTCACTCTTGCTTAAGGGGGATTTGGTATTCAAAAGTCTTATAATTAAGACTGAGTAGGTCTGATATTTTTTTTTACATTTATTCTTTATTATTCGCTCACAAGTCACATTCACTCTATCAAAACATACAAAGCGCCTACAATATCGTATGTTAAAGGACTTCCTGTTTTAATACGTGTTCATAGTACAATTTTTGATATTTTTTCCCGCAAGGGAAAATGAGAGAACGAAATTAATATTTACACTAAAGAAAGGAGAATCATGCCTTTGAAATAAGATTAACTCATCGACATTTTATGATGTGAATTGTCTGACGTTTGAACGTGTCTAAACATTTTTAAATTGTTTTTATTTTTTTTACGGGAAAAAAAAAAGGACGTTTAATATGAAATTTACACGAATTCAAGAAATAACTCTTACCGGACCAAATTAAAATAGGCATCCCATAATATTTTGCCCCGAGACAAGCGCAGCGATGCAATGGGCGAAGTAGAATGTATGGAAAAAATCAAGCATCAACAAGGGGTTGAACTGTGGTGCTAAACATATCCCCACTCAACCATTCAGAAACAGGAAGTCGATAATCTACTGACTTAACAAGAGGAGGCACAATACATATCATTATGCTAAAGCTGTGTACGATATATATAGAAGTTATCTCTTTAGTTGAAGCTGAGAAATCTGTTAAGATTTTTTTTCCATTTTTGACCCTTAATAAAGGTAATAACAAAATTTTCGAACTTGGAGGATCAATCTCAATGTCAAAGGACAAAGACAAAACAAAGACGACATACGGAATTTTTTTTAGATCGCAATGGTCTAAAATAGTCTAAGTCAGATGACTGACTGACCAGGAAAGGGGAGGTATGGTACAACTCATCATGTTTAATAAGCTGTGTACTAAATTATAATTCAAACCCTTCAGTTAAAGCGGAGAAATAAGTTCCAAATTTTTGTCCGTTTTTGATCCTTAAAATAGTCTAAGTCGGCTCAATAAACAGGGAGTAGACCACCGATTGACTTGGAAAGTAGAGGAAAGGTACATCACATTATTCTAAACCTGTCTACCAAATTTGAAATAAATCCCTTTGGTCGAGATATTGTACTTGACAGACAGACGGACAAGGGGATTGCAGTATAGCCCCTCTCTTATGAGTTGGGGTTTAATAAGGATTTTTCATAGAAAATTTTAGAAATTATTACGGTCATTTCACTCCAATAGATTCCTAGTTTGTCGGAATACCCGCATCTTAAATTTGTCGGCAAGAATAAAAACTATCAAAGATAAAAAGTCCTCGTCTTGTCGGGATTTAAACACATTTAAACACATCTGTGTCCAAAATCATGTTCAACATTTTTTTTAATCACTACAAGATTTTGAAACAGTTCCTATTTATTTTTCATTGATGTAACAGTTCTACAAAATTGTCGATCATTTCAGTCATTAAACACCAACACGTGAGAGGCAAACGTAAGATAGTAATATCCATGATAAAAGAATATACGTTATTGAGATGTGGAATAAGTGTACGCGACACAACAAACATAAACAAACAGCAATTCAAAAAATCACAACGGAAAACAGCAAGCAGTCTTCAACATGACCATAGGTCACTGCTTACCGTCTTGCATTGGCCCAAGACTTATAATACAATACAAAAGTATCAAAAGAAGCAAAGATTCGAGTGTCAAAAGTCCGAAAGGGCAACGACGAAATCGGTAAACACGAACACAAAATCAACCGAACGGAAATCAACAACACTAAATCAAGTCGTAACATGAGTGAACTCAGGTGCTCCAGAAGAGTAAGCGATTCCTGCCTGCTATAGCACACCCGTCGTGTTGCTCATTTCAAATCCAGTGTGTCAAATCCGGTAGAGGTACTCATTTGAGAGATAGAAATCCCATACTTGTCTACGAGTGCACGGTGTCTACCGTAAAATATTTATATACTCTAAACTGAGGAATAAAGTTTTGCCACTCGCTTGATTTAACGTAGATCTTGATTATTATTTTTTAATTTCCGCTCGCTAGGTTAAAATCTTCTCCCTTATGAAATTGACGATTCTGAAAAAAAAACTATTAAGAAACATTTCGCACGCTTGCATACCGTTCAAGCAAAAAATGTGCGACGAACTAGGGATCGATTTGGAGTGGCCATAGACATGATTGCTTGTAATCTATTTTTATGTTATATTTTTTAAACAGATGATTGATTTCTTCTATAACCCCATTTTTGTTATCCATGTACGATTACCACAAATAATATTCATTTTTTTCATAATTATTTCACATAATTTTATTGACATGCCCTATTTGGTACCCCTCGGCTTCTTCATATAAAAATGTTGACATTCACCGTAAATTGAGCAACCTTTTAACATCATTTTTTAGAAAAAAAGTTAATATGCCATACGATTACCACAAATAATATTCATTTTTTTCATAATTATTTCACATAATTTTATTGACATGCCCTATTTGGTACCCCTCGGCTTCTTCATATAAAAATGTTGACATTCACCGTAAATTGAGCAACCTTTTAACATCATTTTTTAGAAAAAAAGTTAATATGCCATGCATTTAATTTTGATTGGCACTGAATGACAAAAAAATCATTCACATGGAATTTTTTCAAAGTTTTCAAAGACTCAGTAGAGATAATCCTGCAGCAAGTACCAAATATCAGGAACCAATTAAAATAAAACAGCACGTTCCTTCCTAGATTGATGAAAAACTGTATTGTAAATAAACCATTAACTGAAATATTCTGGTTCAAAAACAAGTTTAATTTTCATTTCGATTTAATAATGAAGTTGATCTAGAAAAGTTGTTATTTGTGACTCATAATCCCTTCTTCAAATAAAGTATTGTACACAGACGGCAGTGTTTACTAAAGCACTAATTTACTAGTTTTTTGGACATTGATGATTTCGAAGCGATAAGCATGTTGAAGAATAAGAACAAGATGTCAATTTTTTTTGCTGGTAGTTGTAAAAGCGTCGGGTTGACTTACTTACAGATTTTGCCCAACATTAGGGAAAATTATAAATTAAAATTATTAAATATTTTTTTAGCTGATATAATTCAAAATCTTAATCAATTACATTGCTTTTATCAATGTCTTTTAAGTAATACTGTCATAAAAAGGCACAATTACAGAATGTAAATAAAATTGTCAATTGCTTTCGTTTGTTTTTGCTTGAGCTTTAGAACATTTAGATGTGGGACCATCCGTCTCCCAAACATTTTTCTATCTAATTTTGTTGAAAGACAATGATGAGATAGACAAATTTCAAATATCATATTTGTGTGCTGTACCAAAATTGGCTAATTTCAACGATTTTTATCAAAATGTCTTTTAAAAACTTTCACTTTTCATGACCCTTTTAAAAAGTCTTCATTGATGAAATTATTAAAAGGCTATGGATATAAAAATTTTAAATAATTTGAAGGCCAAATAGCCAAGTTATTTTTTATTACCAAGTCTAGGTCCAAAAATAGTATTTTAAGAATCAGGTCCTTTGTAAAGTCATGCAGGATCTCAAAAACATCCACAAGGTGGGTTTTAGTAAGCTTCCTCCGCGGTTCAATATAGAGACTAGGCCCGCAGCAGCGCTAAGCATGTCGTCAAAAGTATGCTCAGAAAACCAAGTAAACTACAATTAATCTGGCGCGCTTTTTCCATGGGGATGTATGCCCCACGTGATTAAATTGGGTAACTCTGTCATCTTACATGCGGGATCGGTAGGTCATCATAATAAACTCTTACCAAACCATTATGGTGCAGCTTTTATAGAAAAATAATTCAACAATATTCGCACGATTAAAACACGTCTGAAGATTTCAATATGAAAAAGAGATCCTTTTTCCAGTGGCAGACAAGACTCTTTTCCCCTATAGGCCTTGCTTCCCCATCATTTCATGTTCATTGTATCACCCCTTTCATGTACATCTCCCGGATATAGCCGAAATCGCGCTGCTTGGGAGTATAACACTAACTAACTGAAAAGGAAATGTATGATACGCTGCAGTGAGCTAAATTGCCAGACCCTAAATATCCCTCCATTTTCTAGTGCCAACATTAACCCATGAACACTATTGACCCTGTTTGTCCAATCATAACTATCCTTGTATGTGGATTGTAACACTTTTTATGCTCATCAGATCTCAAGCCACTTGGACGTAAAGCAATAAAACAACTACATTATAAAACTATATTTCAGAAAGCTAGAGTGGACTTTGTACATGTATATCATCCTGAAAGTAAAAAAGAACCACTTCTTATAATTCCAACATTGAAGGGAAATTGACATCCATTAAGTGTTCGCCCGTTTGCTTCTAAATTACTTTGAACTTAAATCGATTTTACCTGTAAAACTGACCCAAAAATTGTTGTCATCCGTGCGTTAAATTTAATGTGAAAAATGTTTCTTGGCAGCTGACATTTTGAAACTTTTGTTCTGGAAAGTAACATACCAACGTCACCTGCATACGGTGTCTATATTCCACAACTAATTCGATATGCCAGGGCTTTTACAAATGTTTTAGATTTTTTGATCCGACAACGCTTTCTCCGTAACCGACTATTAGACCAAGGTTATAAGTAAATACGTCTTATACGATCCTTAAAAAATTCTTTCTTCGTTATCAGCCATTGGTAGAAAAATTCAGTATCATGTTTGACGAAATGCTTAGTTCTTGCTTTAATTAGTGTTTGGCTGAGATTATCACCTTAGCATCTCTTATATGTCTCCACAAACCTGATGTGTTTTGTGTAACTACTGGACCCAAAGATCGCAATGGAAGAGGGAGGGTTGGCGCGGCTTAAAACCTGGTTTAACTCTCCATTTCTTTCGAAATGCCTATAACAAGTTAAGACCATTGCAATGTTCAATATTTCCTTGTTTTTTCTTGTCTTATGGACATTTATGATTGATTCTTCAAGTTCGGTAGTTTGTAATTACCTTTATTTATTTGTTTTGAACAAACCATACGATTGACGCGCACGCTCCAAAAACTAATATAGAATGCAACCTAACGATTACGAAATAGTGGCGTTATCAAATTGAAAATAAAATAAAAATAATATATTTCATTTTGGTGAATTTTTAAGTCTAACATTCGAACTATTATAAGGTCTTTGATTAAAGCTTAGAGTCAGAATGTAAAACATATTCTATTTGAGGGCTTGATGTGTCAGCTTATGACACCCTTGTAGCCTCGGGATCCGGATTTCAAGAATGTTTAGGTAAATATATTATAATGGAAAAGTTTTGTTAATAAAGATGCTTGATTATTTGGTTTTATTATTATTGTTAATTTTCTTTTCAATCAGTTTTTGCTTTACTTTCAAGCATCGCGATTTCGGATATATCCTTGATATAAACATAAAAGGGCGATTAAAATAAAATTGAAATGACGATGAAGCCAAGTAAACTTTAGTATATGAATTTATTATCTTCCAAGCAAATATTCTCCTTCTAAATTCTTTTTCCTTTCTTAAATGTGTTAAGACATAAAGATATATATGAAACTTTGTTTTTAAATCTTTATTTCGGGAAATACTCGATGCCGTATAAACAGCATATTAGACACAGATCAGGTGATATGTTTTCTCGACAGCCCATATGAAAAACACACCTATATAACTTAAAAAAAATAAAATATATGGAAAGAGGCAGATACAGAAGAAAAAAAACATAGCGCTCGAAAACTTAGTGATTGGATTAGTGCAGGCAAATATTCCGAACACTTCGATAATGCAGCTAAGTGGCTACATAAACATAAGGTCCATTTATTTGTCCATTGAACAGCAGCGCCAAATATCAAATATGTTTTCAGCATTTGGAACTAGTCAGAATGTTGGTAATAAAAAGAAACTTAGTATTAAGCAAAAGAAAATGACAATGATATTACAACAGAAATGCCTTCATACAAGGCAGAGTTAAACATCGTTCTGAAGGATATCACAAAGGACAATATATGATAAGGGCTGTTTTTGCCCCTTTTCCAAAACTGACAAATTTCTTCGAAATATTCATATTACTACTCTAAAGTGGTGATCTTTAAATAATTTGTATGTTTCAACCGGAGTATGTGGGAAAAGCGACCTTTTCTTAAAAAAACTCAAAATATTGCAAATTTTCATATGTTTTTAATTAAAAAAAGTATTGGCGGACCAGTGGCCCACAAAAATATTTATAACTGCTGGTATGGCATCACTTTACCAATGTTTTGTGAAACTATCGTTGTGAGTCACAGGTCCGCTCATATTTATTAAAAAAAACATGAATTTTAGCCATTAAGAACCTATATTGCCATATTGCATTGAATGGACCATCTTTGCACATGCGTATTCTAACAATAGAGTTCATTTCACAAAAATCAATGACTGTCTCATGTACTATGACCTCTTTACTGCAAAAGCCCACAATAACTATGGAATATTCCAAATTTGAAAAATATGCAAAAAAAGGGGACCAAATTGTGCTTCTTATCATATCTTGTCCTTTTGAGAAATGTGATAAATCCAAACCTGAAGTAATATTTATGCCTCTGATAATGAATGACAATTTTAAGGACGAAGTTGTGCACTTTTTTACAGGCTATACATTTACTATGACTGGAAATATAACCATATACTTTTAAGGATAAATTTCTTTCTATTAATGTTACAATTAAACTTTTTATTCTTTTATCATACCTTTGTATTCAAGTGCCATTTGAAAGATACACTGTATATATAACACTGATATTGATGTATATTTTTGTTAAAAGATAATAACATCCCATTTTTATATCGGACAACTATCAGCTCAACGTCGTTATCATCCCTCGAGCCTACATTAGTATCACCAGTAACATCAAGAGTTAATACACAGGACACTACAGGATCGCCTTGAAGATAAACTACTGAAATTGAACTTGAACTCTTAACACTTCTGAACAAAATTGTTCAGTGTAAACAAGACATGTCAAGTAAATTCTGTCTGTTCAAGAGATTTTTGGCTTTACTTGTGGGTGTTAACAAGAGGCTCCCAGGAGCCTGAATCTCTAACCTGACTTAAATGCTTTGTGACATTGGAAGGGCTATAAGTTTAATGAGAGGTCATCTAAAAACATAAATTAATTAAATGCATTAAAGTGCAGAGTTTTATTAGTTTAACATTTTAGCAATCAAAAGCTTTTGATGTTTTCAACAGTTCTCCAGCTATTTTGTTCGTGGTTACTGGTTTTGTCCTTTCCCTTTTGGGCTATTGACACTCGAATGCCCCATTAATGCCTCTTTGCTTCCTTCTTTTTATAAGACATATCTTTCTAATATCTTGAATAGTTTTCGAGATATTGAGCATTTATAAGTACAAAAATAGAAAAAAAGAAAATGGGCGACAACTCCTTTATGGGTGGTAAGATCTTAAAACTTTTTAGTCATGTAGATTTTGAAGCACTTAACTATTTTGCTTTGCATCTGAATTTTGGTATCTGTCACTGTTTTTGAGTAATTTGCGAAAAATTCAAATTAATCCCCGTGTTCTTGGATAGCAACAGCAGCCAGGTTTTTTTAACAATTCTAAATTCGAACGACAGTTTGCTACAACACAAGCCAAGGAACTATACCAAGTTTTGGTGCAATTTTACTTATGGTAGTAAAGGAGTTAATGAGTAAACTTAATACAACTAATTGAGGCTATAAAAATTGTCAATTATGACGTTTGAATGGGAATAACTTCTACAAGAAACAGACCTACAACTTTGATCCTGTTCCAGATTTTGTATATCTGTATGTGGCTAACAATAATAAATAGTTTAATTTTTCAAAAAAGCTTTTATAAATTCCAAGATATTGAGCTTAATAAGTGCAAAATTTGGAAAAATCAGGAATAAGAGCAATTACTTTTACATGGATCTTCTACAAAAATCATGGTAGGTAAATCTTTAGATGTTGAACACTTATTTTGCCAGAATTTTGATATCTGAATTTTTTAAAGTTATTAACAAAAAGCTGCAATTTACCCCTATGTTACATTTGTAGCCATATCGGCCATGTTTTTTTACGAATCTAATATCATAACAATACCTTTGTATCACATGTGCAAATAAATTGAAACAATTGGACTTGTGGTGTCAGAGGAGTTAATGTTATAAAAAGGAAACGGACGGACGGACGGACGGACGCCAGCAATAGCCCATATGACCGATTCACTCAGGTGAGCTACAAATAGCATCTTATAATGTATAAAAAGCATAAAATTGCTTAATTGTATAAAGTTACGATCCTGAATTGTAGTATGTTGTCTTACTTTAATATCTGCAGCTGCAATTTCATGATTAAGTCAAGAATTTCTTTCTAGTATAACGTTACATGTACTATAATCCAGTTCTTATTAAAATGTTTGCAGCATTTCAGAGTTATTCCATAAAACATTTTAAACTATATAAACATTTGATGAAAAACAAATTAATAATTAAAACTGGAAAATAGATTAATATGTAGTGCATTTCAAGTGTAATTGTAAGATTGTTTATTAATTAAAAATTATAATTGATATTTTCAATTTATCATTCACTAGACAGTCTTCTATTTCACATACCACCTAGAGTACTGACATAGCAAGGAAGAGGATCATCAGCAAGTTGGTGTTTAACGCTCTAGCAATACTCTATAGGTCGTATATAAATGAAGAATATCAAAATGATTTTGTCAAAAGTATATACATAATGTGAATTTTTTATATTTTATCTGATGATGATAAGTTTATAATTTTATTTCAAAATACTGAATTTTAATATATGATTGCCAAGACTGCTTTAATATGTTAAGAAGACAGAATACCTTTTAACATTTTTAATGATATGTGTTTATGTTATTGAATGTTTTATTTATTTTTATTTATTTATTTATTGTATTTTCTTTCTTTTTTAAGGTACTTTGAGTTGTTAATGGTTTAAGATGTTTATATTAAGCATAGTTTCTCATAATCCTTAATAGAATGACACTTTAATATAATGCTTTTATTTGTGACTTTTATGTTTAATGAATTTGTATATTGTGTTATTAGTGGTGAGACTTTAACACAAAATCTGAATCTTTATGATGAGAAATATTATGGTTCAGTAATAAAAAAACAGTAATGCTTACTATAACAGTGAAAAGGTGTTTGGTGGCCTAAATTAAGCTCTGCAAGCCACCAAAGGATCTTTGCCAGCTATGGTCAGTTGTCAGCCTTTCCGTATAAGACCTGACAATACCCGCTGACGAGGGCCTCACTATTCACCCCTCGATATATCAACTACATTTTGTAACACATACTAAGTAGTCAGTTTAGAATTTATAAAATAAATATGAAGTCATAGTTTTCTTTGAAGTTTGTGTAGTTAAAAGTTTTTCTGATTTTAAAATTTATCTTTTTATGATGATTGTTGCTATGATTTTTTTGAATTTTTTTTTCATTTAATTTCATCATATGTTTACGACTTTAGATATTTTTCCAACTTATAATTAAAAGTCATCCCTATAACTTTTGATTATTTTAAGTAACAATATCAACAACATTCATTTGATGGATCGTTTATTTCAAATATCTATTAACGAAATGAGTTGAGTTTTATGGAGTCAAGGAGTGAAAGTCATAACATTTATATTTCTATGATTAACGCTGTTGTATTATCAATCATTCTGATAAAATTGCAATCTACTGTCCTGTGGTAATGGCTTAATGATTATAGATAATAGAATGGGGTCAGACAGATCAAACCAAATTAAGAAAACTTCAAAACAATGTATCTGCTCAGAAGAAAAGACCAGACAGATAACCAAATAAATAATTACATAATTATATTACTATAAAAATAAGGTCAAAAAGAAAAGATCTAAAGTTAAGAATCTTTCACTGTATCGATGGGGAGCAATGTCGAGTTTCAAATTAGAAAACAAGATAAACGTTTGGAACTCTGTTACTATGTTCTTATTGTCTGGATATTATTTCATTTGAATTTAAATAGCAATAAATAAAAAATCGGTGTCAATCTTAAGTTCACTTTTTACTGAAGTCACCGTATAATTTGTTCGCAAGTTATTTCGAAAGGTTACATGTGACAAACCAACAATTAAGGTATTTCTCTTTCTGAATGAAAGACCTTATTCTATTTCTTATTGTTTCTTGTATTTGTGTATCAAATTGTTTTCATTCTGATAGGTATAAATGTCTGTCCAAACACTGTTTGTGTAAAAACAGAAATTAAAATTAATTGAAAACATTTGTTGTTTAAGGTAGTATTGGTATAAAGATCTTGACATAAGATTTTTTTACTTTTATAAAAAATAGGTATTGACATGCACATTGAAAACCCTCTATAAAATTATAAAATCATCATACTTATTTTTAAATAATTTGATTCAAATTTAAAGATATTTGTATAGATTATAAAAGAAAAATACCTGTTTCAAACCATACATAGAGTTTTGTATAAAATTTGGTAAAATATCACTTTTATGATATACTTTCGATTTCTGTAATAGAATTATTTTTAAATTTATTTAAGAAAAACTTATTTTTCCTATGCATTTCAATATAAACATTCCGACCTTTATTTCATTCTTCCCAAATATAAGGATTTAAAAAAAACCTTTGTTTCTTTCTTTGAAGTTGTTTTACAGTCTAAAAAGATGATCAGTTTAAGACATCCAAACTACCTTAATAGAACTACTGATAAGAGATCAGAAACTTTTTAAACAAAATGAATTATCTCCAATTGGTTACAATTTCAATTTAAGAAAATTATTTTAGCAATTTTTCCTACATGCATGAACTGTTTTGGCTTGTACTTCCATGAATGTCATTTATCATACTTTATGTATTGACATAACTGCAGCATTAATTTAACAACATTTAAAATTTTATTAACGAAATTTCAAAATTCCTAAACCATGTCTTTCATTATGTCCCTCTCAACACTTTGTCTTAGATAATGAAGCAATTATTGTAATCTTTTCTAAAACTATAACAATAGTCTACCAGCTGTCACTTTAATTGACTTCTTGCATGAGAATGTTTTACCAATAATGGAATCTAAGATGTTAATTGTTACTACAGTTTTATAGTTTCCTAATCCGTCCGTTAGATATTGACAGGCAATTGTATGTAAGTACCAGTCACGAAAGAGCAAATTTTGTTCTTATCTTTTAAATCGCGTTTAATTCTCGTATAGAGTTATGAGATTATAGAATTATTATCATTGCCAGCCAACAGAATTATTTAGTGTTTTAGATGCTTACAACTTTTAGTACGTTATACGCGTAATTAAAAGGATGGGTTGCGATAAGACCCGTTTTCAGCCCACCACAAAAGTCAAAAATAAAATTAAGTAAATTCTTTCATAAAATGTCTTGTTCAAAAGGTTAATATTTCTATTTTTTGAAAATAAACGCCTGTAGTTTAAAAGCTTTTTGTATTTTTTAGTAAATGGTGCTTGAAATGAACCACCACAAATGATTTTAACATTGAGCCTATGGGAAAGTGGCGCAAATGAGTGATATATATCCTTCCCGAAAGTATAGCCTTGCACACGGAACCAGCTCCATATTTTATTCAAAAACTTGTTTTACTAAAACACATCTTTTGTGAAAGTTTCAAGCTGGTTCCGCATGCAAGACATACTGAAAATTTAAAAAGACTATAATTTTTGAACTTGTTGTCAGTAGTTAAGAATTGTGCGAAATCTCTCCGTTTTCCTCGCTTTTCTTGAGATTAGCGTTCATTTCAAATTCAAAATTGTTCTTAAAAGTGATGTATATGTATGATGAACCTTTTATAGAATTGTTAACACTGGCTTCAACTATATAAGCAAAAAATTTCACTTTATTGAAGCCCTACCTTGAAATTTCTTTTAAATCAAAATGAAATTTTCAATCAAAATGGGTCAATTTTGAACACGATTTTCCAAGCCGTGTTAATGCAAAAGGATTTAAAAGTAGTCTTTCACAACAGTACAATCATTTTGCTACAAAATAAGGTAAAAAGTAAGAGGCTATGAAATACTTTTTATTTTTCGCTTACAGATGGGCCAAAATAGGGCCTTATCGCAACCCATTCTTTGTTTTGTAATGGTGCAGGCATTCCTAAATTTCATGTGACCTCGGTTGTAAGGTTAAACATTAATTGATAAGCCTGACCGCTGCTATAAATTAACATTTAAGTAGTAGTCCACCTAAGAATCATGCAAAATTGAAGATAAGTGATTCATCGATAAAAAGGCTTCGGTGGTTTATTTTTAACAAAAGATAGTTCAAAGTATATAAAATAAGAAATAAATAACAATTTGCTCATTGACGCCTGGTCCTGGGAGAAATCTTGCCACTTTGTTACAATGGTTACCATTGAAATTATTGACAATTCTAAGAGTAATCTCCCTTTTTTATATTTTCCCAATGCATTCTATATATTTTTTTTTTCTCTCAGGACCAGGGCTAGTTTGGAAAAAGAGCACAAAAGATTAAAGCAGGGTGCTAGGAGTAACACATCAAAAATAAATTGGTGTAGGCTTTCCCCCCATGCGCTCCTTGCATGATTCTTATAAAAAGTGGTACTTAAATAATCCGACTAGAAACCTAGTATTTTCTGATTTCTTTAATTAGCAGCTGCTGGCAAGAAATTGACCTTAAAGCATCTTTTACAAATGAAATTACTGCACGATTTTGTCCTTGTATGTTCAATTGATCAAATGCAGACCTGGTTGTATCATGTCCTAGTGTTATGTAAGATACGTCATGTGTTACTTAATTATAGCTTACATACAAAAAATAAATAATTATATTTTTGAAGAGATATCGATTAATTAATATAAATGAAATCTTCAAATCTTTTTAGTCCATAAAACATTATAACAAGTATACATGTAATTGCTTATTTTCTGAAAATCCTTATTGCATAACTGCATGTTTTCACTGATGTAAAGTACACAAACCGTTGTAACTTATTTTTCCCCAAATTGATTATGTAATATTTGAAAAGAAATATGTTGCAACGTCATCCTGAGAGAAGCAGAATTGTCTGAGACAAATATCTATATTGTATAAGATCTGAATTAGTGGCTTCCAAGCATAAACTGTCACTTACCGTTTTGTATGAAAATCAAATATATGTGAATAAAAAATGTATATTTTTAACATCTTAAAGTTATAAAACTCAAAAGTTTTCATGTCTATTATTGAATCTATTTCACAGTTCTTCGAAAAATAAGCCATTATAAGACATACTTGTCGCATGTTCACATTGTACCTGTAGTATGTATAGACAATTTGGTTAAAGAAAACCAATTACTCAACATGCAATAAATAAGCCAAAGTGGTATAATTGAAATTTTATTTGTTTACTACATTGTACGTAGTAAACTATCAATTCTGAAATCCTCTTTTCCCGAACAACAATATTGAAGATACATGTACCATCCATCATGAGTTTATCGTTCATTCAATTTAATAAAGCAGTGAAATGTATATTTCCATCGTAGTTTTGCCTATTTGGATTTCGTTTGGTTTTATGCTTCTTTTGAAAGGGTGGATTTCCTATGTTTGGGTTCTAGTGCTGCTGATGAGGAATAATTTTCCGAAATGGCCATACAGCTCATAAAATTGATTGCAGTTTGAGTTAGCATAATTATGTGTTATAGTCTCATGTTAATTTACTCCATATCCTTTCATAAATTACTCATTATATAATACCAAACTTATGAGTCTTTGAAAGGCACACGAAATGAAGGAAACTCCATGCACATTAAAGCTTTTCTGTCTCGTTTGCCGAGTATTCTTGCAGCAAAGCCTAGCTTGTCAAAAAAGCCTACTAAGGTACTTGGAATTTCGAAGATGGGAAAGTGCTCAGCCAAAAGAGAAAACAATCTGTGAACCATAGAGAGCGTTATAGGGTGGTCCTCGTCCGCAGGAATTGGCAGCCAACCCACTGACCATCTTTGTTGCGTGTACCACGATTGATTCACGCATGTAAAAGATCCATTGGTTAACAGCCCAGCAGTTTTCCACAAAGGCTTTATTTTCTGCTCCTACCAACCTATCACACTTTCCAGTACCCTTAATTGTCCATTTATTTTCCACCCGGTCCCATAATTGTTTTTATAATGTCATGTTCATTTTAGCATCATTTCCATTTTCATCACCCTTATCACGCCTGGGAAACTCGGAAGTCGCAACCAAAATTCCGGGACCTGGAATTTTGTGATTTACATTATAATGTAATAAATTTGAACAATCGAACAATGTCACTCCATGTATATTGTTGAATTATTGTAAATAAAGCAAAAACAGTTTATTTTGTTCAATTAATATAGTTAAGTTACATTTGTCCGTAAATCCGGACTTGTCACGTTTCTGATCGCTCTTCGGTGGACTTTTACCGACACCCATAACCCCAGCAACACTATATATAAGGTTGTCTAACACGGAAAATGTCGCATATTTCACACGCTAAAGAACCCTGCTACAGGTCTCGGTAAGAGTACGAAGGATTTGTAGGGTACCCATGCAGAAGGCTTTTTGTGTTTTGTGTTTCCATGTTTTACGTGTTGTCTGTTTTTGTCCCGTTCTTGTTCGTGTTTACTGGTTTAGTCTCTGCCCTTTCGGACTTTTGACATTCGGATACCCCATTGGTACCTCTGCTTCTTGTCCTTGTTAATAAAATCGCCTTGACAATATAAAAACGATTTCTGGTTTAAGATAAAGGCTTAACTATTATTTTTGGTATATGTAAGATCTATGACAAATTTCACATGGAGTGACATTCTCTGATTCTTGCAAAAAGTGTTCTTTCACTTAGTATCAATAAACTTCCGGGTAAACATATTTGGTTGCGACTTTTGAGTTTCCCAGGCGTGTTAGACAACCTTATATATAGTGTTGCTGGGGTTATGGGTGTCGGTAAAAGTCCACCGAAGAGCGATCAGAAACGTGACCTCGAGTCAGGCCGCTTCGCCAACAAAGCAAATAGGATGTGTGCCCCAGGTGGTTATATGGGGCAGCCCAGTTGTAATAATTGCCCGGGCTGTCAGGCTATATAATGCAGAAAATCTTACCACAAACCATAGTGGACGACCGTGTCGGTGGAAAATGTCGCATATTTCACACGCTAAAGAACCCTGCTACAGGTCTCGGTAAGAGTACGAAGGATTTGTAGGGTACCCATGCAGAAGGCTTAATTGCCCGTCTCTTTTCCCGTGGCAGTCAAAACTTTCCTCTTCGATTGGCCTTATGCCCCCATATACTCCACTCCATCATCAATTCATGTTCAATATATCACCCCGATCGTGTTCATATCCCGGATACAGACGAAACCGCGCTGCTTGGGAGTAAATCAATTACCAATTAACTAACTAGGCTAGGACGTAAAACACCAACTCACTCACTCACTTTAAAATATCAATTATTGATTTATTCTAAAGTTAGCAAGGTCAATAAAAAATGGTTTATAACGGGGAAAAATGACGTTGCTTACGTTATTTATTTCCCAACTTTTACTGCTAATTAAGCGGGCATCGGTTGATCAGAAAATATAAAATGACAATTATTGGTGGGGTTGATTGATTGTTGAAACTCTATACGTTATTAACGTTATACAGATATTGTCAGAATTTTGATGGGAAGCAGAAGTGGTGGTACAATTAAATTACAGTGTTCCATTAGAGGTATATCGTTTAGACAAGTACAAGCACGATACCATAAGAAGATGGAACTGTAGTTATAAACACAGTTGTTTACAAGACATTATAAAGCAATAATCATTGCAATCTATGTGATTAGTATGCTTTTAAAATTCTTAGGCATATTAATGCAACTTTCGTTTATCATGCATTTACAATTTCCTGTAATTTAACATTTTGATGATTATTCTAATCTATACTACTAAAATAACGAAGCGTTTTTTGTTAGCCCGGTTGCAGCCTAAACAACACGACTAAGCTTTATTTATCAAAATAGGGGATGGTTGTGCCCTTTGAAAATTTAATTAGCACATTGGCAATTATGTCTGCAGTTTGCTAAGTAACCTAATTAATTGATCCGGAAACGCTATAGCCGTCATCGTTCCGGAATTTATACCCTCCTTTTTATAATGTTTGAAATTATTTCCCCTGTTTTCAGACAATTACAAAAAAAAAAAAACCACAAAACATTTCCATTAATTATGCTTAATATTTAAAGATTTAATGTATTAGATTATATTCGTATGTATACTATAAAGATGTATGCAAAAATGATCGTCAAAAATTGTAACTTGATAGAAAAATGAAAACCATATGGAAGTTTTAAAACGTGTAAAATTAGGCTCATCGATAAAATTGTATCGCTAAACTTAACCTGCCACTTGACTTTTGTATAATCTACAGGTGGGAAGAAAAGCAATAAAAGATAACAAACTAAAACTTATATAATCTCCAGTCTTCAAGAATTCCGACCAGTACCTCCCCTTGGTGGAAGACGGGCACTGCATCCATCGATAACAAAGGATACTATAGAGCAGCTAACACTTGATGGGCTGGACGACCCATGGCACATTGCGAGGGTTTACCTTTATGGGTAATAGTCGCTGCATAGGCTCTTTAGCCTATAGTCACGACTATAAAAACCCATCAGTCAGCCGTAGAACCTTTAAACCCTAAGTTTCTTCCTACCCCGGACATAGGTTGATTATCTTAGTAATAATTTGGTTCACCAGTTTGGTATATTTGGTTTTACCGTTCTATGCTCTTCATATTCATATAGTGTTTGGCAATTTCAATATTTTGGTAGAGCGCCTCTGATGAGTCTTGAATAGACGAAACGCGCGTCAGGCGTAGCAAAATTTATTGTCTGGAACTTTGTTGTCACTTGTATTTTGAGATTAGCACAACCCTGTATGGTCATGCAAATGCAATGCTTTTATTGTATGATCTACATGTATTTTTTAAAGCAATGCAACGATTGATTTTGCCGTGAATTCGCGGGTTTTTCCTATTCCAATACTAAGATAATGTTAAGGTGGTTCCCAACACCATATTAACCCTAGATATCGATCAAATAAAAAGTGTTAATTTGAATAAAAGTATACACTATTTTACCAAATAAAATGCATACAATGAAACATAATAGTTTTAGAAGTGCATTGCATCCATAATTTAAAACAAATATGATTTCTAACAATTTTATTTTGGTCAAAAGTTTGCAATCTTATGGTACATCTAGTACCGTATACTTTAAGTTTGAAACGAAACTAATTACGTCCTTCAATTATTGAATCCATTATCTAAAACAAAGGCGTTTCCCGGAATTTTTAAAAATGGTCTCATAAAAAAAAACTTTAATTACTATAAATCGATGTGTACACAAATCAAACACACCATCATTTGTTAGAAGTTTCTAAAACACAGAAAGGTCATTTCAAACGGATAGGTGGAACGGTAAAGATATCTCACCAAATTATGATAACTAATCAGAGACAAAATCCATTTTATCTATAGATGACTATTTATATAATATAATTATTCATCTCATTTGATTTTGACACCAAAATAGAATTAATTTCAAAGGTGAACAACATATTTTTGTATGATCATTTCCATTCCGTATTTCTGTTCCACGATCCAGCCCTTATCTTGTAATGAATACATGTGTATACGATATTGAGATGTGGAATAAGTGTACGCGACACAACAAACATAAACAAACAGCAATTCAAAAAATCACAACGGAAAACAGCAAGCAGTCTTCAACATGACCATAGGTCGCTGCTTACCGTCTTGCTTTGGCCCAAGACTTATAATACAAAACAAAAGTATCAAAACCAATCCCTAAATCATCAACGAAAGACTCAATTCTTGACATAAAACAGTAAACATAGAATGACAAGGACAAACAAAGGCTTGTATAACGAATTGAAAAAAAAATAACTACTTTTTTGTTAAGACCATTTTTAAAAATTCTGAAACGCCTTTGTTTTAGGTATTGAAGGAAGTAATAAGTTTTGTTTGAAACTGTAAGTATAATTTGCTAGATGTACCATAAGATTGAAGATTTTTGGCCACAAATAATTTTTTTTAAAATCATATTTGTTTTTTAAATAATGTGTGTAATGCATTCATAAAGGTATGATATTTCATTGTATGCATTTTATTTGGTAAAAATGTGCGTTCTTTTTTTAAAATTAACACTTTTTATTTGGTAGATTTCTAGGTCAAAATGGTGTTAGGAACCACCTTAAGTGTTTGATGAAGCACAAATTACACACAATACACCCCTGGTTAAGATTCAATGATGTTTAAACTTCAATAACAGTAAGACTTTTTAAAAATAAACCATGAACAACATTTCTTTAGGTTTCTAAAAATGGCTTTATTTTAGATCGATTTTTCAGTAGATGTACAGCAAAGACTGTATATAACACACAAAAAATAAACCGTAGCAGGACATCTATAGATATATTAATTTCTTATAATTTTTTATTGATATTTTCATGATTAATTCCATTTTTGTAAGTTCTGCTTTTTCCGTTTTTATACACAGCGATTTTAGGTTGAAATCACTAACACCCTTGCAGGTGGCCTAAAATCATATGCGAATTTAATTAAAATTTACCTTACATGTCATTTGAGGGGAACAATTGGAATAGTTTGTTCTTATTCAAAATGCATTTTGAACGCAAAAAAGTCATACCGCAAAAACCTTATAATCATCAACAAAATAAATGTGGCAATGCAATAAGGTGTGTCCATATCTAGGTCCTACTTTACTTTATTTGTCCTGATAATATGCCGTTTGAGCTTTTCAAACTGTCCTTGTGAACCTTAAATGAAGCAGGGACAGAATTCATGGAATTCGAATGTCAAAAGTCCGAAAGGCCAACGACAAAGCCAGTAAACACAAACGAGAACATCACGAAAAAGCAGACAACATAAATCATACACATACAACTAAATAGCTCTTTCACAACGTGGAATCAATTCGTCAAATAGTAAATTCATGTTCTCTAGAAGGATAAGCAATTCCTGTTTGTTGCAGCAATCTCCAGCGTTGCTAACATATAATTAAGGGTCACAAGACAGTTTGAACTTTTTTTAAAATCGTATTATATGCACAGCACATGAATTATGTATCACATATTACAGGACAAATAAAGTATAGCAGAACCGATATGGACACTCCTTATTACATTGAAACCCGTTTTTACTTGAAGATAGCATACTTAGTTTTTTTCGGTACAATTTTTTTCATTCCATATGGATTTTGAATAAGGACAAAATATCCCTATTGTACCTCTCAACTGACATGTTGGTGAACATATTTAGTTTAATTACAATTAAATGTCCAATGAGTCCACATGAAATGGTTGTCAGTAATATTAGCCTAAACTCGGGTGTGTTAAAAAACGGGGAAAAACAGAACTAAAAAATACAAAATGAGCTATGAAAATGGTATAAAAAAATAAGAATAAAGTTGTATATCTAGGTCCTAAGCTAGGGTTTATTTTTGAATTCTATATGCAGTCTTTGCTGTACATGTACTAAAGAGTCGATACGAATTTACCTACTTTAAGGTAAAACATATTCATTAATCTTAAGCGTGTCAAATCCAGTAAAGTACAACAAAACAAAACCCCATGACATACATGTTATACTTACATGTAAACTTTCATTTGTATTGTGACTTGTCTTCTACGGAAGACTTCAAAGATTATACTTATTTAACAAGCAAGACATACTTTATAGTTAAATAAGGTATTACTTTACCGGCGGCAATGGAACTGAAGTTAAACAACAATAAATAGTAAAATAATGTGTGATAAAACCAGGGTAAATAATAACTATAACTCAAAATTGAGTTAAAAGATATGATAGTTACATTTTGTAATTGTTTTAATTAGTGTTTGACTGGTCTGCTGTACTGAGATGATCACCTCAATATCCCTATTGTGTTTCACAACTATGTTGTGTTCTATAGTCCCCAGATAGCAATGACACGTTGGCCCATCGTTGGCGACACGTTGGCATGGTTGGTTAGTCGTTGGCGTTGGCTTGCCAACGCTTACCCAACATCGGGCCGATGTTGTATTACCAACTGTTGGCTGAATGATGTTGGGCCGATGATGGTTTAACGTCTACCAACCAACGAATCGGCACAACTACATTGGCCCAATATTGAGAAGAAGTGGGATCGCCAACCGTTGGTTAGAAGCTGTCGGCCTTACGTCATACCGATTACATTCAACTTAATTATTAAAAATACATAAAATTTGTTAATTCAGTTTTAAACATAAAATTGAACTACAGGTTTTGGAAATTAATAGCATTTTGGAATATACCAGAGATTATATTTATAATTATTTACGGTCTCTGAAAAAAAAACATGCTTAGCAATCACATTTTATATGTATGTATTTTCTTTATTTACTTATGAATAATTATTCTCATATTCTATAAGATCTTTTCTCATCCATTATTTTATATTAGATTAGAGCGTCAAACAGATAAGACTAATCAATAATTACTTGACATGTTATAGAAACTCTCTTGATCCATTTAATTAAGAACACATGTGTTAGTCATAGAATGGAACTAAGATAATCTCTAGATAGGCGTGCGGTATCAGATTTCCACAAGACCACGCTATTCAATTTGTGTGTTCATTCAAAACTGCTACTTTAAGAATAGGATTTTTTTATGTATTTAGCCAGTATTTAGTTCAAGTAAAATGTAAGTATTAATTACTTTTCTCTTTTAGTAACTGATTGTTTTATACATGTATGCATGTATTTAGTTGATTGAGTTATAAAACTTTTCATTGCCTTTCATTATATCATGACCTAGTTTTCGTGTACGTGTCGATCCATTTGATTTATTTGAACTTCTTAATTATTAGCATATACTCTGCTGAAACATAATTATTTTCATTTTATTTATGATGAGAGTATCAAAAAATAATCGGGACCAAAAACCTAACACATCACTAAAAATATTTGGATAATCAATTTTTTTGTCATATTATCCGTTGACCCTTCCTCTATTTCAAACTGTACATGTTATGGAAAAACTATTTGTTAATATAAATGTAATGTTCAAGTAATTAATATTTATGCTTGGCACGTAAATTTGTAGATTAACCATCATGAAACTATTGTTGGAGACTGTTGGTGAATATTGTGGACCGACATCGAAAATTCAATGACTAATGAGTTGGCAACTAGCTTCAATCAAAAGGATAGGTTTAAGCACAGCCGATTTCTGGATTTAATTAAAGGTAATATTTAAAATACAAATTAAGACAAATAATCATGTTTGTGTAGACAATGAAATGTCTCATAACATTGCAATAAAGGAAGATCTACCAGACACTACTTATTTTAAAGTTGAGATATTCTAGTAATAAACTATTAAGTACTACATATAATATAAAACTTTTTTAGGGTTTTGTAGCACTATTTATAAGCATTTGATTGTTGAAAAAATATCTTTTTGTTATAAGAATGAGAAGCGTTACAACCAAATCAAATGTAATTTAATGCCTTCAATCAATTAGCCGGTGCTGTCTTTGCATTTTTTTGTAGCATGCCATACAGTCACTAAAACCTATTTATTATATGCATGTATCATTATTTAGGTCTTATATATAATTAAAAATTAGTTTCATAATTAAAAACTTATTTAAAGAAAGATTTTTTGAATTTTTAACTAGGAGCAGTCAGAGACGTAGACATACAAGATTATCAAGAATTGTGTCCGTTATGCAAAGGTTGAAGGCGGGAGCCGATAACAAGACAGATAAAGAAGGTCAAGAAATACAAAGAGGATAAACCAATGACATTAAATGAGTTAAAGATAATACAAATTACAAACATTCTTTATGTTCTTATACTTATATGTCATAGCGTAATGTGTGGTGCTAATTTTATTTTCCAAATCTAAAAGTTTTGTGTTTGGATTACTACTTGAATAGTAATAATTTGTTTTTTATATGATCTATTGTAACTCATCTCTATTTGATAGAAATTAAAGCATCATTAAAATGTACCCTGGATTTTTATTTTTAAAGGTTTCATTATGGTTACATACAATATTAGAAACGAAAGAATATGAAATATGTGCCAGAAAGACACGATCCACCTACTGATATTGTCATTACTTTGGACAATTTGCTATTGGAAACAGAAAGCTTCTTAACTCAGAGACGAATACTAAATGACATTCATAAAACACAGATGACTTTGTAAAAATGCCTTGATTAATACCACCGAAAAACAAAACAAAAACAACAGTAGGTTACGCGTTGGCAAGTGGTTGGCATTTAATTACTTGTGTTGGGGTGCCAACGTTGGGCCAACGTTTTGCCAACCGTTGGCAATGACGTTGGCATGATGAGCAAAATGTCGTTGGGCCATCATCATTTGCCAACGATGGGCCAACGAGGATGCCAACGGTTTGCCAACGTTGGGCCAACGTGTCATTGCTATCTGGGTCATTACCGGATCATTAGATCGCAATGGAAGAGGGAGGTTTGGCGCCATAAAACCTGGTTTAACCCACCATTTCGTTTGAAATGCCTGTACCAAGTCAGGACCATTGCGATCCACCAATTTTCCGGTATGACTGATTCGTTTTTGTCATTTTCTCTGGACTATGAGATTGATCATTCAAGTTCGGTAGTTTTGTTATTACCTTTATATACTATACCATTAACAAAAATGTTTCGCATGTGAAATTTATGTAATAATAGCGTTCCTTGTAATAAAATTTACATTTTATCTTATGAAGTTAAAGCATGATATCATTCGTTACATGAATAAAAAGCAATGTAAACAAAATGTAAAGGAAGACAAAAATATTTAAAAAAATCATGTGTCGAAGTAAGATTTAAAGTATGTGATTTATTTTTAAGGATGCTATTCAGTCGCCAGGATTGGTAGCCACTGGCGGGGTTATTCAGTCTAGGCGATGTAAATCGTGCTTGTCTGAACACCTGTCTGATGACTTTTGAAAAAAAAAATATCAATTTTGTGTGTTTTAATGATTTCAAAGCATAAATAAGCTTTTCACCTACACATGAACAACTTATTCATCAACATAGTACTTACTTTACATTACGTATCACTAGGCAGGTTTGCATATAGCGACACCAAACAATTCAACAAATCGCAACGGTTTGTTTTGCACTTAATATTGTAACTAGACAAGAGGCTCCAATTAGCCTGAATCGCTCACCTGACTTATGTGCCTGCTATAGGCTACATGTATGAGGCAAATACTATTTAATCTTGATACATGTAGGCTGTTAGGCAAATACTATTTAACATTGATAGTCTATTAGGCAAATACTATTTAACATTCATCCTTTTTAAGCACAATAACTTATTACATAGCAAAAAACAGCAATTTACCCCTTTGTTCTATTTTTAGCCATGACGGCCATGTTTTACAACCAATCAAAAATCCCCGCTTCAGTTTAAATATTTAATGCTAATAAACAACTATACCAATTTTGGTTCCAATTGGACTTAAGGTATCAGAGGAGTAACATTTTAAATGTAATGAGTAAAAGGTGTGAAAATGGTCAATTCTAAGGGGAATAACTCCTTACAGGAATGGCCCTTCAACATTAACCCTATTACATATTTTGTAGATCATGATGTGCTTAACAATATACAATTTTAATTTCTTAGTTATGCCATTAAATTTTCAAGATCTAAATATTATAAGATTATCAGGCACCATAAAACCTGGTTTAACCCACCACTTCTTGGGAAGTGCCTGTACCAAGTCAGGACCATTGCGATTTTTAATTCTTCTGTTTTTGTGTTTCTCTCAAATAAAAATTACAATAGAGTTCAATAAAAGTTTCTGTATTTTGTTCAATATAATTTTCATATCCTACATGTCCTATTATGTTCGATTTATAAAACCTAATTCCAAGAAAATTTTACAATGTCACACTTTTTTACGTCACTATATATTATGTGTTAAGCTAATTTAACAGTGTCACACTAATATATGTAACAATTTATACTATTGACTTGAAGATCGCAATGGAAGAGGGAGGTTTGGCGCCATAAAACCTGGTTTAACCCACCATTTCGTTTGAAATGCCTGTACCAAGTCAGGACCATTGCGATCCACCAATTCTCCGGTATGACTGATTCGTTTTTGTCATTTTCTCTGGACTATGAGATTGATCATTCAAGTTCGGTAGTTTTGTTATTACCTTTATTTGCTAATTGCAAAATTTAAAAACAATCAAGGAAAAGGGCAATTACTCCTACATGGGTTGTTGGATTTTCTCCAAAGTTTCAGGACATGTCATGAGGTGCTGATCACTTTTGTTCTCTATAAGAATTAAAATATCTGTCACCGTTTTTGCATTATTTGCAAAAAACTGCAATTTACTCCTATAGTATAGTTTATTTTTAGCCACAGCGGCCAAGTTTTACAACTAATCAAAAATCCCGACATCACCTCTATACATCTAATGCTAATAAACAACTATACCAAGTTTGGTTCCAACTGGACTTAAAGTGTCCAAGTAGTAAACACTATGCCAGAATTTTGATATCTGTAACCGTTTTTGAGTTATTTGAAAAAATCAGCAATTTACCCCTACGTTCTTTTTTAGCCATGGCGGCCATGTTTTTCGACGAATACAATATCCCCACATCAATTCTGTCGAAAGAAGAGGGGGCCGATGGGTTTATTTCGTTCTCCATTATTGGCAATTTTTATTTTACGTGAATTGTGATTTGTTGAAATATTTTTCCGTGCATCGTGATTGGATATTGCACGTGAACCGTTCCCATCGAAGTATTTTGTCCGTGATTTGTTTTAGGCATGCTTTACAGTAATACACAGTCAAACTTTTATCCGTGAACAACAATTTAGCCATATTTCCGTGTTTCGTTATTTGCATTATTTATTCTTCGTGATTCGTGATCAGAAACCCCCCACCCCCATCAGGGCCCCCAAAGAACCACCAGACCGAATTTGGTTTGAATCTACAGCCATTTTAGAGGAGAAAAAAATTGAACAAAAGTTAAAGACGACGACGCCGTATGCCAAGTCACAGCAAAATAATGAATTGTGAGGATTTTTCTCTCAAGATCTGCATCACTGGTCATTACACATTAAGATACGTGTAGTTTTTTTTTTCTTCAATATATTAAGTGTTTTATTAATGTCCCATTGCTAACTATATCTAATAATTCAGTTCATGCATTTAACCCAGCCTCTTATAGGCTTTTAGGGGCTTCGATTTTGAATTTAAATGTTTGCTTTTCAATATTATGGGTAGATTGTCTCTAATGACTTTTGAATAGACGAAACGCAAGTGAACCTTGTTGTATTTTTTATTTCAAGCATTGCACATGTTTAATAAAGTTTTTATACAAATACCATGAATACATTCACAAAGTACAGTACAAGCGAGATAGCATTGCAGTGAATAATATCGGACAAAGTCCGACTAGGTGTAGAATATAGGGGCCACGTGATGAGTGTATGTTGATGAAAATCGGATGTAGCGTTTTGTAAATCAATCCCAGAATCCCCCCCCCTGAAGGCCATCTCTGAGCTACATGTACATTTTGTTTATTACTATTATTTGGCATCTTACGGTAACAGTCAACTAAAAAGCGCCCACAACCTGATTTCGAGTCAGGTCGCTTTGGTCACGGGGCGAATGGCATGTGTGCCCTATGCAATTGAATAAGGTAGCCTTGTCCTGTCATAATGCATGTCTGTTTTGTAAGATAATAAAGCCATAACAGCAGTTTACTCGGAAAGTTCATGTAAAACCTTGTTGTCAAATCCTTCTATAGGCAGACAACAAGTGCAGTTCTGTGGTGATGAATATTTCAAGTAAGGATTACAAGTCAGTGAGGAAATACCATACTCTGAAATACAGATTCTTGAATTCATGGATTCTTCTGCATGAATATATCGCATTTTGGTTGTATATTTTCTTGAAAGGAAAAAAAAACACCCAACATCCAAATGTTGTGTAATGTGACTTTTATGATATTGTTTTGTCTTTACCGGATTTGACACGCTGAATGGACTATCGGCAACGCGACGGGTGTGCTATAGCAAGCAGGAACTGCTTACGCTTCCGGAGCACCTGAGTTTACTCTTGTTTCGACTGGAGTTCGCGTTGTTGATTGATATTCAGTTATTTTGTGTTTCCATGTTTTACATGTTGTCTGTTTTTGTTCCGTTCTTGTTAGTGTTAACTGGTTTTGTCTCTGTCCTTTCGGACTTTTGACATTCAGATACCCCATTGGTACCTCTGCTTCTTTAAGTTAGTTTAATATGGGATTTATGACCATAAAAGATAATTTATGTATGACCCTAGGTTTTCTTCAGCATGATTGGCAAAATGTGTCAATACATAATAATTGTGAAATACTATGGTGTTTGACCTCCCATAAAGTGACCACTGCATTGTCTGTTGCTATAATAGTTAATTAAGCCGACCTTTCTGATGTTATGGTTCGCAGCTTAGCAAAATACTTTTTCATATCATATTTTCCCAGTATTCAAAAAACTCTCATCCCCATTGGATGTGTCCCTATTTCCTCCACTTCATCGTAATCATCACTTCATGTTCATTTTTTCACCACTTTCATGTTCGTCTCCTTGATATAGCCGAATTCGTGCTGCTTGGAAGCAAAATAAGTTGCTAACTTTCGAACTAACGCGTACAACTTTTGGTACATGTATTATCAATATTGTAGAAAAGACAAGGTTTACCATATAAAATGTTGTTATCAGTCATGATTGCGGATAACTTTTCGCTTTGAACTAGTAACTTATTTTAAAAGGGATTTTAAATTTGACTCTTGATAATAACAGCTTCTGAGCCTTGATCATTTTAAGTGCGTCAAATATGTCCACAAAACAATAAAACCAGTTGTTATTGAACTGTCCAGTTGAATGGTCAGACATAAGAATCTTCCCTAAGTGTTAGACTGGGACTAGTCTTTGGAAATGAACTTAATATCTGGCTACTAGATAAACCCATATCCGATCTCATCGATTAAAACAAAATGGTCCACCAACAATTTCGCTTCCTGCAGGGTATAAAATAGTGGAATGACCAACTTTGCTATCAAGTGAAATACTTCCTCTTACATGGTCCCTAATATTCATCGCTGGAGCATTGTATGACCTAGCTGCTCTTTCGACAAACATTTGAGGTTAGTGTACACTATAGACATAAAGGGAAACTATTCTTGCAAAAATGAAAATAAAAGACTCGACATTAGAATTTTTGAAAAGGGCTATATCGATAGTAAGGCAAAACTACACGTTATATGGAACTCCAAAGATCTAAATGACTACCAATAGGGCATTATAATGGGAGACAACCTATGCAAAAAATAGGGAATGGAACAGCTGTACTCACCTTTAGAAGGAACGTGTAAATTTAAAAGTAAACAATCCTCAGCTTTGAACAGAAGGTGCGGTGCTTTTTGTTGTAAATATCGGACATACATATCGGGAACTTCGTCCCCAATTTTAAGGTATTGAGTTTCTGCTTGAGAACAGACACCACCGTTATCCTGATTTGATCTAAGATTAGAAGAACTCATCAATAATCTTCTTGATAAAGTGAAACGTTGTTGTTTTTCTACTGATGCGTATGGAATCAATTTATATCCAATAGTCTGTCTGAGATTTGAACTGTGAAAACTCTGGACAATGCCAACAAAATTTCCAAAACTTGTCTTTAACCGACGTAGTTCAATATTTGTTAATCCACTTTTCACGTTTAAGATTGTGATGGACAATATGAATAGCCTTGTTATAGACATTATATCAAATATGTTATTCCTTGACTAAATGTACTTGGAAGTCAACAAATTTAAGTTGTTTTAGATTCAGACACTTACGATTTATCCAGTATTATTGATTTAATTGGAGCTAAGCCTGATATACGAGACCATCAATGACATTGGTGTTTATTTAATAAGTTTGCTTTAGAAGGTTTCTTGATGTTTCAAATTAAGAAAAACGGTTCGTTGTCAAATTACTTCCAAGGCAGATGACACAGATGCAGATGTTCTTAAAAATAATCGAAAATTCAATCAGAATTTAAGGAAATAATAGCCACTATGACAGTTTCACAGCATCCAATTTACTGCCTTCGAGACCGGTCTTTGAATTTGATATTAACGATACAGTTCTCGTATTTTGATGTTTTGTTCCAGATTTGCATATATTCTTAGATATCATGGTAGATAAGTAGATTTATTTTTTCGGCATCATATGCTCGTTAACGTAAAGATTTTGGAAAAATCAATTTACAGCCTGAAAATTTTCCTCCCTGAGCAGTATATTAGAGATATAATTGCATGAACTGATGTAAGACATGACATATATGAATTTGTCAATTTTAGCATGTGCAAATGGGGGGGCTTTAAAAAATTGCAACAATTGTTTGAAACGAAAGTAAGACTCTTTATTGCTGTTTAAGGATTCAACACGGCATGTTTGCAATTTACTGACAATGTTATTCTTACCACTAAATAACAAGATCTGTATTTATTTGCGACTTGTGGATTGTGAACAAAAGTCATTATTACGAAAGCCCAGAAGGCTTATACGAGATTCGAAATTATTCGAGATTCGAGGTACGAGATTCGAAATTCGAGACTCGAGATTCGAACCAATCAGATTTCTGGTTTTATAATCATGCACCAATAAAAATAGTTCTTTTAAAAAATAATTCGAAATTCGAGATACGAGATTCGAAATACGAGATTCAAATTCGAGATACGAAATTCGAGATACGAGATTCGAAATTCGAACTTCGAACTAGAAATTCAATATACATTTTTTTACTTATAACCAACAAAATATGTCACCTTTGAATTCCAGAAAACCCTATTTCAACAGAGTAATCCATACTTTTTGAAAACTCAATATATTAATATTTTGTTTGCTATTGGTAATTTAGATACATGTGTATATTTACCTGTCATGATTAAAGTTAAATTGGCAAAACACCTATGGATCTTAGTCGGATTTGTGTAAAAGATTTAGATAATTGATATTAATGTGTATTTCCAATCACCTGATTGTTGATTTTAATACCGTTTGAATCAGATGCTGCAGTGGCCGATTCAGAAAGGGTTTCGTTGTTGTAATCCTCCCTTTCTTTTGGGTCAAAAAGGAGCGTGGATTTTTGGCAACAAGCCCAAAATTGCTATATTATGCCAAAACATCCATATGCTTACTTTAATACTCTATGTGTGACATGAGTCATGTAGCTCATAACAAACCGCCACCAGAGTTAGCTACTCAAGTTACAGTTGAACCAGAGCCAGGAACCTTCTCCCACTACGTGAAGGTTCTCCGAAAGACGCCCATTGGCAAATCATTTCAATTTATATCCTCTATCATCTTATGTATCCCTTAATTGCACAAGATACACTTAATGACTCATCAGTTTGAGTAGCTGTGAAGTTAAACAAAACTCGCGAACTAAATGACTCGTATTTTTTTCTCGGGCATTTGATTTTTTTTAGATTTTTTGCAATAGTTTAAAAATCAGGAAAATAAGAACATCCGAAAAAAAAAATATCGTAAATAGTATCTAAAACAGTATATACCTTCATATAAATAATCACGAAAATTAAATTCTGCGAAAAAAGACCTTCCACTTTGTTTAAAATTTGGCTCTAGCAAAAAAAAACAAAAAAAACCCCAAATCATACGGTATATTGAATTTCGATTTTTGCTCGAATTTCAAATCTCGAATTTCGAATCTCGTATGAGCCTTCTGGGCTTTCGTACATCTATCTTCAAAGATGAAACCACTGCCAATATAAATCTATGTATCTTCAATTAATGGGACATTAAGTTACACTTTTTGTATTTGATAATTTAACTACAAAAAAATCCGATCGTATTCTCCCACAGAAGTAACGTTCAACGCAAGAACATCCTGTCTACTGTGAAAGAAGGACGACAACAACCGTACTGCAACACTGTGTATTCCCGCAGTCTGATCACCATAAAACTTAAAAAGACAAAAAAAAATTACGATTATTTAATTATTCTGTACTCTATCGTACAGTAATACATGAAAAATTAAAACCTTTTTTTCTTGCTTTCCTTATTGACTGCTATCGGTTGTCTTTCAGCGAGCAATTTGGCATTCAAGTTTCCTCAGTATTCTATTCACTAGCTTCTTTTCATATTTTTCCGCGACCAACTTTGATCAGTAACGTGTAAAGAACGAGAAATTGTAATATCAAAGGTAACTTTCCGATTTCCTGGTGCATGATGACCTTTTTTCAATTTTGTCTTTCAGATTGATAGTTTTACTATATGTGTTACAAATCCAGGATACCAATATAATAATGAATAGATTTAAAAATTTGGATTGATTGCTTATCCAGTCTGTCCAACTGTCCATTCAATTTCTTTCAATACCAATTTATGATTTAAAGGAGCAGACTGGAATATTTATTACGCAATTGTTAAAGTTTTTAAATCTAATAACAATATAGCTGTAACATGCATTTATAAAATACATGGCATATGTAGTTACAAACTAAAAATCAAATTGACTTATTCAAAAACCTCAAATTCGAGTGAGTGAGTGAGTGAGTTGGTGTTTTACGCCCGTGCAACGCTATATAGGTTATTTACAGGCGATGAACATGAAAAGGATGATAAAATGAACATGAAATGATGATGATAAATGAAATATGGAGATGGGGTGGGAAACAAAGGACCGGTAAATTTTGAAGAACCACAGGAAAAAGGGGAGAGGTGGGTAGGGGCGGAAAATTTAGCCTATGTGGTGCACTACTGGGCGGTCCACAAAGGGGTCTTTTACGTGCATGAAGCGTGGCACTCTCCACACACGTTGGCCCACTATGGTCGGCGGTCAGGGTTTCCGTATTATAGACCTGACAACCCCCGCGGACGAGGGCTACCCTATTCAGCCACCTAGGGTACACACTTGGTTGCTCTGTGGGCTGAGCACTGACCCGACGTCAGAATCCCAAGACCCTTAGTCGCCTCTTACGACAAGCTAGGCTCTGCTGCGGGCCTATTCGCCACCCGGGCCCCGCACGGGACCCTCAAATTCGACTAACTAAAGGTGGTCATATCCACATAAATATACGAAAACAAACGATTTAAATTTTCAAATTATAAGTAAGATTTTTAACCTTAACGTTTCATACAACTAAAACAATATCCAATATAATGATATAATAGGTTGGTGTTAACCTGTATGGTAATTTTATTGTTACTTTTATCTAATGAGGCATCTTGTGTCCCACAGATGCATTTGATTGCCTGGGCGTGACGAGTGTGCTATAGCAAGCAGGAACAGCTTACTCTTCAGGAGCACCTCAGTTCACTCTCGTTTCGACTTGAGTTCACGTTGCTGAATGCGATTTTGTTGTTATGTGTGTGTTTTTTTTTAGAATGTGTGGTTTGTTTCGTTGTGATGTTTTTTGTCTACCGATTATGTCTTTGTGTTTTCAGTATAATTATATTTGATTACCCCTTTGGTACACCTTTGCTTCTATGGAACTTTGGAAATAACGAAATGATCTAAATTCCTTTTTGTATAGTACGGTTCGTGACAAAACAATTATGACGTTATGCACTGAACCCATAAATTCGTGACATCTGGATAAATTGAGTCACGCTAAAAGAAAAATATGAAAAACCAAAGACAAATGCTTAAATTAAATTCTACCGTGGTTTTGATGGCAAAGAACCCTTACCATTAATAGAAAATTCTAGCCCCGACGTTTGTAATTAACTTATTTTGAAACAGATGTGTTCTATCGCCAAAAGTACAAGCTTGTTAAGAGCAGAAACATTGAATAAGTTTAATATTAAAATCATAAACAAGAGGGTCCCCGGAGCCTGAATCGCTCACCTGGTCTTGAAATCAACTCTGTGAAGACTTTTGTATAACTAAATGAGCTGAATGTTTGACCAAGAAAACGCTATTCTCTATCTGCAATAGTTTTCATTCTAAATAAGCAAAAAACACTATAATTCAAATTTTAAAGGGCTGTAAACCCTATAAGGGGTTATCTGACAACTTTGACCCTATGGAGACTTTTGTAGAGCTAAATGAGCTGAACATTTAAGCAAGCAACAGCTTTTCTCTATCTGCAATAGTTTTCATTCTATAGGCCAAAAACACAATTTTTTGCTTTTAAGGGGCCATAACCCTTATAAGGGGTCATCTGACAACTTCGACCCTATGGAGACTTTTGTAGAGCTCAATTAGTTGAACATTTAACCAAGCAACAACTTATCTCTATCTGAAAAAGTTTTAATTCTTTAGGCCGAAAACACTATTTTTTTACTTTAAGGGGCTTTTACCCCTATAAGGGGTCATCTGACAGCTTCAACCCCAGCAGACTTTTGTAGAGCTAAATGAGATGAACATTTGAGCAAGCAACAGCTTTTTTTCTATCTGCAATAGCTTTCATTCTATAAGCCAAAAACATTTTTTTGCTTTTAAGGGGCCGTAACCCCTATAAGGGGTCATCTGACAACTTCGACCCTATGGAGACTTTTGAAGAGCTAAATTAGCTGAACATATAAGCAAGCAACAGCTTTTCTCTATCTGCAATAGTTTTCATTCTATAGGCCAAAAACACTATTTTTTGCCTTTTAGGGGCTGTAACCCCTATAAGGGGTCATCTGACAATTTTGACCCTATGAAAACTTTTGTAGAGCTAAATTAGCTGAACTTTTAAGCAAGCAACACCTTTTCACTAACTGCAATAATTTTCATTCTACAAGCCAAAAACACTATTTTTTACTTTAAGGGGCTGTAACCCCTATAAAGGGTCATCTGACAACTTCGACCTTATGAGGACTTTTGTAGAGCTTAATAAGCTGAACATTTAAGCAAGCAACAGCTTTTCTCTATCTGAAATAGTTTTCAATCTATAGGCCAAAAACATGAAAAACGCTATTTTTGACCTTTAAAGGGTCATCTGACAATTTCAACCCAATGGAGACTTTTGTAGAGCTTTTGATTCTGAAATCAAGATCCGTCAGATTCTTTCTATGTGTTATGGTTGCTGAGTTATAAGCCATTTTAAGTGAATTTCCCTACGTTCTATTTTTAGTAACAGCGGCCATGTTTGAATCATTTTAAAATGAGGACCGTTTGTTGCAAACATGTCATAGATCATTCCTGCAAAGTGTCAGTTAAATTGGTTCAGTGGTTTCAGAGAAGAAGATTTTTGAAATTGTTAACGGAAGACAGACGACGGACGACGACGGACGCATAGTGATGGCATAAGCTCACATAGCCTTTGGCCAGGTGAGCTAAAAAGTGATTTAAGTAAGGAATATAGGTAATAAGAAAACTACCAAACTTAGAGGATCAATCTCAAATGTCAAAAAGAAAGACAAAACAAGGAAGAAATACCGGAGAAATTGAAGATGGCGCTGACTTAGCACAGACATTTCAATGGAAATAGTAGGTTAAACCAGGTTTTATGGCACCAAACTTGTCTCTTTTATTGCAATCGAAATAAAACTATCACTATAACCATTTCACCTTCCACAATTTTCCACCCTAGCCTGAATTCGAAAAAGAGGTTTTTTTTCAATCGTGTGAGATGTAAAGTATTTACTTATAACATTGGTCTCATATTGGGTCACTGCAAAAGTTTTACAACCCCTGGCAGATCGAATAAGTTGTAAAATATAAACAACGAATGCAGGTGAAGTAGGTTTGTTACTTTCCATATTAAAGGAAAATTAAAGTGATCTTTTTATTGTAAATTTTTGTACCAGATGACCAACCGATCACAATCTCGAAATGCTAATACAAGAATGACGTGAAAGCAAGTGGAATCAGTGGTGTCTTTAATCTATAACTCTGGCGGATATACTAAAGAAGTCCATCAACCAAACGAAGTGATGTTGACAAGGACAACATCAAGTGAGTATAAAGGTCCTTGCCTCTTTCATCCTCTTGTTCTTTACGAGTTCCTGACGAAATTCAGTCTCGTAAGAGCATAAAAAAACCAAGTCTGCGAGTAGAGGATTACACAATAGAAACTTTTAATGCTCACCATTTACTATAATTAAAATAAATATAGACTTAATATTTTCACTTCAGATTTTATTCTTAATCTTTGAAAGCAAAGATAAAACTCGTTTAATGCTTTTATATACCATTTGTAGCTGTCGCCTTAATTAAATCGTAGAATGAAAGTAAAATATCTATAAAACAACAAAAACTGATAATTGCGTGAACGATTTTATGGTCCCTTATACGTCTCAGAGTAATTAGGAAGCAGATGTTAAATTCTTATTAACCATGATAAGGAGTGTGCATAAAATTATAAGTTGTTAAAAAGTCACAAAAGGGAGCAACACATACACCCACGATGTTAATGACCTCTTTATCGTAACCTTTTTATTGCTGAGACATGAGACTCGAAACAAAAACACATGAAAATAGGTTGCATAAATGGGGAGAAGCAATATAAAATAATGCAATTTATCTTTATAGCTCGAACAACATACCCTTTAGGAGTCCTGCAGCCTAAAAGTGGCATATAAAAAAGATCGTACACTAGCATTATTTTTAACCTCACTTTCCGTTACAGTTGAGATCTGTTCTAACATCTCTACTGCTATGCTCTCCTTCGCCAGACAGTTCTAGAGCTGTGCTAACGCAGGACACCAATTGCAATCAGAACTGTCATTAACTGTCCTAGCCCTTGAAACGCCTTGAACTGATCTAGGCCTTGACAGCTTAGAACACCACCAGCGCCTTGGAGTTCTGCGGCATGACAGTTTTTGGCTCTGACAGTTCTAAATGACGTCATGTGTTGTTTATTGTAATGTTTTGTCAGCTATGTTAAAATTTAAGTGTCAGTCAAAATAATTATCTTTTTGTTAAAATTGTATTCTCAATAGCCATGCAACTTTCATAACTTTGGACAATGAACCAGAATAGTTCTAAAACAGTCAGGGTTTGGAACTGTTAAGAGCTGTCTGGGCTTAGAACTGTAACGGTGCAGAACCGGGTAGAGTTGTCAGACCATAAGACAACTTTGAACTGTCATGGCTTATAACAGTTTTGAAACTTTCCTATTTTTTAGAACTCTAGAGCTCTAAGATGAACGGTAACCCCCTCTTTTTATTTGATATTTTTAATCTATTCATTAAGGTCTAAATAAAATGAATCTATAGTATAATTCTTATAGCACCGAAACACCTTGGGTCGATTTGAAGGACCTTGTAAGACGCGTACAAGGTTGGTAAAGGAGCGGTAAAAGTGACGAAATCCGTCCGACTAAAAACCATTGAATTTGATACAGACAGCCAAAATACCTATAATCATATGGAGAGATGAAAAGCAGAACCGAGACAGTTTAAAATGCACACATTTTACAAATGTATAAAAGAATAAGCATATAATCTGCATATCAGAATTAAGAGCAGGAATTGAAACGCGGATCTAACAGGCAATACTTTATAGAATCCGGTCTTTTTCAAAATTGATATTGAAAGTTGACTTAAGCTTAGTTTTCTCTTGTTTGGAATATACTACATGTTGTGAACTTGCGTTGTGGTATTCTTCATTTATACGCATTTATCTTTTAACTTTTTTTTGGGGGGGGGGGATTTTTTACTACTATTTTTGCTTCAACAAAAAATATATTTGTTCAATAAATGTTTCATTAATTAATTTCCCATATAATATATGTTCAAGACTTTTAAACATTTTTTTGTATTCATAGGTTTGTCCTACAATAGTTTTTACTATATCTTAAGTTTGCCTACAGGAAAATATAGCTCTCTATCTCATAAATGAATCTTCTTTGAAATATATTATATAACTAATGGAATTCTTATTCAATATTTTGTCATCTTAATTGTTGTTTCGATAATGGACCGGTTTTTGTCCTTTATTAGTCGACACTTACAAGACATTAGGAATGATAAGGAAGTTGAGGGCATAACACGAGACATTTTAAGACGGTAAAACACATTTAGAAAGTCTACCCATTTTAAAAATTATCCATTATTGATTTGGATGACTTTGACAGATATTAAGGCTGATATGACCTCGTTTCGATAACAAAGAAAAAATGATAATGTTAGCGGTTACGTTTATGTGATTACATTCATGACATTGGTGGAGAAAATACTATTTTTTTTACTAATTTTTATCTATTGGCTTTTATCACAAGGCAATGGTGTCTTTATGTGATAAGACCTTGATGTGATGATAGAGAAATCACGACTTCAGATGGATTTCAGATAGTATGACAAAAAAGCGGAGGTGCAGCTTTAAAAATTTATAAGTCTTGACCCGCCAACTAAATAAGAAGCTTCATAAATGCAGGTTAAAGGTATTGAATAGAATATTCACACGGACACAATCAGGTGCACAAATTTCATTTTTAGTTAGAAGTTTGCAAAACGACGATTGAGTAGTTACCATTTGTCATTTTGTAGGCTGTTGTTTATTTTACATAACATGTTTTCATTAGTTAATTGGAGTTGTTTCACGTGTACTTATACCACATCAACAGATGAAGTTTGTTTTAACTTGCACTGTCGTCAAGCTATAAGATTCAAAAAACCTGAACGCTAACCATTTTGGTGCTCTTTTGGGGAAAATGCCAGGTTCTTCGCACGTTATAGAACCCTGAACAGTGAAGGATTCCTTGCAGAAAGCCAAGTTGCCCGATATTACATGTAACCATCTCTCTATTTTACAGTGGCAGTCATGGTAAACCTCATCCCCGATTGCCTGTTTACATTTTTCCTCCGCTTTATAACCATTTAATGGGCATTTTATCACCCTTTTCATTTTCATCATCCGGATATAATTAACTTCGAAATACAACAATTAACGTCGCAGTTTTGCTGTCAACTACCAACAACCATATCTTGATATTTTGCACGAAGCTTCTTCCTATAGTACTTATATATATAAAAAGATTTTATGCCTCGAACGCATGTACTTCCTCTTAACCGAATACATGTACCTTTGTAATTTATGAGGCATGCAAAATTCGTTTTCCATGAAAGACCGCCATTCTAATGATTTACAGTTTTCACATTTTCACCAAAGAAAAAAAAAACAATCTGATACTAGTAGTTCGTAGTTATAAAAATGATACAAATCTTTCTATCTTAATGACATTTTAATGGTCCAGTTTTTTTTTATTTCTACTCAAACAATTTAAGAGTGCTACAATTGTGCGTAAAATGTTACCATAAAGCCGTAGGATTTTCGCTTACATGTGAAAAGAAAATTAATTTGCCATTAGAAACTAAGTCGGAAGTTAAATATTTAACAAAAAGCCAACTTTTACAAGATCAATGAAATTCATTTGACTGCTTTTGAAACATAATCCTTAATCTGATTGTCATATAGGGAAGTGCATGGTGAAGAGAACTTCCAATTTACGTCTAATTAAACCATTTAGTTCAAATTCTATTGTGCAATCAATTCGTTTTCTTTGACAAATACGAAAAATAGAATGATTTATTAAATAAAACGAGATTGTCTTTATGTTTATGATTATTGAATTCACTTGATATTTACAATTTGATTTTTTGGTGGTAATTTATCGTCTCTAACGTTTGATTCAAGTCGTAGAAACAATACATTCAATGAAAATTCCGCCTATGCAATTTCAGTGACTTTCTCATCTTTGTTTTTCAATGACGAAACTTTACATATTAGTAATACAATGACAAGAGGCTCCCGGGAGCCTGAAACGCTCATCAGACTAAAACGTTGATGGTGTTACATAAATTGTAGATACTGTTTTGCTGAGCAATATGCAATTTAAATTTTTAAATTATGTTTTATAGTTTTCAAGATATTCAGCTTAAAAAGTGCAAAAGTTGGAAAAATCTAGAAAAAGGACAATAACATTGACATGGATTGATGGATCCTATTGAAAATTTAAAGGCAGGTATATCTTGAGATGCTGATCACTTTTGTTCTCCATAAAAATATTGATATCTTTGACTGTTTTGAATTATTTGCATAAAACTGCAACTTACCCCTATGTTCTATTTTTAGGCATGGCGGCCATATTGTTTGACAAAACAAATATCCCTACATCAGTTTTATGAACTAAATGCTAATAAAAATGTGTTCCAAGTTTGGTTCCAATTGCACTTAAGGTGTCAGAGATGTTAACGTTTTCAATGTTATAAGGAAAAAGTGTGAAAATGGGCAATTTTGACGTTCTAAGGGCAATAACTGCTAGAAGCGATGATCTGACAACGATCTGACAACGTTGACCAAATTACAAAATTTGTAGATCTTGATTTGCTTAACAATATGCAATAAACATTTCTAAAATATCTTATATAGTTTTCAAGATATATAGTATAAGCAGAGGCACCAAAGGGGCATTCGAGTGTCAAAAGTCCGAAAAGGCAACGACAAAACCGGTAAACATGAACAAGAACAGCACAAGGAAACACAAAACATAAAAACAACCGAAAAGAAATCAACAACGCGAACTCAAGTCGTAACAAGAGTGAACTCGGGTGCTCCGGAAGAGTAAGAGCATAATAAGGGCTAAATTCACACACAAAAAAATAAGAAAAAGGGCCATAACTCCTACATGGTTTTTTTTTGGATTTTTTTGAAAATTTCAGTGTGTGTAAATCTTGAGGCGCTGATCATTTTTGTTCTCATAACAATATTGATATATATGTGACTGTTTTTGAGTTATTTGCAAAAAACTGCAACTTACCCCTATGTTCTATTTTTAGCCATGGCGGCAATATTGTTCGACAAATCAAAAATCCCCAAATTAGTTCTATGCACCTAATGCTAATGAACATTTGTATTAAGTTTGGTTCCAATTGCACTTACGGTGTCAGAGGAGTTAACGTTTTTAATCTTGATTTGCTAAACATTATGCAATTATCATTTCTAAAATATCTTATATAGTTTTCAAGATATATAGCATAATAAGTGCAAAATTCACAAAAAATTCAGAAAAAGGGCCACAACTCCTACAACGGTGTTTGGATCTTCTTGAAAATTTCAGGGCTGGTAGATCTTGAAGTGCTGATTAATTTTATCTAGCCAAAATTTTGATATCTGTAGCCGTTTTTGAGTTATTTTCAAAGAACCGCAATTTACCCCTATGTTCTATTTTTAGCCATAGTGGCCATGGTTTTAGAAAAATCAAAAATCCCTACATTAGTTCTAAGCACCTAATGCTAATAAACAACTATACCAAGTTTTGTTTTAGCGCACTAAAACTGATGTCTCCCCTTCCTTAAATAACACAAGTTCAACCTTGAGGTCAAAAGGTCAAAGTCACAATGACATACATTGTACAACAAATTGTTTAATAATTATACATCTACATTCTAAAGCCTGATGTCAAAGGATAAAAAAGTTATGGCCTGGAAAGCTTTGCATGCCAAATTAGCATTTATTTGACATTGTAGTTACAGGTCAATGCCATTAACGTTGGTGACATATTGTTCCCATGATGACACATTATCATGTCAAAAATCAAAGCTTTTTATTTAAAGGATTAAAATATATATGACCCAGACATGTTTAACGTGTAAAAATAGCATTAATTTTATCTTGAAGTCAAAGGTCAAGGTCATATGAAGGTCATTCTGGTACGTGACACATTGTCTCATGGTAATACATCCACATGACAAATATCAAAGTCCTTTCAAAGAACAAAAAAGTTATGGCCCGGAACACTTGGATGTAAAATTAGCATTAATTTGACCTTGAGGTAAAATGTCAAGGTCATATGAAGGTCATTCTGGTATGCGACACATCGTCTCATGGTGATACATCCACATGTCAAATATCAAAGTCCTTTGTCAAAGAACAAAAAAGGGGAAGAGGAGACATAATTATGGTGTCAGAGGAGTTAACGTTTGAAAAAGTTTACGGACGAACGACGGACGGACCACGGACGCCAAGTGATGGCAATAGCTCACATGACCCTTTGGGTCAGGTGAGCTAATAAAAAGTAACAGAAAATTTGATAAAGAAGGGATGTGTCCATGTTACACAGATGCCCCAGTATATTGCAACGATAGTAGATGTTTGATACATGTAGGTCTTAAAGTCGATACGACCGTACAGTTTTCCAAACTGAACAACCCTGTCAAATTTCAATGTAATTGGAAAAAGCTTAACGGTATTTTCACGGAAAATCTCATATTGGCATAGTCTTAAATGAGAATTTAAAGTACAGTTTGTCATACTGAACTACCCTGCCAAATTGCAAATCATTTTCGCGTGCGGTTTATGAGAAAAGCCTGACGGAAATTCGTACACACGGACTGACATGAATAAAATCTTATGCCCCAACATCTCATCGATAGGGTTTAAAAACCAAATAAAAAAAACTACCCTAAGATACATATAATTGTAGTTTTGTGTCAATTGATTTTGTAATCGTTTCTTCCGAAACTCAAACCCATTGCTTTGAGATATGTCCGAAGCTTGCGATGAATATATAGTTAATCAGATGAGTTTACCAATGTAATAACCAGCACTAGACTACGTTTAGGAAAGATAAAAGTAAAAACATTATCTTTCTTAGTATTTTTTAGACTTTTAAAATGGTTCATAACATTTAAAACTGTCAGAGACTCTTGTTAGACATTTTATAGGTAACATGAATGTCACACGAGACAATTTCATTTCAGACCTTAAGTTTCTTACGTTATCTTACTTGACAGTTTAATTTAATGTTTGCCTGATATAAGATACTTAATCTTATGTCATTATATTTTTTGTTAATTAATATTTTGAAAATTAAATATAAAAAAGAAACTTTTGGCTTCAAAGCAAATGAGATGTAAGACTTTATTTAATACGAAAATTAAATTTTCCGGTTTAATTATGTAAAAGTACATGAGAAGCATATGATCCTATCGAGCGCCTCTGATGAGTCTTGAATAGACGTCAGGTGTAGCAAAAATTTTTGTCTGGAACTTTGTTGTTAATTATATTTCTAACATCCGTGACGGTTAGCGCTGTTGGCGGAGTTTTAATTCCCCTAGGTAATTTCCTAGGACCTACAGGTCGGGGTTAGTATGTGCCTTTAATCATATCATTATATGTATTGAAGGAAAGGTCTTCATATTTTATTACGGTGTCACGAACATCGCGCGGAACGTCTTGTCAAGTTGAGTCGTATTCAGTGTACTTATACGTACTCACAAGTGTGTGTAAAACTGAGTTTAATTTAGAAAACAATAACTAGTGTATTTGTTTTGTCAGCTGCAACAGTGACAAGGACTCTTAACATAAGGACATGTTTGCGTTCACGTAATCTAAAAAAAGTCATCTAGTACGGCAATGCTAATCTTTTGACTTGGATTCGATTTGTCAGATATCTTGGTATGGGCAAAAAAACATGTGGTTTTCCTAATTTATGAACGTCTGTCAATCATGATCAACAGCAATTTGACGTTTCTAATATTATTACGTAATTATAGTTTATTGTGCCGAATGGAAGTGTTTTAAATTGATCTTTTAGCAAAGACAACTTGAGAGAATATCGTGAAGGAGATCTTTTTCTGACGTATCGGTCTGGTAAATGAAAGAAGTAATATGCAACTGTAATCCTACTTTATCGCATTATTTCCGGTGTTATATACACGTACATGCAATTTGTACATTGTAAGCTGGTGTATGTGCGATCACTAAATAAGTTTTAAAACAAATAACATAGTTTCTATATTGTATATTTTTTATGTTTTAATTTGTTATAACATGACACCCACATACGGATTTGTTTGTATATTTGCCATAGTTGCATGCATTTTTGTGCAAAATTACAAAGTTGAAGTGTTTTAGCTTCAGATTACATTAAGTATGTAAGGATTGTGTTTACTTAACATGGATATCAAAGTGCAGACACATTACATTTGAATATTTGTTACACTTTGGAGACTGAGTCTTCTCAATTGTGCTAAAATTGCTTCAAGAGTTATTTGTTAAGGATTCACCTTTACTTGTTTTAATCAAGCAAAATTTAATTATGTCTGTAATACAAATGTTTCATTAAATAATCGGTTATCTCTTATGCATAATACATCAGAAACCAGCACGGTATTTTCTGTTTAAACACTGCTTAAAATTTAATTAAAAATCCTGACTGGTAATAGTTCTTAATTTAACTCTTGAACTAATACCTAACAATGCAAATAGAACAGAAATTGGTTAATACAAACGATTAAAACATTTGAATAAGTTTGTATGGGTTTGTTAAGTAAAATGGTACACATGTAAAGGTGCTTAAAGGACAATTCTAAGAAATCGGTTATTTAAGTTCTTGCTTTTATTAATGAAAGAAGGGAGAAAAAGAACATTATGAATTGGTACAAAAAAAACAGCTCTTTTAGGTTAATGAGTTTTGACTGTGTTAAAAGAAAATGTACGAATGGGTAATGTGGGACATTTAGTTTATTTCACCATCGATGAAGAAGTTTAAATGATGTCACCGAAACATCTTTTGCTCAATTGTTACAAAAGTTTACTGTAATCAATCATACATATATGAAAGACTTTCCATTAGTAATATATATTTCTGGGAACTGATAAATATGTTATGTTCCATTTACACACAATATGTATACAAAAAAAATATATACAGCAATTTCTATAAAAGAGCAAGGAATTTAGGTCAGGAGACAAAAACATGGGACTATGTAATTATTGTTTCCTTCTCTAAATGTAAGTTATAAAAGAAAATCAACTCCTAAGGCCACATTGACCAGAAAATTTGATATACGATGTAAATATTTGGTCATCAAATGGCAATATCTTACAGATATCTAATCGGAACTGGTATTTTACGGTTCTCTTGGTGTTGAGTTGCATTTCATCGATTCTTTAATCTTGGGTTTTGTACAGATACAGAGGTCATTTATTTTGTTGCTCGTTATATAAAACCTCTTTTTCAAGTGTGATTACTTTTTCGCAAATGGAAACTTTCTTTGCAAATCATGTATACAAGTAGAAAATATTTCTAAACGTGAAACACATTTCCATTTATATGTAGCACTGTTTAGTGACATCATAATTACAAACAATTCTTCTGATAACAATTCGACCAAGATGGATAATTAATTTGCAAGTAATATTTTATATGTTTTCCCCACAAAATCTTGCAACTGAAATGCAGGCTCAAAACGATAAGGTTAATAATGACCCATTACTTTTAATCTTGTGCACCTTCAGGGTGGGGAAAAGACTAGCATAAGAACCCAGCTTTTCGTAAAAGGGGACAGAGGTTAGAGATTTTAACGACAGGTCAGTGCTTTGTCCACAAATACATCAACTTGGAAAACCTAGATGATTGAATAGGATGCCTCCCCCCCTGTAGAAAAGCCTGATCGCTCACCTTAGTGGGGCAAACGTGTGCAGAGAGAATCATTCATCTCACTGATACGATGGAAAATACGAAACCTGATATGGGGTAGGCCAATAAAGCCAATGGGATGTGTGGCCTAGGTGATAGAATGACCAGCCCTGTTATAATGAATGCCGGTGTCCTATGTTTATAATGCAGGAATCTGGCCGCTGACCATAGTGGTGAACCGTGTTTGGGGGAAAAATGTAACGTTCCGTGTATGTTTTAGAATCGTGTTGCAGATCTCGGTACGAATAAGACCCGTTGGGATCACCATGTTGGAGTCCAAACTGTCCGCTTCTACAGAACCCTCCTTAATTTTTCCAGCAGGGTTGGGGTAATTAAGGTCTTTCCCTTCCACAGAAGGAAAGACCTTACTGTATTTCTTATGATTATTATTATTTTTTTTTCCGCCAAAAAAGAAAGAAAGAAATACTTAACGTAACATTACGAAACTTCATACCATTAACCGACACTATGAGGGCATGACTTGAGTAACCCCGCAAAAGCGATCTATTTTTAGTAACGGAGTTATCTGCCCGGAACCCAAAAACCTTGTTTGCAGATTAACTCCAAAACCGTAACCGTAATCAAAAGTCTGAAGTGGGGAAAATGTTGCTAGACTCATGGTCATGATTCGTCATGCAAAAAAAAAAATTTCGATCAACTTCCTGGTTACGCGTTTTTGAGTCGAAACCTGTCGCGATGCGTCAAAATTTTTTTCTTCAAAACGGTTAGTCCTAGAGACTTGGGACCTTCACCAATCATCCTAGGTGACCTATATTACATTTAAAAATGTCAAGGTCAAAGGTCAAATCTCAAGGTCAGAGGTCATGGCACACCTTGTTTGCAGTATAGCTCAAAAACCATACAAAATTGAAGCAGACATGTAATGGAAAAAGTACTCGTCTCATTTAGACCTTTATTTGATATAAAAGGTTGAACACTGTACGACAAACCGTTTTCGAGTTATGGCTCTTAACGCGTTTCGGCTTATCTGTTTTTGGCTTATAACTTTTAAACCGTCAGAGATAATATAGTAAACATATGGGTTTTTTGTGACCGTCATTATATGTCCTTCAATTTAAGACCAAAGTGGAATTGTTACAGGCGGCCATTTTCAAAATGGCTGACACCGTAAACAGTTTTTATGGAATAACACTTAAACCGTACAAAATTGAAGCGGACAATACATGAAAAAAATGTTTGCCATGTCGAAATCTACAAAAAGTGTTTCAGGTGCAAAACCGTAAAACTTGTCGTTTTTGAGTTACGGCCCTTGATTGGTATTTTGAAAATGTTTTTTTAATAATTACTTTTAAACGGTAACAAATGGTGAATGAAATGTAGGGTTCATTTGATAGAGAATTAAAAAACCTACAATTTGAGTCCAAACAGTGTATGATTCAGTTGACCGGTTTCAAAATGGCGGCCAAAACAAGTTTCGCGAAACACGTTTTTTGCCCAAAACTTGAAAACCATAACAGATAGTATAGTAAACATGTATACTTAAATGAATCAGAATGCAAAGAGCTACAATTTGAGTCAAAGGTCAAAGGTCATGGGTCAAGGTCATTCCCTAGCAACAAGGTAACGTTTATGAAAAGTCCATATCAACCATATATATTCTTAACCAAGACAATTTTCTGAGTTTAGAGTTAAAATTTTTCAACCGGAAGTAACCCTTAGTCCTTAGCAACCGTCATAAAAGTCGTTAGCAACCATACCTTTTCTGACTTCAGGCTCACTGCTCTTTAGTCTGGGACATTTTTCGCTACTTATAATTTAATACTATTGTCAAAAACAGACTCAAATAGCCTAACGGAACGTAACAGTTATCATAAAACTAACAAAAACATGGGAAAGACCTCACATTTGTTCTCTGAACAAATGACTTTTTAATTGTAATTTGTAATTGTAATTGAGCGTAATTAATTACAAATGTTGATGTAATTGAAAGTAACTTGTAATTGACATATTTTTCAATTACATGTAATTGTAACTTAATTAAATACTTTTAGAAAAGCATGTAATTGTCAATTACTTTTCAATTACATTACAATTACTTTCATCTATTTTCTGTCCAAAGAGATTGAAGGAAGATGGTACAATGACATGTAGAAAACTTTTAAAAAGTTTTTGCTTTCCTTTGACATTATATTGGCATATTTTCTCTTATTCAATTAACTACAACTAAATAAAATGTTCCTAGTTGCACAAATATGACACATATTTACACATCCCTTAATTAAAGATGTAAATTACTCATGATTTGTTTCTTTTTAAAAACAATAAAAAAATAATTCTATGACAATCAATTTACTGTTCATTAAAAAAATATATAAGCTTGATCAAAGACCTTGAGCTATAATGATAGATGGCTTCTAATCCTTTGTTTTGACAATGAAGAGTTGACACATTTACAACTGGTGTTTACAATAATGAACCCTTTAATTCTTAAGTAGTTCTTAATTAATATACCCCCAAGCAACGTCCATGTAAAAGAAGCATAAAAAATATTCACTGAACTTTAATTAGTTTATTTGTAACTTTACCTTATTTCATTTTGGATAGAAAAAGTTAACAAAATGTCGAATTCAAATATTTAGTGCAAATATTTTTAAACATTATGAAGTGCAAAAAATTAATGAAAAAGACATGTTTCATCAAAATATATAACAAATGAAGTAGAAGATTATCTTGAAGAGCAATGCATTGATATGACTGAAATTCCCTTGTAATATTTGAACTTAAATGCTTGTAAATTTCAATCTTTAAGTAAACTTGCTAGTAAGTATTTGTCGTTCTCTGCAACTTCTGCACCTGTTGAAAGAATTTTCAGTGTGGCCGGCAAAACATTTAAGCCAGACAGGTGTAGACTAGGGGACAGTATATTTTAACATTTTATGAACATTAAATGCAATGGAAGTTATGTTTAAAGACTGATTATTATCTGAAAATTTAGCTAATTGCATACATCTTTACATGTAGGTATATCTTTGTATGATATGTTCTGCATAAAAGATGAAATGTAATTGTGTAATTTAATTAATTACATTTGAAAAGTATTTGTAACTTAATTAATTACATTTCCAAATCCTAGTATAATTGTAAATGTAACTAATTGAAGATTTTTGAAAGTAATTGTAATTTAATTAATTACTTGTCAATGTAATTGACCCCATCCCTGTTTTCCAGGGACAGACAATTGGCCTTGTGTCCCCTATTCCTTCATCCTATTATCTTTTCATGTTCATTTCGTCTTCCTTTAATGGAAATATCCCTTACATAGCCGAATTCTGCTTGTTTGTAAAACAATTTTTGCTCAACTTTGATCTGTAAAATAACAGTTTTTCGGTAGTTTTTGTAGATAAAGTGTATCAAGCTTCCCCCGCTACCGTTCTGGGATGTAAGAATATGAGTGAGTAAGTGAGTTGGTGTTTAACGCCCGTGCAACGCTATATAGGTTATTTACAGGCGGTGAACATGAAAAGGGTGATAAAATGAACATGAAATTATGATGATAAATGAAATATGGGGGTGGAGTGGGATACAAAGGATTGGTAAATTTTGATGAACCACAGGAAAAGGGGAGAGGGATGTAAGAATATAACACGTGTTATGCAAAAATGCTTGTGCCGTGGTGGGCCCGAGTGGCGAATAGGCCGGCAGCAGAGCCTAGCTTGTCGTAAGAGGCGACTAAGGGTCTTGGCATTCTGAAGTCGGGTCAGTGCTCAGCCCACAGAGCAACCAAGTGTGTACCCTAGATGGCTGAATAGGGTGGTCCTCGTCCGCATGGGTTGTCAGGTCTATAATACGGAAACCCGACCACTGACCATAGTGGGCCAATATGTGTGGAGAGGGCCACGCTTCATTCGGGTTAAAGACCCCTTTGAGGACCGCCAAGTAGTGCACCACATAAGTTAAATTTTTCGCCCCTTTCACCTCTCCCTTTTTAAAGTTTACTGTTTCCACACCCATTTTTTATTTATCGTCATCATTTCATGTTCATTTTATCATCCTTTATTATGTTCATCGCCTTTAAATAACCTTTATATCGTTGCAAGGACTTAAAACACTCGTACTCACATGCAAATGTGCTTATAAACCTTTTAAAGTTGAGTGATTATCAATCAGGCTGATTTTAAAAATTTCAGAATAATTAACATTTATGTCGATTTGGTTTATTGCAACTCAAGATGATTTAACCAAATGTATAAATATGCATTATTTTGCACACTAATAAGAAATGGTCACATATTACACTTCTCTTCAAAATTGGCCCACTGCGGCTCCATACAAATAATATCTCATGGTTAAACTTGTCACTCTTCTAAGTTATTTATTTTTGTAAGATAATAGCGTGTTCGTTCAATTATAACTCACCCTACATCGAACCAGAATAGTTCTGCATAGTAGGATCTAAATTGACTTCTTGTCATTATAACAAAATTATGACTGAAATTTTCCTGTTTATCGTTTTCTTAGGCTTTGTGGTGGTTATCTGCCGGCAGATGTCTGTCACGACATATTTTATATTGTAAGTGTTTCTAATGGATACGCTGCGTTATAACATTAAAGGTTGGTGAAAACAAAAGCCATATAAAATATATATTTCGGTCAACAATATTTTTCCTTTCTTGAAAGAAGCAAAGGTACCAATGGGGCATACGAATGTCAAAAGTCCGAAATGGCAATGACAAAACAAGTAAACACTAACGAAAACAGGGCGAAAAAAAAACAGACAACATCTAAAACACGGAAACACAATAACTACTGAATATCAATTTATAACGCGAACTATAGTTGTTACGAGAATGAACCCAGGTGCTCTGGAAGAGAAGCAGTTCCTATTTGCTGTAGCACACCCTTCGTGTTGCCAACATTCAACAACTAGATATTTAAAACACTAGGAAAAGTAACGGTGATGCAGTTTTGTAAAGAATAAAACAACCAACCTTTGTTTTAGCCAGACGCGTAAAGCATTAACTCACAGGCTCTCCATATTTGCATATTTCAGAAACTTCGCATCAGCAGCATTTGAATAAAGAAATAATAGAAGGTAAAAAAAAAGTAGCGAATCCAAATTACTCGTTTCAAAATATTTCCAAACCAAAGAGGCTACGAGTAACACCCTTCGGATCTCCTGCATTGTGCTGAATTGCATTATCTTTTTTTTTCATTTTCCGATGGCAGTCTAAATTCGTTGCCCTACCTTTCTTTACGTCGAACATGACATGTTTATATCGCTGCTCATCCTAGGAAACCCAGGGGTTTTCTCTCGCTTCCAAAGATTCAAAGAGTTTATTTCCAAATTATAGGACCCCCAGGGGTATATAAATAGATGTACAGTGATTTTAGTGATTAATAAACCTCAAGAAAAAGTTGTTACATCAAGTATTATCACAGAACATAACATAGCCTAAGACATAAACATTTGGTTATATCATTATATCATGTGTTTAAATTATATGATGTTGGGAGATAATTATTTATAAATTTGCTGATTTGTAAAGTTATATTATGATTTTTCCATTGTCATTAACCATGATAATTTGTTAAGAATAGATAAATTGTTGAAAGATGGACAAGCATTTGTGACAGAGTTTATAAACTTATTTCTATCAGTATTATAGTATGCACATTCAAGTACTAGGAAGTATTCTTCATTTTCGACTTCATCCAAAAATATTTATTACAAATTCTATCTTCATAATTGATATAAGGTTTTTATATCTACCTGATTAAACTTTTAGTTAATGATTGCTTATTCTAAATTTAATGAATATTTTTCCTCATTCGTAATGAATTACAATGTAGTAAGCTAGAGAAGAACCCCTAGGTTTCCGAAGATGATCCCTGTTTAAATATAAGAGTGGTTGTTTTGTTCAATGTCCGTACGTAAAATTATAATTTTTCATTTTCATATTTCATTTATCATTATCAGAGAAGCAGAGGTACCAATGGGGTATCCGAATATCAAAAGTCCGAAAGGGCAGAGACAAAACCAGTAAACACCAACAGGAACGGGACGAAAACAGACAACATGTAAAACATGGAAACACAAAATAACTGAATATCAATCAACAACGCGAACTCCAGTCGAAACAAGAGTGAACTCAGGTGCTCCGGAAGAGTAATCAGTTCCTGCTTGCTATAGGACACCCGTCGCGTTGCCAATAGTCCATTCAGCATTATCATTTCATGTTCATTTTATCCACCTTTTTATGGTCATAATAATATACCAAAACAGGAATAAAAACGGTTAATTTGGTTATGCTGTATATCGATAATTCAAGGCGTGACCTCCTGTAAATAACCTATATAGCGTTGCACAGCCGTAAAACACCAACTCACTCACTCACTGGAAATTTTAAATTGCATTTTGTTAATCATATCATGATCTATAAAATTTGTAAAATGTCAACGATGTCGGATTGTTACTTTTAGGAGTTATTCCCCTTCGAACGTCGAAAATGACCTTTTTCATAGCATTTCCTCATCAATTCCCCTGACACTTTAAGTCCAATTGGAACCAAACTGGGAACAAATAATAATGTTAACTGATGTGGGGATTTTTGATTTATTGTAAAACATGGCCGCCATGGCTAAAATAGAACGTTGGGGTAAATTGCAGTTTTTGCAAATAACTCGATTTTTAAATTCTGATGTAAAACAAATCTGATCTGCACATCAAGATACACCAGCACTGAAATATTGGAGAAGATCGAACAACCAAAATAGGAGTTATTACTCTTTTTCCTGATTTTCTTAGAGATTTTGAACTTTTTTATAGATTTTGACTCTGATGAGTCTTGAATAGACGAAACGCGCGTCAGGCGTAGCAAAATGTATTGTCTGAAACTTTGTTGTCATTTGAATTTCGAACACACGTGAAGGTTAGCACTGATGGTGGAGTTTTAATTGCCCGAGGTTAGCCCGCTCCGGCACCAACACATCAAAGCTTTAAATTATCCGTTTAAATTTCAAAATTGTCTACACCCTAAGGTTCTTCCTACCCCAGACATAGGTTGATCATCTAAATAATTTGGTTCCCAAGTTTGGTATTTTTGGTTTTACTGTTCTATGCTTTTCATAATTATATAGTGTTTGGCATTTTCAATATTTTTGGTAGAGCGCCTCTGATGAGTCTTGAATAGACGAAACGCGCGTCAGGCGTAGCAAAATTTATTGTCTGGAACTTTGTTGTCATTTGAATTTCTGATATAAAACAAATCTGATCTGCACATAAAGATATAAATGCCCTGAAATTTGTGAGAAGATCAAACAACCCATGTAAGAGTTATTGCCCTTTTTCTTGATTTTTTATAGATTTTGAACTTTTTCACCTTAATATCTTAAGGTCAACATTGTCTTGCTGTTTATTTTAGGAGTTATTCCGCTTAGAAAAAGGATAATGCCAAATAGCATTTGCCTAATAGCTTACTAACTAACTAACTATAGTTCAGGCACATAAGTCAGAGGGGGCGAGTCAGGCTACTGGGAGCCTCTTGTTCTGTATTTTTTTCCAAATTTTGCATTATTTAGCTCAACATTTTGAAAACTATAAAGAATATTTGAAAATTTTAAATTATATATGGGAGAAGCAGAGGTACCAATGGGGTATCGGAATGTCAAAAGTCCGAAAGGGCAGAGACTAAACCAGTAAACACAAACAAGAACGGGACAAAAACAGACAACACGTAAAACATGGAAACACAAAACAACTGAATATCAATCAACAACGCGAACTCCAGTCGAAACAAGAGTGAACTCAGGTGCTCCGGAAGAGTAAGCAGTTCCTGCTTGCTATAGCACACCCGTCGCGTTGCCAATAGTCCATTCAGCGTGTCAAATCCAGTAAAGGAAGACAAAATAACACACTATGACAAACCAACATCTGCACTCATCTGAGAGATCGAAATCCCATATTTGTCTATAAGTGCATGATGTCTTCCGTAAAATTTCTTGAGTGAAGACAGCAACCGAGGAGCAACATAACCCTGTGTGAGCAATTTTTGCGTCAGACGTGTCGCTCTGCTAAGGAAATCGATGTAAGTCCCGCACGCTCTGGAGTAACGAATCAATTGAGATACGTAAACTCCATAAGCTGGAGCTGACGGAATATTGCTACACAAGAAGGGGAAGTTGACGATCAGCACTTCAAGATCTACCTGTCCTGAAATTTTGAAGAAGATGTAACTTCCCATTTAAAAGTTGTTGCCAATTGTCCTGATTTTTTTACAAATTTTGTAAAGCTCAATATCTCGAAAACTATTAAAGACATTTGAGAAATTCAAATTGCATGTTGTAAAGCACTTAAAGATCAACAAAAGGGATAAACCTTCAAAGTTGTAGGACCCTCACTTTTATGAGTTATTCCCCTTAGAGCCTACAAATTGATTGTCTATTTGAACAACCTTTCACCATTGTATAGCAAACCGTTAATACTAGAGAAAAGTTTTGGTGGCCCTCGTCCGCGGGGGTTGTCAGGTCTATAATACGGAAACCCTGACCGCCGACCATAGTGGGCTAACGCGTGTTGAGAGTGCCACGCTTCATGCACGTAAAAGACCCCTTTGTGGACCGCCAAGTAGTGCACCACATAGGCTAAATTATTCGCCCCTACCCACCTCTTCCCTTTTCCTGTGGTTCTTCTAAATTAACCAGTACATTGTTTCCCACCCCATCCCCATTTTTCATTTATCGTCATCATTTCATGTTCATTTTATCATCCTTTTCATATTCATCGCCTGTAAATAACCTATATAGCGTATACGGGCGTAAAACACCAACTCACTCACTCACCTACAATATTGCTCTGTTAGCCAAGCCCTACAAAAAATCGACATAATGGATTTTTTTAATGACCCCTTACATGTATACAGTAGGAGTTATGGTTGCTAAATTACAAATAACAAAACGCAGGTATAAACGTTCGTTTGGATATGCTATATATCGATATTTCAAGGAGTAACCTCTCACCAGTAGCATTTAAATCGAAACATTGGAAGGTCAAATTCCAACACTGTTGAATATGAAAAGTACTCAAATTTAAAACGTTCGAATAAGGAAGCCAAATCCAGCACAGAGGATGTGCATTACAAGGAAAAAAAAACTGGTGTTTTTAACAATTTTGAATTTAAAAACCGGAAATTTCAGCGACAAAAAATATAAAAAGTTGTATGGTAAATCGTGTGAGAAAAGTCTGACGACCAGGCATGCGATTACCCTCTGGGACCTCTGGTCCACCAGCAAGGGTTTTTGCTCAGTGGTTTTAAAATTTCTAATACCAAAACACGAATACGAACGGTTAATTTGTATATGCTATATATCAATATTTCACGGAGTTACCTCTCATTAGTAGCATTTATCAGTAGCATTTAAATCAAAACATTGGAAGGTCAGATTCCAAAACTGTTGAAAACGAAAAGTACTCAAAACCAAAACGTTTGAAAAAGGAAGCCTAATCCAGCACCGAAGGTATCGATCATGTGCATTACAAGGAAAGAAACCTGGTGTTTTAAACAATTTTGAATTTAAATATCGAAAATCAGCAACTAAAATATTGGGAATTTTATGGTAAATCGTGTCAGACAAGTCTGCCGACCAGGCTTGTGATTACCCTCGGGGACCTCTGCTCCACCAGCAGTGGTTATCCCCAAGTGGTTATAAAATTACAAATATCAAAACGCGGGTATAAAAGGTCAATTTGGATATGATATATATCGACATTTCAAGGAGTAACCACTCATCAGTAGCATTTAAATCAAAACATTGGAAGGTCAAATTCCATAACATTTGAAAACGAAAAGTACTCAAAACTAAAACGTTCGAACAAGGAAGCCAAATCCAGCACCAAAGATATCGACCATGTGCATTACAAGGAAAGAAACCTGGTGTTTTAAACAATTTTGAATTTAAAAATCGGAAATTTTAGCGACAAAAAATATTAGAAATTTTATGGTAAATTACAACCTCAAAAGCAAGTCCTAATACTTTATTAACTACTTTAATTTAAATGCTTTGTTTCGTGTAGAATTACGACCCTACCCCCCCCCCCCCCACCCCAAAAAAAAAAGAAAACGTATCAGTATCAAAATCCGATTAACAACTGGAAAATTATATTTTGTTTTTCATGTTTTAATTCCGAGTAAAAAAGGATGAAAACAAGTAAATCTGTGAGCTAATGCTCACTAGTGATACCTTCGCTCCCCAAACTATGCCATGCATACAATTTTAAATACTCGGTAAACAGGCAGTAATGACATAGGAACATAAAATCGCTATATACAATATGGGACTATATAATAGTTATATGCAAAAATCAGACCTAGCTCTTTCTCTTGTAGTTACTAAGATAAAAATTACCAACACTTTGCATTCATGTTCACTATGTGCAAAAATCAAAGTACTCGGTAAACAGGAAGTAGTTGACCTAGGAACATAGAATCGGTAAACACCATATTGGACTACAAATGTATAGGATAAAGCTATATGCAAAGTATCAGACCTCTATCCCTAGTAGTTGCTAAGAAAAATTTGACGAACATTTTGCATTCATGTTTACTATGTGCAAAAATCAAAGTATTCGGTAAACAGGAAGAAGTTGACCTAGGAACATAAAATCGGTATACACCATATGGTACTAGGGGATAAAGCTATTAGCAAAATATCAGACCTCTGCGTCATGTAGTTGCTGCTGAGAAAACTGTGACGGGATTTTTGAATGTATGTACTCTATGTGTAAAAACCTAAGTATTCGGTAAACAGGAAGTAGTTGACCTAGGAGAATGAAATCGGTGTACACCATATGGTGTTATAGGAGAAAGCTATACACAAAATATCAGACCTCTGCGTCATGTAGTTACTGAGAAGACTGTGACGGAAATTATGTTACGGACGGACAAACAAACGGGCAGACGGCTAGGGTAAAACAGTATACCCCTAGGCCTCTTCTTCGAAGCAGGAGTATAACGATAACTTTCAAACGTTCTTTTCTCTTTTTTGTGTCCCCCGCCGCAACACGACGGAGGGACCTAGTAATGGTCTCCGTCCGTCCCTGCGTCCGTCACACTTTTGTGAGCGCAATTCCTTTGAGACCGCTCGACGGATTTTTATGGAATTTTGTAGACTTGTTTGTCATGATATGTAGTTGATCATATCGCACTGCCATTTTATTTCGACAATTTTAATATGAGTTATGGGACTTTATCTACTTTGTTCATTTTAGGTCATAAAACACTTTGTGAGCGCAACTCCTCTGTGGCTGCTCAATAAATTTTTATGAAGTGTTGTAGGATTGTTTGTCATGATCTGTAGTTGATCATATCACAATGCAATTTTAATTCTTCAAATTTTACGTGTAGCAATCTTGTTTACTTTTTTAACACAACAGTTCAATTCACAACAATTTATATATGCATATATAATTGAGTTGCTTAGTTAGTTAGCCACAGTAATCTTATTCTCATAAGCATAAAAAATCGGCTAACATGAAAGTGGTGTTATTAAGAATGTACGAGGGTAAATTTGAAAGGGATGAGATTTTGAAATTGATGTCTTAAATGATAAGGGAATAATTAAAAAAAAAACTTTTTTTAAAAATTTTGATAGGTAACCGGGGTTCAAAATTTAGCGGGTAAAGGTTTTCTTCCCCTTGCGGGGCCCGGGGAGGCCAATACGCCCGTAGCAAACCGTAACGTGTCGTAGGAGGCGACTAAGGGTTCTTTGATTCTGACGTCGGCTCAGTGCTCAGTCCACAAAGCGACCAAGTGAGTAGCTGAATAGGATTGCCCTCGTCCGCAGGGATTGTAAGGTATATAATTCTGAAACATTGGCCGCTGACCATAGTAAGCCAACGTATGTGAAAAGTTCCATGCTTTTTGCTCGTAAAAGACGCATTTTTGGACCGCAAAGTAGTGCACAATATATGCAAAATTATCCATCTCTCCCTTTTCCTGTAATCTTCAAAATTTACTTTTCATTTGTTTCCCACCATATCCCCATATTTCTCATTACCATTTCATGTTCATCACCTTTAAATAGCCTTTACAGCGTTGCAAGGGCTTTAAACACCAACTTACTCACACTTCATAATATGGATATAGTATTTTGTGTTTCCAATATTTTGGGTAGAGCGCATTTGATGAGTCATGAAAAGATGACGTGTTGTGAAAAGATATAACGCGCGTCAGGCGTAGCAAATTTATTTTCTGTAACAGATGTAATCTTTATTTTATTATAGTGGTGAATGGTGTCGAAGGAAAATGTCACATCCTTCGTATGTTAATGAATCATGCTGCAGGACTTGGTAAGACGCATAGGATCCCCTTGCATGATGCTTATTTTACTATCCATCCCCATGTTGTTCTTGTTTCTGTTGACCGGTTTTTCGATGCCCTTTTGGGCTTCCCCTTTGGTGTCTATTTGCTTCTTTTCTTAATCATTTATTGGTTTAACCTGAAAGGCAAAGCAAGAGCCTTTTTTCTTCAACACTTTTAATTCTATATGCCAAAAACATAAAATCCACAATTTTCACCTTAAAAGAGTCATAACTCCTATAAGGGATTATCTTACAACTTCGACCCGTGGGAGACTTTTGGAGAGCTCAATAAGCTGAAGGTTTCGGCATACAACAGCTTTACCCTGTTTTAGTTTTTATTCTACAGACAAGATACACGAAAAAAAATGTTATTTTCGTAACAGTTTTCTCAGCAACTACTAATCACATCCACTTGATATTTGGTATACAGCATCAGGGAGGGATACAATAACGTGGAATTCGATTTCAGGTCTGTGGCTTACCAACTTCCTGTTTAACTAAAGCTGGCGGGGTAACATTTGATGTCCCATGAGATGCCCTATTTTTAATTTATCAGCCAAAAGCTGGGGTTTGGCCCCCTGTTCTAGTTTTAGCAACGGTGGCCATGTTGTTTAGTCAGGTGTCAATGTTTTGATAGAGGTTATCCCATCAATGATGTGTGCTAAGTTACAAATCATGGATCAACTGACTACTTTGACTTTTGTAGAGCTATTCATGTTGAAGAAGAATTGTTGCATCAGATTTTCTGCATCTTTATTATCAGCCAAAAGCTGGAGTCTGACCCTCTGTTCTATTTCTAGCAGAGGTGGCCATGTTGTTTAGTCAGCAATCAATATTTTGCCATTCCCCATCAAATGATGTATGCAAAGATTCAAAGCGATCCCTTCAGTATTTTCAGTGGAGATTTTTAAAATAAGAAGGATTAAGGACGACGACGGACGCCAAGCAATGACAAAATCTCGTATAACCCTCTGAGTCAGGTGAACTTAAAACAGTATATCCTCTCTATCCCTTTCGTTAAATTGGTTGAATAAATATGATTTTACAAAATACAGATACTACCACCCTTGAGTATTTGTTGATATTTATATGCAACTTCTGTTGTACATATTAGTAGTCTAAGACAAGATCGAAAATTAAGCCAAATAGAAAGGCCCTAACCTTTATTTATATTTTGAAATGGCTTTTAGATAAAGAAATATAATGACAAAATCGCTATTGGTTTATAATACCATCCTCATTTTACTTTATACCCAAACTAAGAGCTCAAACATCAAAAAGAATACTTTTAAAGATTCGTCGCTACTTATGCCTTTTAGACATATTATTGGAACGATTCCCTTCTAATTACCAGATAAAATGAGAGAGTATAAGAGAATGCTGTGTGGTCTACAGACGGTTGAATCGGATTTACTCATCCTAAATTACTCTCTGACATAATGAGAAGACAGGGCCAGTCGTCTAAAATTAATTCTTGATAATTAAAAAGTTATTGAAGATTGTTTAACTGTAGATAAATAGCGTTGCTCTTCACATGTAGTGAATATGGTGTTCATAAGCCATGGTCGTATTTGAGGTTGGTAGAATTTTTGCCCCGACAGCTCTCTTTATTGATATAAGGTACATATAATAAACTTTTCATTAAGATTGTTTAAATCTTCAATGTCCGAGATATATGAATGAAGTTTGAGTTAAATATGTGACTTTTTCTAATTGTGTTTTAAAGCTTGTTCTTTATAAAATATAACACAAGGGTAACCTGTAATACCAAACTGAACTTAATCATTGTTAATATAGATTGCCCTTGTATTATTTTTTATAAGCCAAGGAAGCAGTGGATCATTATTGTTGTTAATATTTGGATCCGGATGTTGCATAGGTCCACAGCAGTTGTTGTAATAGGTGGTTAAGGTTTAGTTTGGGGTTCTGATGTCGGGTAAGTGCAAAGCTTGAAGAGTGACGGTGTGTACCCAATGAGACTGAAAATGGTGGCGGAATGGTCAGATCATCAAATACTGACCCATATGATAAACGTTTCGGAGGTGCCATGCTTTATACATGTTATAGTTAGTTTGTAAATTGCATAGTAGTACACATCTAAGTTATCATAACAAAAAAGTTCGAAAGGGGCAGGTTAGATCTAAGTAGTGTATCAACTCTATTTAGACCATATTCAAAAACAAACTGATACAAATAAGTTTTGCAATATTTGTTTTTGCAGCTCAGTGCACACACGTAAATCCTCATTCTGCCAATTAATGAGCCTATTAATAAACATTGTAAATATTTGTACAGTAAATGTAATATCTTGGATATGTCTAATCGGAACCATTATTTTACGGTTCTCTAGACGTATTACTGCATTACATCGATTCTTTGACCGGCAGTTACAGTAAATGGAGAGGCCATTAATATCTGTCTCTTCCTTACAAGTCTGAAACTTAAGATACTTGTCTTACAATAATTTGTAAAGACATTAGAAAGCATCGCGATTGGAAAAATTTCAACAGGATATCATTAAAAATGACATTTAACAGCTCGTGAAATATGAAACATGATACACAAGTACGAAATTATCTTTATTAGAGAAAGACTATGTTTGGTTTTCATGGCCTGATCTATATGAATGACAGTTTGATGCCCAGGTGGACTGTAGAAAGATTTGTTTCTAAAGAATAAGTGGCAGTATTGATTTAATTATTCTGATGGAAAAGGGTCAGAATGACAAAAAAAAGAAGAAAAACGGTTTTAGTTTTTATAAAACAATCAATTTGTCTTGTCGACCAAAGTCCTAATAATGAAAAGGGTCAGTAAATCTCGGAAACGACTTTCAATATTCACCATTATTACCAACCATAGGCAAAAAGTGGAATGGGTCACCCAAATCAACATTTTTATAATATATGTAAATCAATCAGCATTTCGACCATAGGCTAAATAATGGAAAAGTATCAGTTAATCTAGTATAACAATTTTCAGCCTCCCAAAATATTCTTAACCATTACGACTTAACCGTGGGCTAAAGAGCAAAATGGGTCAGTAGGAAGATTTGCAATGTTATAAAACAATGATTTAGTAAAACTATTTTATGACAGGCACTGGGGCAATTGAGTTATGTGATGACTTCATAAAAGTCTACAGGGTGAAAAAAGGTCAGTACTATTAAACGATTAAATGTCATTAGAATCACAACCCTCTCTATGCATTCATTATAAAATAAAAAAAATCGTTTTGGTATTTAGTTCAACATTACGTGTTTTATTGAAAAAAAAAGGTTAATGATATGAAAAAGCTACAACTGATTTAAGATTCAGATGTCAAGACGTGTCAATGTTGAAGTGAGATGGCATGCCACTTTGAATGTTTGATAATGGGTTCTATGATTTGGTTGCTTATCACATTTTATAAAATATTTGAGGACATGCCCCGACATGTACTTTTGAGGCCTAGTGAGAATATAAAATAACATCAATTCATAAGTAAAAATATGATTAAAAAACTTATTCCATCCTTATGTCTCAATATGGCTTTACAACTGCATGTATGAATATTTTAAGTGCTCTGTTAAGACGTGAGAATTGTCTTTTATGTAAAATGGTGGAGTGAAGGTTCACATATTCAAAGCTTGGACACGTTACTGCATACATGTGTGCTTAATATAGGCTAAGAAAAGCCAAGCGACCTGAGCCCTGTAATTATGCATTACATGAGTCAAGTTAATGGCAGGGCAGACACAATTTCTTTAATTTTCATTGTGATCGAAATAGACATCATCCTGTTACTTTTTGAAATATAAAGTCATAATAATGCCTTTATGTCGGAGATGCTCTTAAAATTAGTATTTATGACAGACAAATCTTGTTGTGCCTAAAAGGTTTATCATTTCTGGCCATGGAACTCTCCGATTGACATGCACCTTATATGTAACCAGTATAGAATAGCCAATTACATGTGGGTGCGTCAAAACTTTATCGTCAACTCTATTAACACAACCCAAAACTACTGACACGTAGTATATACTACAAAAAATACAACAAAAAACATTTTAAAATATACACGTTACCTTGCTTTGGAACATACATGTTGAACATTAAGCAATCTTCTTGTTGCAGTCCTTCAGATGGTGATGTGTTTCTATGATGATGTAACACGTTGTCGCGTTGTCTACTTTCACTTTCATTTCCTCGCTGTGGACACACGCCGCGAAAACTTGTATTTGAAAATACTCGATTGCCTATCCATTTTTCTAAAGAACTGGTTGGTGGCATGAAACGTAAGCCTTTTCTTCTTGTAGAAGCATATTGAATTCCAGAAAACACTTCTATGGGTGCAAAAGTATCACCTCGGTTATGAATTACCATACCAATAAAATTTCCGAATCTTGTTGGATAAATATTTGGAATTGAATAACTTCCAAAACAGTTAAAGTTGTTAAAAACATCAAATTGAAGAATCACAAATCCAAATAAAAGTTTTGCCTTAAGATACCAATTCATATTTGGTTACCATTTTATCACAAACAATGTGAAAATGTAATTACTTTTACGTTGTTTTAGATCAATACAACAGTTATCAAGAGCCATCGAGGCTATTTGTGGCGCTTAGAATCCCTTCGTCAAGATATATTTAGTGCCCAAATCACAGATTTAATCAGCAGCTTAAAAAATCAATTTAAAGATATAATTTAAACACAATAATTTAATGTGCATCTATCATCTAATATTGGGTTCAATATTAGCTTCATGTTTAAGATTGAGTATACCAATTTTGACGAGTAAAGTACTAATTTCCCAACAAATCTAACAGAATTGACATAGCATGACTCAAGGCCACCAAAACATTACACCAATTACCGAGGCGATTACAGTTTATAGTCCACGGAAGGATAGAATTATATTTTGGCGCTGAAGATTGTCTTAACTCTTTGGAGATCAATTTGATCCTACACATGTAGATCTATCTGTCTTGGTACAATAATTATCTTAGTTTGTAAACCAATACTTTCGACAGAAAAGTTGTTGTTGGCCAATTTGACATATTACTCTATCTGAAAATAGAAGAAGACCTTATATATGGTGCGAGAAAAATAACATTATATCGAAAATCTTGTCATTTTTATCCAGAAGAATGTATTATTTTTTTTTAAATCAGTTAAATAGAACTTTTTGCCATATTGTATAACATTATGTATGATAAACAAAGTTAATCATTAATATCGTTAACGTTAAAGAAAATTTTCCAAATACTAGTTTTCTCATTTCCTTCCATTTAAAAAAAAGGTTTTTTGAGCAAAAATAACTTATGTACATGTAGATCTCAATTAATAAATGAATATGTTGAAAAATGTTAAGACTATTTTTGCTATTATTGTTAGTGTTGTCAAACAAATTTAGTTTTCAGGAATTTTAAAAATAGTTCAATTGAAATAAAGATCAAATCTTTAAAACTGTTTATGACACGGTTTTATGTTTTTGTGGGAGCTTGTTCTCTTTTTTCTCCTTTATTTGTTTAAATTGTTTCTCAGTTACAATTTTCAAAGAAATCGTATTATTGAGCCATTCAATAGGTTTAAGGTGAGATATTGTTCAACTATTTTTTTTTTGTGCAAAAATGTTCTCTCCTTAAACCACTTTACAAAATGCAACAGAATGCATTTATGTTGTTTAAATGGTCACCGTTGTTAAATCATTGTTTTTAGTTTTTATTGGAAAGAAAAAATGCTAAAATTGAAACGAACATATGAAAGAATCTCAAGCCCTTGAGAGTCAACAGTTTTTTCAAAGTTGAAAACAAAGCCTCTATGACTAACCTACGAATTTACTCTTATCTATTTTCTACCAGCAAATAATGTTTTCCATATCATCTTTAGTGGCAACAGCTGAGAAGCAACATTACCAAATTTGGTAGTTTTGTCATTCCCTTTATTTACATTTTTTGTGTCAGACGTGAAGCTTTATCTAAGAAATCATGATATACAATATCTTGGATAACGATTCATTTCAATAGGCAGACCTCATAAGCTGGAACGGGCCGAAATTTGCTAAATAATAAAACAAAAAACCGTTTTTGATCATTGTTCGCAGCTCGGCAGCTGGCAATTTGACCCAACAAAAATATATTGTGAATGATTCAAAATCAATCTTGTAATGAGAAACTGACGCCCGTATTGTAGGTGTGAATTAAAATTTAGATACTTCTACTACTTATCCACATCTAAACCAGTTTTAAAGATTAGAATACCGTAATTCCCAGCTATTTTCAAATAAAGTTTTAGTATGCTGCTCTGTTAAATATTTGAGTAAAAATAATACTTAACCATGATAACATCCTCGGAAACCCAGGGTTTCTTCTCTCGCTTACTCATTCATCATTGATGAATGAGTAAGCGAGAGAAGGACCCCTGGGTTTCCGAGGATGCCATGATAACTGTGTGAGGAAATTTCATGTCAGACAAATTCAACGTCTATGAAGGACATTATGATATACATGTATCCCGACGTATCGGTTGTAATGATATACATGTATCCCAATGTATCGCTTATAATGATAAGCATGTATCCCGATGTATCGGTTGTAATAGACGGAATAGTTGGCATGATGTACACTGTAACATGTATAAGAAGGGAGAGTTGACGGCTAAAAAGTTGGAGTCATCACGATTGTCGGGGGCTTTGTAAAAAATCTTCATCGAGTTATCAATAACTAGTTGTTAGTTCAAGTACGGAGAATATCTCCTTTCATACACAAATGAGTTATGGCCGAATCTACTGTATACTAAATACTAGAATCCATGTTTCCCCACACTATAATTTGTAATGTAGACTTTCTTTAATATGTGTACGCTGTCGTTTTACGTTTTATCATATTCTTCCTAACTTCCTAGGGAATTATTTCGTGGAATAGTACAAGGACCCTTTTACAGCGATAATTGCGTCTCGTCGTCCAGCTATCTTAATCCATAAGAATTGAATGTGGAATAAATGCACAAAATATAAGACCAGTAACAACTGTACAGTGATAATTTGATTCCCGCAATCAAGATATGCCTGTAGACATCAACAAGATAATGTTCTTTGTTAAGATTTTTAACCAAAGATAATCAATAAAATTATTAAAAAAAGACAATATAAGTTTAAATAGAACTTCATCCTCAGAAATCCAGGGTATTGTTCTTGGTTACTCGTTCATTAATGAGTAAGAGAGTGAAGAACCCCTGGGTTTCCGAGGATGATACGGCTTAAGGGTGACGGATTCAGTAACCTGTTGACAAAATTGGTCTGGAATCCCCCCATACTACGTGTGCAGTGGACTTTCTTTAGACCACCCTTCATAAATCTACGACTCCTTTAAGACAAAAAATATGACGAGAAAATTTTAAGCACAGCATAACAAAGCTTTTCACGAAGAACAACTTGCAGCAAGTTTAAACTAAATAAAAACCTGCCAAATGAACATATATAATCCTCACTTAACGTTCAAAAGCCGTTAAATCGGTTTTAAGCTGCATTGAAAACAACTAATAATAATTTGCTTCCGCTTCTAATATAGCATTTGCAATAATGACATTTTTAATAAAACTTTTATTAGTGTCTATCCAGACTTTTTCGTGTATACCTAGTTATGAATGATAAGACACCAAGTGAAAATTTTCAGCCTAACTAAATTACAAATTTTTCAATTTTTATAGCCTTATATATTTAGCTCCTTGTTGAATTGAATTGACATGTTGTCAGTACTTCTTTGTGTAAATTAATATTAACCAAATCTTCTGTTCCATTTGGAGTTTTTGATAAATTAACGATAGACGTTCCACTTATTTGATAATATGATAAACTGACGTTTATGAAATAAAACCATTGACTAAAAACGACCGTTAAATCAATTAATCTAGCTTCTACAAAAGCACTACAGTACCGAAAAAACATCCTAAGTAATTTTGTACATTTACAGTCATCAAATTGTCTATAAATCATAAATATGGTTCCGCTTAATGATTTCACTTAATGAACATTTCCAGGATTGACAATGAAATTGTCGTTATAAGTCTAAAAAGGATATCCGAGTTATTATTAAAAACGTAAATTATCCTTGATTCCTTCTCCGGAATTGGTTTATATGTCTACTTCTTTTCATAATATTAACTTATAAATAAACTATTTCGTAGTTACTTCTATATGTACTTGATTGCAAGATAAAAGTACCTATCTATATCGCAAAATATCTGTTGTTCGGCTCCTACGAACCATAATCGCTCACCTGACTGATGGAATGAAATTAATTTAGGGTACCCGAGGTAAAAAAAAAACAATATAGGATCATCACACAATTTCCACCTTATAATGCAGTCTTTTGTCGAGCACATATATAGCCAAACATTCAAGCAAACACAAGCATTCTTAATCTTTTATAGGTTTCATCTTCAAGGTATTAACCAAAAACTGTGTGGAGCACATATCTAGCCAAACATTCAAGCAAACAAAAGCGTTCTTAATCTTTTATAGGTTTCATCTTCAAGGTATTGACCCATAACTTGAAAATTAGGGACCTTAACTTTTATATGGTTCATCTGACTGTGCTTCAGTCTAATGGATATTTTTGAAGAGCTAATTGAACTGAAGATTTAAGCAAGCAATTTTTTTTCTCTATATGTGACAGATTTTATTCTACAGGTCAAATACCCGTCCCAGACGGGGCCCGGGTGGCGAATAGGCCCGCATCAGAGCCTAGCTTGTCGGAAGAGGCGACCGTTAACTTTTTCAAACGTTTACTCTCCTGACACTATTGATCCCTTTGCAAACAAACTTTGTACAGTTGTTTATTGGTATATGTGCTAAAAAATTATCGTTTGGAATTTTGATTCGTTTAACAACATGGCTGCAATTGCTAAGAATACAACATAGGGGTAAATTTGTGTGTTTTACAAATAACTCAAAAACCGTGACAGATATCAAAGTTCTGGCAAAGGGTAAAAGGGTTCCGCACCTCAAGATCTACATGAAACGTGACGGTACCCAAATTGCAACAACTTGGATGGTTTTCGTCTCGTATCTTTATCTGGGCACGATTGCTTAACATTTTGGTCGGCTGTGTTTTAAGAGTAAGGTTTACTGTATTTATCTATACAGAACGAATTTTACTATTTGATACACAAATGTCATATGATCTCTCAGATGAGTGCAGATGTTGGTTTGTCATAGGGTGTTGATTTGTCTTCCTTTACCGGATTTGGCACGCTGAATGGACTATTGGCAACGCGACGGGTGTGCTATAGCAAGCAGGAACTGCTTACTCTTCCGGAGCACCGAGTTCACTCTTGTTTCGACTGGAGTTCGCGTTGTTGATTGATATTCAGTTGTTTTGTGTTTCCATGTTTTACATGTTGTCTGTTTTTGTCCCGTTCTTGTTGGTGTTTACTGGTTTTGTCTCTTCCCTTTCGAACTTTTGACATTCGGATACCCCATTGGTACCTCTGCTTCTTTCATAAAACATATTTAAAGACACCTGAGAATGACCCTAACTTTTCACATCAGGGGTATCCAAATTGCACATGGGGGTAAAAAATTTACTCCTTAACATTTCTCTTAAAAATCTTGCTTCATTATTGAAATACAAATGACAACAAAGTTCCAGACAATAAATTTTGTTACGCCTGACGCGCGTTTCGTCTATTCAAGACTCATCAGAGGCGCTCTACCAAAAATATTGAAAATGCCAAACACTGTATGAATATGAAGAGCATAGAACAGTTTAACCAAAAATACCAAACTGGGGAACCAAATTATTACTAAGATATTCAACCTATGTCTGGGGTAGGAAGAACCTTAGGGTTTAGACAATTTTGAAATTTAGACGGATAATTTAAAGCTTTGATGTATTCTCCAACTCAAAAGTGTTGGTGCCGGAGCGGGCTAACCTCGGGGAATTTAAACTCCACCAGCAGTGCTAACCTTCACGTGTGTTCGAAATACAAATGACAACAAAGTTCCAGACAATAAATTTTGTTACGCCTGACGCGTGTTTCGTCTATTCAAGACTCATCAGAGGCGCTCTACCAAAAATATTGAAAATGCCAAACACTGTATGAATATGAAGAGCATAGAACAGTTTAACCAAAAATACCAAACTGGGGAACCAAATTATTACTAAGTGATTACTTTAATGTATTTTTATTAAAATATCCAATCAAAAAAAATTAAAGGCATTTTACGACTTCTGGTCGGATTTTTAGACAATTGCACAGTTTTCCCGAAAAAGGTTGTATAATTGTGTATTCTCTTGTTTGCAGCTAAAACGACGGTAAAACACTAAGGGAGCGACCATTTGATTTTCATGGGGGCTATGGTGAAATTTGAAATAAAAAGGCAGGATGGCAAAAATCCAAAAATAAAAAGGCAGGACAGTGCTCTGAGTAAAAAAACAAGAGGCTCCCAAGAGCCTGAATCGCTCACCTGAACTACACAGATACATATATTTGTAGATATCATTGTGCTTATTAACCATATGCGATTTAAATTTATGAAATATCTTGGTTAGTTTTCAAGATATTGGGCTTAATAAGTGCAAATTTGGCAAAAATTAGGAAAAAAAAACAATAACTCCCACATCAGCAGTCAGATCTTTTCCGAAATTTCAGGACAGGTAGTTCTTATAATGCTGATCACTTTTCATTCTTGCACAATTTAGATATCCGAAACCAGTTTTGAGTTATTAGCAAAAAAAATGAAATTTCCCCCATGTTCTATTTTTAGCCATGGTGGCAATGTTTTTTTACGAATCAAAAATCTGAACAATAGAGTTGTAAGCTATCAAACAGTGTGCCATGTTAAGATGCAGTTGGTCTTACTGTTTCAGACAAGTCAGGGGAAAAGTAATGCAAAATGGTAAATATTGACGCTTTAAGGGCCATTACTCCTAAAAGAAATGGTTCTACAGCTTTGACCTAATTACATGAATTGTAAATCTTGATGTGCTTAATCATATGCAATTTGAATTTTTGAAATATCTTGTATAGTTTTCAAGATATAGGGCTAAATAAGTGAAAAATTTTGAAAGAATCCAGAAAAAAGGCAATAACTCCTATGGCGTTTGTTGGATCTTCCTGAAAATTTCAGAGCAGGTAGATCTTGAGATTCTAATCACTTTTGTTTCCCATCAGAATTTTGATATCTGTTACCGTTTTTGAGTTATTTGCAAAAAACTGTAATTTGACCCCTATGTTCTATTTTAAGCCATGGAGGCCATATTTTTTGACGAATCAAAAATCCGAACGATAGAATTGTAGCATTTATGCTATTAAACAACTGTGCCAAGTTTGGTTGAAGTTGGATGTATGGTGTCAGACAAGTTAATCTTTGAAATTCAGGGGAAAAGTAATGAAAAATGGTAAATTTTGACGCTTTAAGGGCCATAACTCCTAAAAGAAATGGTTCTACAGCTTTGACCTAATTAAATGAAATGTAGATCTTGATGTGCTAAATCATATGCAATTTGAATTTTTAAAATATCTTGTATAGTTTTCAAGATATAGGGCTAAATAAGTGCAAAATTTTGAAAAAAATCCAGAAAAAGGGCAATAACTCCTACATCGGTTGTTCGATCTTCTTGAAAATTTCTGGGCAGGTAGATCTTGAGGTGCTGATCACTTTTACCCTTCGCCAGAATTTTGATATCTGTTACCGTTTTTGAGTTATTTGCAAAAAAATGCAATTTACTCCTATGTTCTATTTTTAGCCATGGCGGCCATGTTTTTCAACGAATCTAAAATCCCAACGCTAGTTTTATACTACCTATGCTAATTAAGAACTGTGCTAAATTTAAAAGCCATTGTACATATGGTGTTAGAGGAGTTAACGTTTGAAAAATGTTAACGACGACGGACGACGACGGACGCCAAGTGATGGCAATAGCTCACATGGACCTTTGGTCCAGGTGCGCTAAAAAGGCAGGATGGTATTTTTGGCCTTAAAATTCATAGTTGCTTTAAAAATAAGAAAATTTGCGCGCGCAAGCGCGAAAAAAAAAATCACGGCTCAACGTTTTCCGAAAATAAAAAGGCAGGACGAATTAAATATCCATAGCCCCCCTTAAAATCAAATGGTTGCTCCCTAAATACAAACATAACTGACCTGAAAACAAAGTTAATTTGAAGTGTAAATTTAGGTCTCCATTACGTCATCTAGTGCGGATGTAATAGAAAGCACTTTTATTTTAGTCCGGGTTGAGATCTTGGAATATTCATATGAATTTTGCTGTCTGAATAATTTGGCAACAAATGATATTTAGCAAAATGAAAAATACACAACAATTGTCAAGATTTTCAACATCAACCAGCTGTCCTGTCTGTCGCACGGCAATTTTCAGCATAGGGCCATATTGGATAAGGTATTCCACTATCATATACAATGATCGTATTTTTTCTATTAGAAATGACTTTTTTAATCATATTTTTTTGAATACTTTAGAAAAATAATCTAATATTAATAATAGAAAAGAATAAAGAAAGAATGTGTCCATGGGACACGGATGCCCCCGCTGGCCCCAAACAGGAAGTAGATTTCTGACAGGTCTGAAAATCGCTAAGGACATACAGTTTGTCATACTGATCCATCCTACCAAGTTTCAAAACATTCTGGTATACAGTTCCTGAGAAAAGCTTGACGGAAAATTGTATATCATGTTCATATTGGTCTAAGTCCCAAACAGGAAGTAGATGTTCCGAAAGGTCTGAAAATAGCTTAGGACATATAGTTTGTCATACTGATCCATCCTACCAAGTTTAAAATCATTCTGGTATACAGTTCCTGAGAAAAGCTTGACGGAAAATTTCATATCATGTTCACATACTTTAAATTCAAATGACAACAAAGTTCCAGAAAATTGGCCTAAGTCCCAAACAGGAAGTAGATATCTGACAGGTCTCAAAATCATTAAGGAATTAGTTTGTCATACTCAACAATCCTAACAAGTTTCAAATCATTCTCATGTACGGTTCCTGAGAAAAGCTTGACGGAAATTTTCATAGTCATGTTCACATATTTTAACATTGGCCTAAGTCCCAAACAGGAAGTAGATGTCTGACAGGTCTCAAAATCGCTTATTACGTATAGTTTGTCATACTGAACCATCCTATCAAGTTTCAAATCATTCTGGTGTAAGGTTCCTGAGAAAAGCTTGACGGAAATTTTCATAGTCATGTTCACATATTTTAACATTGGCCTAAGTCCCAAACAGGAAATAGATGTCTGACAGGTCTCAAAATCGCTTAAAGCGTATAGTTTGTCATACTGAACCATCCTACCAAGTTTCAAATCATTCTCATGTATGGTTCCTGAGAAAAGCTTGACGGAAATTTCATAGTCATGTTCACATATTTTAACATCGGCCTAAGTCCCAAACAGGAAGTAGATGTCCGACAGGTCTCAAAATCGCTTAGGACGTATAGTTTGTTATACCCAACCATCCTACCAAGTTTCAAATCATTCTCATGTATGGTTTCTGAGAAAAGCTTGACGGAAATTCGTACGGACGTACGGACGGACATGAGTAAAACTGACTTGTCGTCGCGGAGGCATAAAAACTAGTATTACTTAACAATCCTGTTATTTTAGAACAAATTATGAATAGTGTTGCAATTTGGGTAGCGTTACGTTACCTGCATTTAAGTGAAGAAGTTCTAAGGGACGGACCATTTAACTTGAAGGGGGGGGGGCGTGGTTTTTTGTTTTGACCAGAAAAAATTTTGCCTACCCTCAGCTGACAAAATATTTTTTTCATCAAAAATAATTTTCAGAATATTTTTTTAGGAAAAAACCAAGGCCCCCCCTTCAAGTTAAATGGTCGGTCCCTTACGCCCCGTGTTGCAGTTATTGCTCTTTTTCTGCATTTTTATTTTTTTTATTTTGCAACTATAAAGGATATTTAATAAATTTAAATTCCATATTATTAGGCACACATTGATCTACCTAATCAAAAACAGGATCTCTAAGTTGGTCCAAGTTGTAGGTTCGTTCCTTTTAGGTGAATGTCAGTCGTTATTCATGGGGGTGTCACAGCCCCCGCCCCCGGAATACCGAATACCGTTTAAAAAAGGACAGATTATCGTTAAAAAGACTGGAATACCGAATGCTCTTAAGATCACGGCGTACGCGTACCAAAAGCCTTAAAATTCGGAACATCGCGTACCGCGTACCACACCTTGGCGTACCGAATACCCTTTAAAAAGCATGGAATACCGCGTACCGAAAGGGCTGTGACACCCTCATTCATTGTATGAAAATCATTAAGTCCTAAACAAAATATGCCGAAGACCTGAGTTACCGCAAACCAAAGTGGTGCGCCGTGTTGAGATACATGTCACGTTTCTCGCAACTCTGCTGCCCGATTTGCCGTATGGCGATCATCATTTCATGTTCATTGTTTTTCGCTTACTCATTCATTCCCCCTCTGGGACATTTAGTATGATGTTGAGGATCTGATCTTGGACTTCATAAAGTTTACAGTTGGAAAATTGCATTTGGAAAATTTATTCTTCAATCCTTAGCCGAGCGATTAGTTAATTATTGTGTTAATCCTGTGTTGGAGAACACATCAAAGCTTATCTAAACTACCCCAGACATAGGTTGATCATCTTAGTAATAAAGGAAGCAGAGGTACCAATGGGGTATCCGAATATCAAAAGTCCGAAAGGGCAGAGACAAAACCAGTAAACACCAACAGGAACGGGACAAAAACAGACAACATGTAAAACATGGAAACACAAAATAACTGAATATCAATCAACAACGCGAACTCCAGTCGAAACAAGAGTGAACTCAGGTGCTCCGGAAGAGTAAGCAGTTCCTGCTTGCTATAGCACACCCGTCGCGTTGCCAATAGTCCATTCAGCGTGTCAAATCCGGTAAAGGAAGACAAAACAACACCTTATGACAAACCATCATCTGCACTCATCTGAGAGATCGAAATCCCATATGTGTCTATAAGTGCATGATGTCTACCGTAAAATTTCTTGAGTGAAGACAGCAACCGAGGAGCAACATAACCCTGTGTGAGCAATTTTTGCGTCAGACGTGTCGCTCTGCTAAGGAAATCGATGTAAGTCCCGCAGGCTCTGGAGTAACGAATCAATTGAGATACGTAAACCCCATAAGCTGGAGCGGACGGAATGTTGCTACACAAGAAGGGAAAGTTGACGATTGGAAAGTTGAAGTCATCCCGTTTGTCATAGAGCCTTGTTGAAAGTCTTCCTTGTGAGTCAATTTCTAGATGTAGATCTAAATATGAAGCAGACTTCCTAGAATCCGTTGTGTCCTTTATCTCAAGCTCCTTGGGATATATGAGATGGAGAAAGTCACCAAATCGAGAATTGTTTAGTGAAAGGACATCATCAATATAACGGAACGTGAGGTTGAAAGAGAGAGCTAGTCTACGGTCTTTTTTGTCTAGAAGAGATTGTAAGAAGTCTGCTTCATATGAATGAAGAAACAAATCAGCAAGCAAAGGTGCACAGTTTGTGCCCATTGGAATCCCTATGGTTTGCTGAAAAACACGTCCACCAAACTGAACAAATATGTTGTCAATAAGAAAGTTGAGCATGTCGATTATTTGGTCTTTTGTAAATTTGTTCTTTTTCTTAGACTCATTGATGACAAAGTAAGTCTTGGTATAATCGACTATAAGAAATTTGTACCTGCGTTTTCCATTCTTTTTGAAAAAGCTGCGTTTAATCAGCTGTGCCAATCGTGATTTCAGTTGTTCATGTGGAATAGAAGTGTAAAGTGTGGAGAAGTCGAATGTTTTGATGCTGTTACAAGATGAAACTGATTTAGAGTTTAGAATCTCCATCAGTTCTTTCGAATTCTTCAGGATCCACATTTGATTGACACCATTTCTAGAATAACAACAATCGTAATATTTCTGGAGGCCGGATTTTATTGCCGTAAGTATTGAAGTCAACAGAACTGAAAGAGGCTTAGTTGTACATTTGGATGACCCTGCAATGAAGCGCTGTTTGTATGGATTTTTATGTAATTTAGGAATCCAATACAGGGATGGAATGTCATCATTACTGCCACCAACAGAAAGGCCAAAGGAGGAAATGACAGATTTGTGATTGTCAATGATTTCCTCCTTAGACAGTGTTGTAGCCGTGTATGTGGTACTATTGCTGGTACAACCAACCCCCAATTCAGCTGTCAAACAGTCAATATAGTGTTTCTTGCACACAAAAATGATGTTATTTGGTGCTTTGTCTGCAGGTACAACAACATATTTGTCATGTAAGGTAGACAGTGTTTTGGCAACATCAGCGTTGCTGAAAATGGATGTTGCCTTAGTGCTCATTGAGCCTTTCAAAGAATTGATTCTTTTCAAAACCAATGACCTCACAGCTTTTACCCATTCTGACAAAACGTCACATTCTTTCTCCTGTTCTTTTTTGGTCCATTTTCTGGCATAGTCCTCAACTGAATCCATAATTGTTTTGAAATTATAGCTCCAGTTGATTCGTCTTGGCTCACGATATTTAGGTCCTTTAGACAAAACATCGCGAAGTAAGTCATTTACCACGATGTTGAGGTCACCAGTGATAACGTGGCCAGAGGGACCATATTTGACTGGGGACTTTTGACAGGTAATTTAATAATAAGTTTGGTATTTTGGGTTTTACTGTTCTATGCTCTTCATAATCATATAGCGTTTGGCATTTTCAATATTTTATACCCCCACTCGTAAGAGAGGGGCTATATTGCAATCACCTTGTCCGTCCGTCTGTCCGTCCGGTTCAATTTCTCTGCTTCTACTGGATGGATAAGTTTCAAATTTGGTACCCAGCTTCAAGATGATGAGTTATACTATGCCTACCCTTTCCAGGTCAGTCCATCATCTACTTCCTGTTTTACAAGCCGGCTTAGACTTTTTTAGGGGAAAAAATGAAATGTGAAATTTTTCGTAACAGATTTCTCGGCTTCTACTGGATAGATTGGTTTCAAATTTGGAACACAGCTTCAAGATGATGAGTTATACCGTGCCTCCCCTTTGCAGGTCAGTCCATCATCTACTTCCTGTTTTTTTAGCCGACTTAAGACTTTTTAGGGTAAAAAATTTGAAAAGTGAAATTTTTCGTAACAGATTTCACGGCTTCTACTAGATGGATTGGTTTCAAATCGGGTGTGCTATAGCAAGCAGGAACTGCTTACTCTTCCGGAGCACCTGAGTTCACTCTTGTTTCGACTGGAGTTCGCGTTGTTGATTGATATTCAGTTATTTTGTGTTTCCATGTTTTACATGTCTGTTTTTGTCCCGTTTCTGTTGGTGTTTACTGGTTTTGTCTCTGCCCTTTCGGTTTGTTTGTTTGTTTGTTGTTTGTTTTATGTCCAGTCAACAATATTTCAGTCATAATCAGGACAAGAACTAATTGAAAAAAACAAATTGAAATGTGTAGACCCACCCAGGAAACAGCACCCATAACACAGACCCATGCATGTCATGCGAAAAAGGGCCAATGTACGACCACAAACCAGAAGGAAAACGAACCAACTCACAAGACAGGCCAATGTATCCTCAACACACCATAGGCCAATGTACCCAGAAAGCTACGAAATCTCTCGGACTTTTGATATTCGGATACCCCATTGGTACCTCTGCTTCTTGGTACACAGCTTCAGCATGACTAGTTATACCGTGCCTCCCCTTTCCAGGTCAGTCCATCATCTACTTCCTGTTTTCTGAGCTGACTTAGACTTTTAATGGGTCAAAAATAGACAATTTTTCGTAACAGATTTCTTGGCTTCTAGAGAAGGAATTGATTACAAATTTGGTATACAGCTTTAGCATGATGAGTTGTATCGTGCCTATCCTTTCCAGGTCAGTCGGTCATCTACTTCCTGCTTTCTGAATGAGTGGAGGTATGCTTAGCACGACTTAGTGCAACCCCTTGTTTGGAAGAGCGCCTTTGATGAGTCTTGAATAGACGAAACGCGCGTCAGGCGTAGCAAAATGTATTGTCTGGAACTTTTTGTCATTTGTTTTTCCAAACAGTACGATGTCGGCTATATCCGGTAGATGAACATGAAAAGTATGGTTTTTTAACGGGTTCATCGGCTAATCATTACGATGGATTACTTCCTCAAAAATACTTGAGCCAAAAGGAAGCAAAGGGGTAATCAAACATAATTATAACACAAAGACAAAATCACTAGACAAAAAGTCATCACAACGAAACAAACCCCACAACAAACAGAAAACAACATACAAACGTGAGCTCACGTCGAAACGAAAGTTAACTCAGGTGCTCTGGAAGGGTAAGCAGTTCCTGCTTGCTATACCGCACCCGTTACGTTGCTAGAGATTGATTTAGTGTTGGTCTAATCAGGAAAGGATGACATTACCAGACTCTATGAAAGTTTATGATTTTTTATTCAGTCATACTTTTCCACAAAAAGTTCTGAATAATTATAACAATCACACATACATGATGACATATAACATTCTGTTATATAACCAAAATATGCAAGCAGTAACACTGGTCAATTATCGAAGTTCTCATGGCATATACATAACATAGTAAAGATTTGCGAATTACATATATATTGTTTTAGTGTCATATTCTCCAAAGAAATAAATAATAATTGTAATAACAAAGAGAACTGAGAATTATGGTATTTACGTTATTGTAAAAAATAGTCTCACTTAAATATATTCGAGTTATCCGGTCACAGTGACAGTTTTGTTAACTTAAAACTAAAATAATAGAATATTCGACATCTAAAACATTGTGTGCCTCTGCAATTCAAAATCAAATAATATGCGAGCGAAGCGAAGCTCACTATTGTATAGAGTCTGCCAAATTGCACGAGACTCAAAATACGATGGTTGAAAATAAATTCTGTCTCGCTACTCGGAATGCATTGGGAATTTACGAAAATACCGGGTCTCGCGTTAGCTTTCGCTTATTTATTTACAAACGGTAACAAAACAAAACCTTTTCTTGTTGTTAATGACAATAACATTCTCAATAAATAATAACTATCTAACGAACGAACACTTGTTGTTTTGTTTTTACAGAAATATGGCTTTCTCTCGCGAGAATTCGTGACCTTTTACCCATAGTGCATAGTCATGCGCAGAAAAATGGTGGGAGTTCTGTCCATCAATTTTCGGAACTTTTCATAACACAAATTCATTAAAATAAAGTGATCAGCAACTGTTTTTCTACATATGTATGATAATTTGGTCCTACCTGATCTGAAAATAAAATCCTAATCCATCCTTATCTTATGTGGTCCCTCAAACTGACAAAGTTAAATGATCATTTGGATACGTCGTCATTTTCCACCAGGTTTCTAAATCAATTGTCTGCAGACAGTACTTGGCAATTATAGATACGGGTATACAAAAAATATAACAAAACCTGGCAGAAGAGCGGTGACATTTTGATGTCGTCTGCTTGTCGAATGATATGATGTGACTGAAGGATCGATTAAGTTATGGATGATGTTGCCCCGGTCGCAAACCATATTTTGGCGTTTTTACGGATAATACATTTTTTTCAAATAAATTATAAAATTTTATCCAAAAGTGGACCCTCTTAGCTATTGATCCAGCCAAGGGTATTTTGACATTTTTTCCAGATCCAATTAAGGTTAAACATAGTTTTGGTTGCACCTATTATATTGATTTTGTATCTTCGCGAGCTTTTAGGGAAGAGCCATTATCATATTAAAGGATGTCTATTAACCTTAAGGTTGAAATCGAAATAGTTCTCGTTCTTTGGAAAGTGGAAAGATCTTCAGGAGTAAACTTAAATTAAATGCCTTATTAAACCAGAACGTTTCTATATAAAAAAATTTCATTGGCTTTAATTTTGGTATAGAACCTATTGCCTTGGAGTCCAATCACCACTAACCAGAATCCATGGATAATCGCGCTTTTATATGAAGAGGTACTCAAAACCTTTTAATTTACGTCAAAAGCGGCTATAAAGAATCTTTGACGTAACAACCGCTTATTACAACAGTTCTATCATACCAGTTACATTTGTAACGGTAAATGACTTTACAACTATGGCAGAACTAAGATTTCAAACAGAGTCTCTAGTTTCTTGACCAGGTTACACATTTACTTCAGCTGCTGAAATATGATAACGATAAATAATTACATGTAAATGCATCATTACTATCAAGGATACTTTGTTAGGTTTCATACATGTAACAATACACAATCAAAAAACATGAAACTAATTCGGGACGAGTAATCAACGTGTAAGTTTAACCAAATATAGGAAAAGAAAACCATTAAGCATTTAAAATAAAGAACTAAGCAACAATTATACAATTTTAAAAAAATCCTAACCGTAAATCGGACATCTTAACATTAAAATAAACGGAAAGGGGCAAGATTGTCAATGAGGTAAAGAACACTAATTGCGTCTGTCCGACCCCCGACAGGACAGAAAAAGGGACACGTGCTGCATTATTATCATACAACAAAAATAATACATGAATGATATTTCATTTTATGCTAATATTTACGGTAATTTTGTTATACACCCATACGACCTACAAAATGAGTAATTTAGCACAATGGACAACATACATTGTAGCTAAATGCTTTACTAGTGGTAACATCAATTCATTTTCAAATTCAACAGTCTATTATATCATTTTAACTACATATTGTCTATTGATAAAAATCTAAGTCAAAATATTCTTCTAAGTCGAGGTAGGCTTCATCTTCTTCGGGTTTGTGGGTTGGCTCTCTTTCACTAATCTGAGAGTCCATTTCTTTAAAACCCGTGCGGGTTCCGGGTGGCGAATAGGCCCGCAGCAGCGCTGAGCTTGCCGGTAAAAGTCCACTAAAGAGCGCTCAGAAGCTTTACATCTAGTCAGGCCGCTTTGCCAACAAAGCGACTGGGAAGTGTGCCCCAAATGTTTGAATGCGGCAGCCCTGACATCGAGAGATAGGTGTCTGTGCATTTTGTCCCGTCACTTACCGCTAACGCTCGCTGCCTCTCTTAAACATATATGTCTTGTCAGATTTTTTTCATGTCCTACCTCTGGAAGAACAAGATGGCTACTTTATAGTTCTATTCTGATCAACTTGACCTGCCGTCTCGGTTGCCAACTCTGTTGTTTCTGTAGTCTCATTTGTTATACCCCCTGCAAACAAAGTTTGGGGGGTATATTGGAAACACCCTGTCTGTCTGTCCACATAACTCGTAAGCGAGAAGGATTTGCTTAATATGAAGAAAATACATCGTATGTAGATTTGCATGAAGAATTTTCATTGCACTCGGACATCAGGAACACCTGGGAGATAATTGGACTTAGCCTTATAAAATACATTATTCAATGGGAGACCTCGTAAGCGCAACTCCTCCTAAACCGCTCGAAGGATTTGATGGAACTTTACATGAAGGAAGTACATGATATGTAGATGTGCATGAAGAATTGTCATCCCAAATCATACACCATTCAGGGGAGATAATTGAACTTAGACTTTTTAAATACATTATTCAATGGGAGACCCCGTAAGCGTAACTCCTCCCCTAAACCCTTAAATGGATTTTGATGGAACTTTACATGAAGGAAGTACATGATATGTAGATGTGCGTGAAGAATTGTCATCTTAAATCACACACCATTCAGGGGAGATAATTGAACTTAGACTTTTTAAATACATTATTTAATGTGAGACCCCGTAAGGGCAACTCCCCCAAAACCGCTTGATGGATTTGATGAAACTTTACATGAAGGAGGTACATCATCTGTAGATGTGCATGCATAATTTGTATTGGTTTAGTTCTCATCGAGGGGAGATAACTGGACTTGAGATTTGTTTTACGGTAAAGAATCCAATATGAAGCGGATGTATCCTTTAGTGAGCTCGCTCACAGCATTATTTGTTTTTATTGTTTCTTCACCATTGAGTTCTGTTCAGATTCAGAATCTTAAAACAGCCCTTGTAAGTTCTTCTTGACATGACTTACTTACCCAGTGTCCTCTAATCCTAATGAAAAACTGCATCCAGATATTTCAGACATTAGCGAAATAGGGGTGGCACACTTTTCAACGCTTCATGCACGTAAAAGACCCCTTTGTGGACCGCCAAGTAGTGCACCACATAGGCTAAATTTTCCGCCCCTACCCACCTCTGCCCTTTTCCTGTGGTTCTTCAAAATTTACCGTCCCTGTGTTTCCCACCCCATCCCATATTTCATTTATCATCATCATTTCATGTTCATTGTATCATCCTTTTCATGTTCATCGCCTGTAAATAACCTATATAGCGTTGCACGGGCGTAAAACACCAACTCACTCACTCACCCTGGTCAGCTTCGGATATGATGGTATTTCTTACTGTGGTCCTGTAATGGTCCACGTTCGATGGTTGGAATTCTGCTGACATTTTGACAGGCTCTGGTTGGTGAATAACAATCTAGGTCTATGAAATGGAGATTTTGGTTATGTTTGCTATCTCCCTGCCATGTTTCTGTCAAATGTGGCTATGCTTGGCTTTTTCATGCTGTATCATCTTTAACCGGATGCTTGACGAGTAAATAGTTGCAAAATCAGCATTTCAATACTTTTTTGGATGAACATCCCTATGACATGTCTGGTCAGCTGTTTCCTAAAATGATACTCTCCTACCGGTATAACAGACAAACATATGAAAAAAGAAATTCTATAATCAAGGATAAGTATGATACTTTCAGAATAGCACTTTGACTAGTGATTTCCATAAGTTTGCACAATTATACCTGATCTATATTTTATAATGTCGCATCTTAATCAATTGTTGCATAAATTATTTGTGAGTGTGAGTGAGTGAATTTGTGTTTTACGCCCGTGCAACGCTTTATAGGTTATTTACAGGTGATGAACATGAAAAGGATGATAAAATGAACATGAAATGCTGGTGATAAATGAAATATGTGGATGGGGTGGGAAACAAAGGACCGGTAAATTTTGAGTGACTGAGTGAGTTGGTGTTTTACGCCCTTGCAACGCTATATAGGTTATTTACAGGCGATGAACATGAAAAGGAAGATACAATGAGTGAGTGAGTGAGTTGGTGTTTTACGCCCGTGCAACGCTATATAGGTTATTTACAGGCGATGAACATGAAAAGGATGATAAAATGAACATGAAATGATGATGATAAATGGGGTGGGACACAAAGGACCGGAAAATTTTGAAGAACCACAGGAAAGGGGAGATGTGGGTAGGGGCGGAAAATTTAGCCTATGTGGTGCACTACTTGGCGGTCCACAAAGGGGTCTTTTACGTGCATGAAGCGTGGCACTCTTCACACACGTTGGCCCACTATGGTCGGCGGTCAGGGTTTCCGTATTATAGACCTGACAACCCCCGCGTACGAGGGCTACCCTATTCAGCCACCTAGGGTACACACTTGGTCGCTCTGTGGGCTGAGCACTGACCCGACGTCAGAATCCCAAGACCCTTAGTCGCCTCTTACGACAAGCTAGGCTCTGCTGCGGGCCTATTCGCCACCCGGGCCCCGCACGGGACGATGATACAATGAACATGAAATGATGATGATATATGATATATGGGATGGGATGGGAAACACAGGGACGGTAAATTTTGAACCACAGGAAAAGGGGAGAAGTGGGTAAGGGCGGAAAATTTAGCCCATGTGGTGCACTACTTGGCGGTCCACAAAGGGGTCTTTTACGTGCATGAAGCGTGGCATTCTCCACACACGTTGGCCCACTATGGTCGGCGGTTTGGGTTTCCGTATTATAGACCTGACAATCCCTGCGGACGAGGGCTACCCTATTCAGCCACCTAGGGTACACACTTGGTCGCTCTGTGGGCTGAGCACTGCCCCGACGTCAGAATCCCAAGACCCTTAGTCGCCTCTTACGACAAGCTAGGCTCTGCTGCGGACCTATTCGCCACCCGGGCCCCGCACGGGACCGGTAAATTTTGAAGAACCACATGAAAAGAGGAGATGTGGGTAAGGGCAGAAAATTTAGCCTATGTGGTGCAATACTTGGCGGACCACAAAGGGGTCTTTTGCATGCATGGAGCGTGACACTCTCCACACACGTTGACCCACTATGGTCAGGGTTTCCATATTATAGACCTGACAACCCCCGCGGACGAGGGCCACCCTATTTAGCCACACTTGGTCGCTCTGTGGGCCAAGCACTGACCCGACGTCAGAATCCCAAGACCCTTACTCGCCTCATACGACAAGCTAGGCTCTGCTGCGGGCCTATTCCCCACCCGTGCCCCTGCATCTTTAACACTATATGCACGTGTACTCGGCCTCTTTCCATAATTTCATTTTATTTAAGTAAAGTTGTGATAGCAGTTTATACAGTTCTTTATTTTACATCACAAGACAGATTATAAAGACTCCTTTACACCACAGTTAAAAAAGGTTCGCTTAGAACAAAAACTGGCCAAAATTTTCAACCTCCGAGTAAACTTTATGAAATTACTGCCAAATATGTTTGGAATGCTGCAATTTTAGGAAAAACAATAAAAGGTTCAAAATATTCACAAGTTTCGAGCTATAAACTGTACGATTTGATAAAATTGATTGATTTTGAGGCCATTTTAGTGCCGCATTTTTTGGTAAGGCATCTCGAGCGTCGACAAAACAATGTTGTGATGAGATCCTTAATTAAGATATACAAATAGACGGACAAAGAAATAATGTTGTCGATGAATGCGCACTTGAAAACCCAGGGTTTTCATTCATACGCCCATTCAAACATGAAAAGGATGATTAAATGAACATCAAATGATGATGATAAATAAAATATCGGGGTCGGGTGGGAAACAAAGGAACGGTTAATTTTGAAGAGCCACAGGAAAATGGGAGAGGTGGGTAGGGGCGGAAAATGTGGTGCACTACTTGGCGGTCCACAAAGGGGTCTTTTACGTGCATGAAGCGCGGCACACTCCACACACGTTTGTCCACTATGGTTAGGATTTCCGTATTATACACCTGACAACCCCCGCGGACGAGGGCAACCCTATTCAGCCACCTAGGGTACACTCTTGGTCGCTCTGTTGGCTGAGCACTGACCCGACGTCAGAATCCCCAGACCCTTAGTCGCCCCTTACGACAGGCTAGGCTCTAGATCTGCTGCTGGCCTATTCGCCTCCTGGACCTGGCACGGGATCAGACTAGATCAAAAGCATGTTGTGAGTTTTTCCCTTTAATTTCCTGTCATAACCATGGGACAATTTTGAAAAAAAAGATATAATTCAATATTTTATGTACTTTAGGCAATCTGTGAACAAAAGCACTGGTAATAACTAATGGGGTTGCCAGACTGTTGACCAAGTTGCCTGACAACTTTTCCCAGTTGAGAACTTGCATCGCTTTTAACATAATTCAAACTATTTTTTTCAATTTTTTAGACCAGAAAGTCATTGGTTTTGTAGAATTATGCACAGTTCGCATGCTGATATTCCTTTAATTTGTTACTTAGTTTATTGGCTGTTGCCATTGCTACTGACAGATTCAGTCCTGTTGGTTTTTTTTTCAATAATAGGACAGAAAGATTGGGTTCGTGCCACACACCCAGCTTGGTTTCTATTGAAACTTGTATCTGTTTCTACATCGATTTCATTGTCTTTGCCTAATGTTTTTGCAACTTGACCCGCAAAGATCTGATTTCTTATCATAGCCTGTTCATTGAGCTCAATGATTTTGTCACAATGTTTATTATTATTTCTATTTATTAAGCTAAGGGGAGGAGGTTTTTTTATCCATACAGGACAGATAAGCGACACCCATTTTTAACTTGAAAGACGTAATTGGTAAACTTTCATTGAACACCCTTGCTACTGGACGTCTCCCCTTGTTCGTACATTCCATGGAGAGTTTTGTTGACCCTGTCTGGAATCCACATTTGCTGCAAGATGTCCGCAGACTTTTGCATAGGCCACTGCGCTTGCTGACTTCAGTAAAAATGACGTTTTTCTTATCCCCGATAGGCTTAGGCTTGTTTCACCGACTTCATCATTCATTTCATGGCCCATAATTCTAAACTTTGTGTTCATACTCAGCTTTATCATCTCCCTGTTTGTCTTTGACTTTCTAATCAACCAAAGCCACACTTTGTGAAAACTTTGCGTTATAACGTGTTTTTAAACTAATTTCTCGAATCGTAAGCTTTTCTTGGCCCGGGAGTCGAATAGGGTCACAGCAAAGCCTTGCCTGTCGTAAGAGGCAACTAAGGGTTGTTGCTTCAACTCTAATGGCGTAAATCCGGTCCTATTTCCTAAAAACAATGTAGGCCCTTCTGTTGTTATGTATGGTATAGCTCAAAATAAAATTGTATTTTTTTTTTTAAATAACGAAAAAGAACCTTAAAAAGATCAATTTTCAAAGCTTAAGTTTCATTCAGGTATGGCTCAAAATGCAGGATTTAGCATCTAAATTCCAAAAAAAAAATAAAGGGGGAGGAAATGCCCCAGAATCATCCCCCATAAATGCATTGCTAAATTCTTGATCAGGCCTGTTTAATTAAATTGAATCGAAAATTTTGATTTATACTGTAACGGAGTAGGGTATGGGTGTGTCTCCCATTGGTACGACCGTTTGGATAGTGATTGGTTTGTTACCCTAAGTGGGTATTATTGATACTTATATCTTGGTAACATATATAGTCAAAATGGTTAGGTATTAAGGTTTACAGTGGTACACTTGTATCATGTTAACAAACTCACTGTTAGCGTGACACCATTGGTAGTATATTCAGTCGAGTGGTAAGACACTGGTGATCTCTTTTTAAATTAGGTATAATTAGTATATAATGTTACTGTAATTTCAACCATGAAAATCATCTGACAAACAGATTTTGATTTTTTGAGTGCCCTCAGCGAGGTTCGAACTCACAGCATTTGAGACATCTACGGCGTATGCGACTAGCTAACAGAACAGAGGTTGTAACCACTACACCATCCTAGGGTTATATACTAGACATTCATATATATTATCAAAATCCAATAATCTTGCATCCTGCAGTTTCTGTGGAATCCAATCGGACTTGAACGTAAACACGTTAGAGATAGCTATAAATAGACCAGGTATAATTAAATATACATGTATATACTTTATGCATATTTTGTATTATGTACTATAGAAATATTTAAAATGAGACCAACCCAGTAGATTTCAAGTGATAACAGTTTACTTCGTAGAATTACTATATAATAAACTATAATAAATAGTTAAGAGTCCGTACAATAGCTTTGTATAATAAAACGGGGACACCCCTAAATATAAATCGGGCTAGGGAATGAACTGCTTTGATGTTTATCTTATCTACGGACTAGTTTCCAGGTCAATTCACAAGTCAGGTCAGGTCCATAAATTTGTATGCAAATCAGCTTATAGGGCTGCTTACTCAGGTGTAAATACTCCTGGTAGCGGATATTGAAGCGTAAGCGGGTGGAAAGCTCTTGTTTGTTTTCTAACGGGTATTTAAATCCTTAAGGTATCCTGGTCGCGGGCCGCTGACTGACTGAATTTGAACGCAGACTCGGTTTATATTCGAATCCCATGGTGAACTTCTTCCCGTACATGCGCAAAAATGTTTACATCCTGGAAATACGTTTAATGTGACTTAACGCGGCTTTCACTTAACAGAATACATACCTCATTACAATATAAAGCCCTTACGCAAATAAGCAAGAATGGTAAGAAGGACCGGCAAGTGAAAATAACGAAAGCTCAAGCGGGAATGGGACACGGAACCCCCATGGAATAAAACGGTTGGACGAACATATGCTAAATGAGTCCCATAAATGGCAATTAATATAAAATTATACACAATAACAACAATAATTATGCATAGTTATAACTATCTCATCAATAAAAACTTCATGAGTGTCCATCATATTAAACCGCGGAGGTTGACAGTAGACTACGGACACGAATGATATAACAAATGAAAATGAGTGTTAACTGATAACAAGGAAATATAAATATAACAAATATACAGTCTAACCCCTAAATCGTAACAATACATTATCCATTTTGCTTTGATACATCAAACATGAATGTTCGCTTAGATCCTTATTCAACATTCATGAATATAAAGTATGCAATGAAAATATCATACGTTTTATACATTTTCATCTTGCTTCCAGAAGTGACGAAAATGTTATGGGCATAATCACCATTTAAATTTTAATCTATTTTTTTTGCATTCCAAACTCACTTTTGATTTTGATAACGTTTTGCTCTTTTGAATAGTCTTTTAGATTTTGAATAAATGAATTTCATTGACTGATGGTTATTCGGCAACCATCATCATGCAGGACACAAACCTGATATAAGTTAAAGAACATATGAAACAAACATTCTGAGAGTATTGTAAAACAATACATAGTTTCCTATATCTACAGGCCACATATTTCAGTCACTGGTTAACATTGGTGAAACAAAACAAAACATAAACTTGATAAGTTCACCATCTACAACCGATTACAAAATAAGTGCAATAGCAAAGAGGCACCAATACGGGTTTGTGGGGGGGGGGGGGCATTCAGGTAAAAAAAATGCGAAAGGGCACCGACGAAACCGGTAAAAACGAGCGAAAACAGCACGAAGAAACACAATACCAACAGAACGGAAATCAACAACGCGATCTCAAGTCGTGACAAGAGTGAGTTCAGGTGCTCCAGAAGAGTAAGCAGTTCCTACCTGCCATAGCTCACCCGTCGTGTTGCTAATTTCCAATTCAGTGTGTCAAATCCGGTGAAGGAAGACAAAACAAATTTCTACGACAAACAACATCTGCACTCATTTGAGAGATATAAATCCCATATTTGTCTACGAGCGACGTACTCTACCATAAAATATCTGTGAGTGAAGACAGCAACCGTGGAGCAACATAACTCTGTGTCAGCAATTTCTGTCAAACGTGACACTCTGCCAAGGAAATTGATGTAATTCCCACAAGCTCTGGAGAAACGAATCAACTGTGATTTGAATTCTCAATAAGCAGGAGCGGACGGAGTGTTGCTACACTAAAAGGGGAAGTTGACGATTGGAAAGTTGAAGTCATTAATACTTTCGTCATAGAGCTTTGTTTAAAGTCTTCCTTGAGAGTCAATTTCGAGATGAAGATCTAAATATGAAGTAGACTTCTTAGAAACCGTTGTGTTCTTTATCTCAAGCTACTGTGGATGGAGAAAGTAATTAAATCGAGAATTGTTTAGTGAAAGGACATCATCAATATAACGGAACGTGATGTTGAAAGATGAGCTAGTCTACGATCTGTTTTGTCTAGAAGAGATTGTACTAGAAGTCTGCTTCATATGAATGTAGAAACAAATCAGCAAACAAAGGTGCACAATTAGTGCTCATTGGAATCCCTAATGTTCGCTGAAAAACGCGTCCACCAAACTGAACAAATTTGATGTCAGTAAAAACATTGAGCGTCTTCTGTATATATTTGTTTTTTTCATTAGACTCATTGATGACAAAGTAAGTCTTACTGCAATCGACTACCAAATAAATTTACCTGCGTTTTCCATTCTTTTCGAAAAAGCTGTGTTTAATCAGCTGTATCGTTTTTTGAGTTGTTCATGCGATATAGAAGCTTAAAGATGAAGAAATCGAAATTTTTTATGCTGTGGCAAGATGAAACTGATTTCGAGTTAAGAATCAATACTTTTTTAGAATTCTTCAGGATCCACATTTGATCGACACCATTTCTAGAATAACAACAATCGTAATATTTCTGGAGGCCTGATTTTATTGCCGTTAGTATTGAAGTCAACACAATTTCAGGTCATTTTTTAAAGTTCAAAGGTCAACAATTTTGCAGGCTGAACCTAAACTTGGTCTGCAACTCATCATGGTAGACTCACATACCAAAAATCAGTTCATTATCAACAAGCGCATAGAAAATGTGCGGAAAACTGAAATTTCAGCTAATTTTCAAAATTCAAAGAACCATAACTCCCATAAAGAATTGTGGACCACCACGACGTAACTTATACTTGATTTTAACTTATCATGATAAAATTACTTTCCAAAAATCAGTTCATTATCTGAAAAGCGTGTCGACAAAAATTCCTTAATTAAAATTTCGGTGAATTTTCAAACTTGAAAGGGCCATACATGTAACTCCTGTTAAAATTTACAATGGCATAAGCATAACATGATCTGTAACCAATCATGATAATCTAACATACCAAGTTATCAGTTCATGGTTTATAAACTTGAAGTAAAAAAGTGAGAATAACTTACTTTTAAGTGAATTTTGAAATTTCAAAGGACAGTTACTCCCGTTAAAATCTGTGGACCTGCACGAACTTAAACGTGACCTGTAACCTATCATGGTCAACTCACATACCAAAAATCAGTTCTTGCTATAACCGATCAGAAAAAAGTGCGGAAACTGCAATTTCAGTGAATTTTCATAGTCGAAGGGGCCATAATTCCAATACAAATTTGTGAACAGGTATGAAACTGTAACTTGATCTGTAATTCATGATGGTAAACTCACGTACCAAACATCAGTTCATTATATTAGTGTTAAGAAAACCAGACAAGAGGCTCCCAGGAGCCTGAATCGCTCATCTTGTCTTGATGTCAACCCTATAAAGAACTTTTTAGAGCTAAATAAGCTGAACATTTAAGCAAGCAACAGCTTTTCTCTTACAGCAATAATTTTCATTCTGTAGGCCAAAAATGTGCAAAATGTTATTTTAAGGGTCATCTGAACACTTTGACCCTATGACTCTTTTGTTAAGAGCTTAATGAACTGAACATTTAAGCAAGCAACCACTTTTCTTTATCTGCTATAGTTTTCATTATATAAGCCAAAAACATGAAAACACGTAAATGCAGGGGAAGTAACCCTTCAAGGGGTCATCCGACAAGTTCGACCTTATGAAGACTTTTGTAGAGCTAAATGAGCTGAAAGTTTAAGCAAGAAACAGCTTTTCTCTATCTGAAATAGTTTTCATTTCATAGGCCAAAAATAAACTTTTTTTTGCCTTTAAAGGGCTGTATTTACCTTTCAGGAGTCATCTGACATCTTCGACCCTTTTTTAGAGCTAAATGAGCTGAACTTTAAAGCAAGCAACAGCTTTTCTTTATCTGCAATAGTTTTCATTCTATAGGCCAAAAACACTATTTTTCGCCTTTAATGGGCTGTAACCCCTATAAGGGGTCATCTGACAATTTCCACCCTATGAAGTCTTTTGTAGAGCTAAATGAGCTGAACATTTAAGCAAGCTACAGCTTTTCTCTATCTGCAATAGTTTCATTCTATAGGCAAAAAACACTATTTTTCATCTTTAAGGGACTGTAACCCCTTTAAGGGGTCATCTGGCAACTTTGACCTTATGAAGACTTTTGTAGAGCTAAATGAGCTGAACATTTAAGCAAGGAACAGCTTTTCTCTATCTACAATAGTTTTCATTTTATAGGCCAAAAACACTATTTTTTGCCTTTAAGGGGCTGTATTTACCTTTCAGGGGTCATCTGACATCTTCGACCCTATGAAGACTTTTGTAGAGCTAAAAGAGCTGAACATTTAAGCAAGGAACAGCTTTTTTCTATCTGCAATAGTTTTCATTTTATAGACCAAAAACACTATTTTTTGCCTTTAAGGGGCTGTATTTACCTTTCAGGGGTCATCTGACATCTTCGACCCTATGTAGACTTTTGTAGAGCTAAATGAGCTGAACATTTAAGCAAGCAACAGCTTTTCTCTATCTGAAATAGTTTTCATTTCATAGACCAAAAACATTATTTTTTGCCTTTAAGGGGCTGTATTCACCTTTCAGGGGTCATCTGACAACTTCGACCCTATGAAGACTTTTGTAGAGCTAAATGAGCTGAACATTTAAGCAAGCAACAGCTTTTCTTTATCTGCAATAGTTTTCATTCTATAGACCAAAAACATTATTTTTCGCCTTTAATGGGCTGTATCCCCTATAAGGGGTCATCTGACAACTTCCACCCTATGAAGACTTTTGTAGAGCTAAATGAGCTGAACATTTATCATGTTTATGCAAGCAACATCTTTTCTCTATCTGCAATAGTTTTCATTCTATAGGCCAAAAACACTATTTTTCATCTTTAAGGGACTGTAACCCCTTTAAGGGGTCATCTGACAACTTTGACCTTATGACGACTTTGTAGAGCTAAATGAGCTGAACATTTAAGCAAGCAACAGCTTCTCTCTATCTGCAATAGTTTTCATTTTATAGGCTAAAACATTTTTTTTTTGCCTTTAAGGGGCCATCTGACATCTTCGACCCTATGAAAACTTTTGTAGAGCTAAATGAGCTGAACATTTAAGCAAGGAACAGCTTTTCTCTATCTGCAATAGTTTTCATTCTATAGGCCAAAAACACTATGTTTCACTTTAAAGGGCGGGGCTGTAACCCCTTTAAGGGGTTATCTGACAACTTTGACATTATGAAGACTTTTGTAGAGCTAAATGAGCTGAACGTTTAAGCAAGAAACAGCTTTTCTCTATCTGCAATAGTTTTTATTTCATAGGCCAAAAATACACTATTTTTTACCTTTAAGGGGCTGTATTTACCTTTCAGGAGTCATCTGACATCTTTGACCCTATGAAGACTTTTGATTTACAAGCCAAGCCAAAAACAGTAGTCTGACCCCCTTGGTCTAGTTTTAGTAACAGTAGCCATACTTTTTGACGGATCAAAAATCGAAACAGAAGTTTGGTGCAGGACATCCTAAAGATCAATCATACTAAGTTTCATTAAATTCTGGTCAGAAGTTTCAGAGAAGATTTTTGAAAAATTGTTAACAGAGGACAGACGAGGACGACGACGACGGACGCAAAGTGATTGCAATAGCTCACATTGAGCTAAAAAAGGTAATGCACCCGATGTCAAGTATACTATATTTAAAGTAAACGACTTATTCAGCCCATCTTAAAACTACAGGTCGCTTAGGTTTTTGTGTCTGTAAACACAGATGATGCCCCTGTGATGTTTTGAAATTGACTCACAATCGTTGAAAAAAGTCAAGAAAACTTATTTTCATAGACCGGAACAAAAATCAAACTAAATCTGTAATTTATCATAATAGACTCACATACTACCAAACCACAGTTCATTACATTAATGTTAAGAAAACCAGCCAAGAGGCTCCCAGGAGCCTGAATCGCTCACCTGGTCTTGATGTCAACCCTATAAAGAACTTTTTAGAGCTAAATAAGCTGAACATTTAAGCAAGCAACAGCTTTTCTCTTTCAGCAATAATTTTCATTCTGTAGGCCAAAAATGTGCAAAATGTTATTTTAAGGGTCATCTGAACACTTTGACTCTATAGAAACTTTTGTTAAGAGCTTAATGCACTGAACATATAAGCAAGCAACCACTTTTCTTTATCTGCTATAGTTTTCATTATATAAGCCAAAAACATGAAAACACGTAAATGTAGGGGCAGTAACCCTACAAGGGGTCATCTGACAAGTTCGACCTTATGAAGACTTTTGTAGAGCTAAATGAGCTGAACATTTAAGCAAGAAATAGCTTTTCTCTATCTGAAATAGTTTTCATTTCATAGGCCAAAAACACTAATTTTTGCCTTTAAGGGGCTGTATCACCTTTCAGGGTTCATCTGACATCTTCGACCCTATGAAGACTTATTTAGAGCTAAATGAGCTGAACTTTAAAGCAAGCAACAGCTTTTCTTTATCTGCAATAGTTTTCATTCTGTAGGTCAAAAACACTATTTTTCGCCTTGAATGGGCTGTAACCCCTATAAGGGGTCATCTGACAATTTCCACCCTATGAAGACTTTTGTAGAGCTAAATAAGCTGAACATTTAATCAAGCAACAGCTTTTCTCTATCTGCAATAGTTTCATTCTATAGGCAAAAAACACTATTTTTCACCTTTAAGGGACTGTAACCCCTTTGAGGGGTTATCTGACAACTTTGACCTTATGAAGACTTTTGTAGAGCTAAATGAGCTGAACATTTAAGCAAGGAACAGCTTTTCTCTATCTGCAATAGATTTCATTTTATAGGCCAACAAGAGGCTCCCAGGAGCCTGAATCGCTCACCTGGTCTTGATGTTGACCCTATACTTTTGTAGAGCTAAATGAGCTGAACATTTAAGCAAGCAACAGCTTTTCTCTACCTGCAATAGTTTTCATTCTATAGGCCAAAAACACCATTTTTCACCTATAAGGGGCCATAACCCCTATAAGGAGTTACTGACAACTTCGACCCTATGGAGACTTTTGTAGAGTTAAATGAGCTGAACATTTAAGCAAGCAACAGCTAATCTCTATCTGCAATAGTTTTCATTCTGTAGGCCAAAAACATGAAAAATCGCTTTTTTCAAAGGCTGTAACCCCTGTAAGGGGTCACCTGACAACTTCTACCCTATGGAGAATTTTGTAGAGCTAAATGAGCTGAACATATAAGCAAGCAACAGCTAATCTCTATCTGCAATAGTTTTCATTCTGTAGGCTAAAAACATGAGAAATCGCTATTTTTCAGGGGCCGTAACCCCTATAAGGGGTCATCTGACAACTTCAACCCTATGGACAATTTTGTAGAGCTAAATGAGCTGAACATTTAAGCAAGCAACAGCTAATCTCTATCTGCAATAGTTTTCATTTTATAAGACAAAAACATGAAAAATCGCTATTTTTCAGGGGCCGTAATCCCTATAAGGGGTCATCTGACAACTTCGACCCTATGGAGAATTTTGTAAAGCTAAATGCGCTGAACATTTAAGCAAGCAACAGCTAATCTCTATCTGCAATAGTTTTCATTCTGTAGGCCAAAAACATGAAAAATCGCTATTTTTCAGGGGCCGTAACCCCTATAAGGGATCATCTGACAACTTCGACCCTATGGAAAATTTTGTAGAGCTAAATGAGCTGAACATCTAAGCAAGCAACAGCTAATCTCTATCTGCAATAGTTTTCATTCTGTAGGACAAAAACATGAAAAAACGCTATTTTTCAGGGGCCGTAACCCCTATAAGGGGTCATCTGACAACTTCGACCCTATGGAGACTTTTGTAGAGCTAAATGAGCTAAACATTTAAGCAAGCAACAGCTAATCTCTATCTGCAATAGTTTTCATTCTGTAGGCCAAAAACATGAAAAATGGCTATTTTTCACCTTTAAGGGGCCGTAACCCCTATAAGGGGTTATCTGACAACTTCAACCCTATGGAGAATTTTGTAGAGTTAAATGAGCTGAACATTTAAGCAAGCAACAGCTAATCTCTATCTGCAATAGTTTTCATTCTGTAGGCCAAAAACATGAAAAAATGCTATTTTTCACCTTCAAGGGGCCGTAACCCCTATAAGGGGTCATCTGACAACTTTGACCAAATGGAGACTTTTGTAGAGCTTTTGATGCTGAATCATTAGCGTGGCCTCAGATTTCCTCTTTCTCTTATACTTTTTGATTTATAAGCCAAAAACAGTAGTCTGACCCCCCCTAGTCTATTTTTAGTAACGGCGGCCATGTTTTTTAACGGATCAAAAATCAAAACACAAGTTTGGTGCAGGACACCCTAAGGATCATTCATACCAAGTTTCATTAAATTCTGTTTGGTAGTTTCAGAGGAGAAGATTTTTGAAAAATTGTTAACAGACGACGACGACGACGACGACAGACGACGACAGACGACGACGACGACGACGACGGACGCCAAGTGATGGTAATAGCTCACCTTCGGTCCAGGTGAGCTAAAAACAGTTAAAGGGGAATAACTCTTAAAGGGCCGATCTGACAATTTAGACCCTGAAATCATTTTTGTAGATCTCAATGAGCTAAGCAATTTTGCAATGCTAACTTTTCCTCTACCTCTAACGGTTTTCAAGATATTGTCCAAAAACTGCAAAAATGGTCAAATTTGATGATTAAAGGGCAATAACTCCTATAAGGAGTCGTTTCACAACTTCGACTCAATGGAGAGATTCGTAGAGCTTTTGATGCTGAACAAGGAAGGTTGCTTCGGATTTTCTCTATCTTTTATACTTTTTGAGTTATAAGCCAAAAACAATGGTCTGACCCCCCTATTCTATTTTTAGCAACAGCGGCCATGTTGGTTGGTCCACATGTATATAATTCACAAACTTGGTAGAGGACATCCTAAAGATCATGTATACCAAGTATCAATGCAATCCCTTCAGTAGTTTTAGAGAAGAAGATTTTTGAAAATCAGTGTAAATTAATGGAAAAAACAGTTAAAGGGGAATAACTCTTAAACGGCCGATCTGACAATTTAGACCCTGAAATCATTTTTGTAGATCTCAATGAGCTAAGCAATTTTGCAATGCTATTTTTTCCTCTACCTCTAACGGTTTTCAAGATATTGTCCAAAAACTGCAAAAATGGTCAAATTTGATGATTAAAGGGCAATAACTCCTATAAGGAGTCGTTTCACAACTTCGACTCAATGGAGAGATTCGTAGAGCTTTTGATGCTGAACAAGGAAGGTTGCTTCGGATTTTCTCTATCTTTTATACTTTTTGAGTTATAAGCCAAAAACAATGGTCTGACCCCCTATTCTATTTTTAGCAACAGCGGCCATGTTGGTTGGTCCACATGTATATAATTCACAAACTTGGTAGAGGACATCCTAAAGATCATGTATACCAAGTATCAATGCAATCCCTTCAGTAGTTTTAGAGAAGAAGATTTTTGAAAATCAGAGTAAATTAATGGAAAAAACAGTTAAAGGGGAATAACTCTTAAACGGCTGATCTGACAATTTAAACCCTGAATCACTTTAGTAGATCTCAATGAGCTAAACAATTCTGCAATGCTAACTTTTCCTCTAGCTCTAACGGTTTTCAAGATATTGTCCAAAAACTGCAAAAATGGTCAATTTTGATGATTAAAGGGCATTAACTCCTATAAGGAGTCGTTTCACAACTTCGACTCAATGGAGAGATTCGTAGAGCTTTTGATGCTGAACAAGGAGGGTTGCTTCGGATTTTCTCTATCTTCTATACTTTTTGAGTTATAAGCCAAAAACAATGGTCTGACCCCCTATTCTATTTTTAGCAACGGCGGCCATGTTGGTTGGTCGACATGTATATAATTCACAAACTTGGTAGAGGACATCCTAAAGATCATGTATACCAAGTATCAATGCAATCCCTTCAGTTGTTTTAGAGAAGAAGATTTTTGAAAATCAGTGTAAATTAATGGAAAAAACAGTTAAAGGGGAATAACTCTTAAACGGCCGATCTGACAATTAAGACCCTGAAATCATTTTTGTAGATCTCAATGAGCTAAACAATTTTGCAATGCTATCTTTTCCTCTAGCTCTAACGGTTTTCAAGATATTGTCCAAAAACTGCAAAAATGGTCAAATTTGATGATGAAAGGGCAATAACTCCTATAAGGAGTCGTTTCACAACTTCGACTCAAGGGAGAGATTCGTAGAGCTTTTGATGCTGAACAAGGAAGGTTGCTTCGGATTTTCTCTATCTCTTATACTTTTTGAGTTATAAGCCAAAAACAATGGTCTGACCCCCCTGTTCTATTTTTAGCAACGGCGGCCATGTTGGTTGGTCGACATGTATATAATTCACAAACTTGGTAGATGACATCCTAAAGATCATGTATACCAAGTATCAATGCAATCCCTTCAGTGGTTTCAGAGAAGAAGATCTTTGAAGAAAAGTTAACGGACGACGGACGACAGACGACGGACGGACGACGGACGCTTAACGATGACAATAGCTCACATGACCCTTCGGGTCAGGTGAGCTAAAAACACTATTTTTTGCATTTAAGGGGCTGTATTTACCTTTCAGGGGTCATCTGACATCTTCGACCCTATGTAGACTTTTGTAGAGCCAAATGAGCTGAACATTTAAGCAAGCAACAGCTTTTCTCTATCTGAAATAGTTTTCATTTCATAGACCAAAAACATTATTTTTTGCCTTTAAGGGGCTGTATTCACCTATCAGGGGTCATCTGACATCTTCGACCCTATGAAGACTTTTGTAGAGCTAAATGAGCTGAACTTTAAAGCAAGCAACAGCTTTTCTTTATCTGCAATAGTTTTCATTCTATAGGCCAAAAACATTATTTTTCGCCTTTAATGGGCTGTAACCCCTATAAGGGGTCATCTGACAACTTCCACCCTATGAAGACTTTTGTAGAGCTAAATGAGCTGAACATTTAAGCAAGCAACAGCTTTTCTCCATCTGCAATAGTTTTCATTCTATAGGCCAAAAACACTATTTTTCATCTTTATGGGACTGTAACCCCTTTAAGGGGTCATCTGACAACTTTGACCTTATGAAGACTTTTGTAGAGCTAAATGAGCTGAACATTTAAGCAAGCAACAGCTTCTCTCTATCTGCAATAGTTTTCATTTTATAGGCTAAAACATTTTTTTTTGCCTTTAAGGGGCTGTAACCCCTTTAAGGGGTCATCTGACATCTTCGACCCTATGAAAACTTTTGTAGAGCTAAATGAGCTGAACATTTAAGCAAGAAACAGCTTTTCTCTATCTGCAATAGTTTTTATTCTATAGGCCAAAAACACTATGTTTCACTTTAAGGGGCGGGGCTGTAACCCCTTTAAGGGGTTATCTGACAACTTTGACTTTATGAAGACTTTTGTAGAGCTAAATGAGCTGAACATTTAAGCAAGCAACAGCTTCTTTCTATCTGCAATAGTTTTCATTTTATAGGCCAAAACACTACTTTTTGCCTTTAAGGGGCTGTAACCCCTTTAAGGGGTTATCTGACATCTTCGACCCTATGAAGACTTTTTAAGAGCTAAATGAGCGGAACATTTAAGCAAGCAACAGCTTTTCCCTATCTGAAATAGTTTTAATTCTATAGGCCAAAAACACTATTTTTCGCCTTAAAGGGGCTGTAACCCCTATAAAGGGTCATCTGACAACTTTGACCCAATGAAAATTTTTGTAGAGCTAAATGAGCTGAACATTTAAGCAAGCTACAGCTTTTCTCTATCTGCAATAGTTTTCATTTTATAAGCCAAAAACATGAAAAAAACACTATTTTTCACCTTTAAGGGGCTGTAACCACTATAAGGGACCATCTGACAACTTCGAGCAAATGGAGACATTAGTAGAACTTTTGATGCTGAAGCAGGAGGGTGGCATCAGATTTCATCTATCTCTAATACTTTTTGATTTACAAGCCAAAAACAGTAGTTTGACCCCCTTGGTCTATTTTTAGTAACGGTGGCCATGTTTTTGACGGATCAAAAATCGAAACACAAAGGACAGTTACTCCCGTTAAAATCTGTGGACCTGCACGAACTTAAACGTGACCTGTAACCTATCGTGGTCAACTCACATACCAAAAATCAGTTCTTTCTATAACCGATCAGAAAAAAGTGCGGCAACTGCAATTTCAGCGAATTTTCATAGTCGAAGGGGCCATAATTCCAATAAAAATTTGTGAACAGGTATGAAACTGTAACTTGATCTGTAATTCATGATGGTAAACTCACATACCAAACATCAGTTCATTATGTATAGGAGAATCTACAGTAAACCATACATTCTCCTACTTAAACCATTTTACACCGGGGAAAACGATATATAAATGTATAAATATGATTAAACATTACTAGCATCTGTATTTTATGAAAACTTATTTAAAAAACGTAGTTCCGACATCCCATCCGATCCTTCATGATGTTCATAAATTTTCCCGCCTTATTCAATTTTATCGTGAGCAGATTGTGAGTACTTTTAACATGTTTTATAACGGACAACACGGATTTAGTCGTGTTTTTGTCAATGGATTTAAATTTTGAAATTCATCATGGATTATTTAAAATTTCAACAATGGATTTATTTTTCGTTCTTGGGAATAAATTACAGAAGCAAGCAACAGGTAAGATGCTTTAAACAACGTAATGGTTACTTAGAATTTGGGTAGAAATCAAAATTACAATGCAAAGGATATCATTTTGACACATTCTAAAACCATTCTTTAAAAAAATCATGTTTTTTTATGTTTCCCTTTTGATAAAGTCAAACACATTTGAAATGTTTGCTGCTTAAAATGATTTAACAACGTAACAACTGAAACATTTATTGATGTTTATTATCGGTCACTTCCAGTTGTGATTCCGGGGTTTTGAACCCCCCTTTCAATTGAAAATTTATTATAGTTTTGTGCATATTTTAGGCAAAAATTGTCTGGAGCCTCGTTCTCACTCGACTTTATAAAATCAGAACACCCCCTAAAAGGTTTATTAGATATCCATCGGTTTGATTAAGTCCAATGCCTATGAACACAGCAAACATCTATAAATAAAGTAGTGGATTATTCATTTTCAAGTCAGAAAAAAACACATGGTGAACAGTATTATTTCGAAATTTCTGTACCAATAACGATTAAACAGGTTGGGTGTAATAGCTCATCTGCGCTATATAGCTCATTTGATGGTATTTAGTATCAAATGAACTATAATTTTTATGAAGTAAAAACCTTTTTTTTTTAATTTGAAATTTTTGTTGCATTGTCGCATATGTCCATGTAATTAGCAACATTTTTTGTAAAAGAAGATGGCCAGAAATATTTATGGTTTTTCTGATTGATACTACGAAAATTTGCAAATTTCCATGATTATGTCCAAGAAAAACCATTTGAAATAACTACCATGTTTCTTTACAAAAAATGATCAGCAATATATACATTTATGCGACAATCAAACGAAAAATTGAAAATCTAAAATTATTTTTTTTTTTACTTCATGAAAAAAAATATTCCATTTGATACTAGATACCATCAAATAAGCTATATAGCGGAAATGAGCTAATGAACAACCAACCTGTTAAATACCTTGCTATTTGAAGAAAAAAACGACGGCAAATTGAAACATATTGAGCACTTATTGACACAATTATTGCACACAATTTTGAGGGTGTCACGGCCCTTTTGGTACGCGGTATTCCGTCCTTTTTAAAGGGTATTCGGTACGCCAAGGTGTGGTACGCGGTACGCGATGTTCCGAATTTTTAGGCTTTTGGTACGCGTACGCCGTGATCTTTAGAGTATTCGGTATTCCAGTCTTTTTAACGGTATTCTGTCCATTTTTAAACGGTATTCGGTATTCCGGGGGCGGGGGCTGTGACACCCCCAATTTTTGCACAATCGATGCGTTTTATCAGATTTAAAATGCATACGCTTACCTGTAAAAACAAAATCAAATTGCAATGATCATTCGACAAGGAATAATTATTTGCTTTATTATTTAATTTCCTCATTCATTAGAACACGGGTTGTTACATGTACCGGCTATCGTTAACACTGGATAGTTCTGAAGACAGTAAAAAAGTACCCGTGCATAAATTCTATCATCGAAATGGGAAATCGAGAAAATGGTAGACAAAAGTCTAATCCTAGCATGTTGTGTACTATTTTTTCCATTGTCTTCTTCTTTGTTATAAAAAAAAACCAAAACAGAGTATATTTTAGGCTGTCTAAAGATTTCCAGCGGTTATCGATAGCCGGTCACCGTGTAGAAGAAAAAAAAACATACAAACAAATTTGCAATTAACACACGTTTAATATTTCTTTATTCGAAATTAAATTGTTTTAATATTTTTTCTAGATTTACTACCAATCACTTGCTGAAAAGGAGCGCTACAGATGTACATCTTAATGTGGAGAACAAAGAACTTTTATGTCATACCACTTTTGTCGCCAATCATAAATGAGCAAAATTTTCATAATGTCAGGATTGTTTTATGTGTTTGGACAACTATTAAGATAAATATTCATGTGCACTTTTGAGACGCTTTGAAAACGTCGATTTAAGTGGGTTACGTTTCGGACAAAATGGAGTGTTTCATCATCGGAAATTTGAGATTTTTGAACGCATGGAATAAATTATTTTATTTATTTTTAGTTGAATAAAACTTGATTCCTGTATTCAATGCATTTTTTTTACCCTTTAAAAGGGTAAATTTCTTGAAAACTAATCACTCCCGGTCGGTAATCTGAACCCAGTGTTTGCCCTTATGGTTTGTGATCAGTGGACCGTGAAAAGTTCATGGAACACTGATCATGAACAATAGACAGCGCAGTGAATTCGTAAAAAATAATCCACACTTTAAACAATAGAATGACGTCATTAAAATGGTTTAAATTAGTGTTAAGAAAACCAGACAAGAGGCTCCCAGGAGCCTGAATCGCTCACCTTGTCTTTATGTCAACCCTATAAAGAACATTTTAGAGCTAAATAAGCTGAACATTTAAGCAAGCAACAGCTTTTCTCTTACAACAATAATTTTCATTCTGTAGGCCAAAAATGTGCAAAATGTTATTTTAGGGTCATCTGAACACTTTGACCCTATAACTATTTTGTTAAGAGCTTAATGAACTGAACATTTAAGCAAGCAACCACTTTTCTTTATCTGCTATAGTTTTCATTATATAAGCCAACAAGAGGCTCCCAGGAGCCTAAATCGCTCACCTGGTCTTGATGTCAACCATATAAAGAACTTTGTAGAGCTAAATAAGCTGAACATTTAAGCAAGCAACAGCTTTTCTCTTTCAGCGATAGTTTTCATTCTGTAGGCCAAAAATGTGCAAAATGTTATTTATATTAAGGGCCATCTGAACACTTTGACTCTATAGAGACTTTCGTTAAGAGCTAAATGAACTGAACATTTAAGCAAGCAACCACTTTTGTTTATCTGCTATAGTTTTCCGTTTGTTTTCATTATATAAGCCAAAAACATGAAAACACGTAAATTAAAGGACAGTACCCCTATAAGGGGTCATCTGACAATTTCGACCCTATGAAGACTTTTGTACAGCTTAATGAGCTGAGCATTTAAGCAAGCAACAGCTTTTCTCTATCTGCAATAGTTTTCATTCTATAGGCCAAAAAAACTATTTTCACCTTTAAGGGGCTGTAACCCCTATCAGGGGTCATCTGACAACTTCGACCCTATGAAGACTTTTGTAGAGCTTAATGAGCTGAACATTTAAGCAAGCAACAGCTTTTCTCTATCTGCAATAGTTTTCATTCTATGGGCCAAAAACACTATTTTTCGCCTTTAAGGGGCTGTAACCCCTATAAGGGGTCATCTGACAACTTTGACCCTATGAAGACTTTTGTAGAGCTAAATGAGCTGAACATTTAAGCAAGCAACAGCTTTTCTCTATCTGCAATAGTTTTCATTCTATAGGCCAAAAAAACTATTTTCACCTTTAAGGGGCTGTAACCCCTATAAGGGGTCATCTGACAACTTCGACCCTATGAAGACTTTTGTAGAGCTTAATGAGCTGAACATTTAAGCAAGAAACAGCTTTTCTCTATCTGCAATAGTTTTCATTCTATAGGCCAAAAACACTATTTTTCGCCTTAAAGGGGCTGTAACCCCTATAAGGGGTCATCTGACAACTTCGACCCTATGAAGACTTTTGTAGAGCCTAATGAGCTGAACATTTAAGCAAGCAACAGCTTTTCTCTATCTGCAATAGTTTTCATTCTATGGGCCAAAAACACTATTTTTCGCCTTTAAGGGGCTGTAACCCCTATAAGGGGTCATCTGACAACTTTGACCCTATGAAGACTTTTGTAGAGCTAAATGAGCTGAACATTTAAGCAAGCAACAGCTTTTCTCTATCTGCAATAGTTTTCATTCTATAAGCCAAAATCATTAAAAACCGCTATTTTTCACCTTTAAAGGGCTGTAACCCCTATAAGAGATCATCTGACAACTTTGACCAAATGGAGACTTTTGTAGAACTTTTGATGCTGAAGCAGTAGGGTGGCATCAGATTTCATCTATCTCTGACTTATACTTTTTGAATTACAAGCCAAAAACAGTAGTCTGACCCCCCTGGTCTATTTTTAGTAACGGTGGCCATGTTTTTTGGCGGATCAAAAATCAAAACACAAGTTTGGTGCAGGACACCCTAAGGATCATTCATATCAAGTTTCATTAAATTCTGTTCAGTAGTTTCAGCGGAGAAGATTTTTGAAAATTGTTAACAGACGACAGACGACGACGGACGCCAAGTGATGGCAATAGCTCACCTGGACCTTCGGTCCAGGTGAGCTAAAAACATGAAAACACGTAAATGTAGGGGCAGTAACCCTTCAAGGGGTCATCTGACAAGTTCGACCTTATGAAGACTTTTGTAGAGCTAAATGAGCTGAACGTTTAAGCAAGAAACAGCTTTTCTCTATCTGAAATAGTTTTCATTTCATAGGCCAAAAAAACACTATTTTTTGCCTTTAAGGGGCTGTATTTACCTTTCAGGGGCCATCTGACATCTTCGACCCTATGAAGACTTTTGATTTACAAGCCAAAAACAGTAGTCTGACCCCCTTGGTCTAGTTTTAGTAACAGTGGCCATACTTTTTGACGGATCAAAAATCGAAACAGAAGTTTGGTGCAGGACATCCTAAAGATCAATCATACTAAGTTTCATTAAATTCTGTTCAGTAGTTTCAGAGGAGAAGATTTTTGATAAATTGTTAACAGAGGACAGACGAGGACGACGACGACGGACGCAAAGTGATTGCAATAGCTCACATGGACCTTCGGTCCAGGTGAGCTAAAAAAGGTAATGCACCCGATGTCAAGTATACAATATTTAAAGTAAACGACTTATTCAGCCCATCTTAAAACTACAGGTCGCTAAGGTTTTTGTGTCTGTAAACACAGATGATGCCCCTGTGATGTTTTGAAATTGACTCACAATCGTAGAAAAAAGTCAAGAAAACTTATTTTCATAGACCGGAACAAAAATCAAACTAAATCTGTAATTTATCATAATAGACTCACATACCAAACATCAGTTCATTATAATAATGTTAAGAAAACCAGACAAGAGGCTCCCAGGAGCCTGAATCGCTCACCTGGTCTTGATGTCAACCCTATAAAGAACTTTTTAGAGCTAAATAAGCTGAACATTTAAGCAAGCAACAGCTTTTCTCTTCCAGCAATAATTTTCATTCTGTAGTCCAAAAATGTGCAAAATGTTTTTTTATGGCCATCTGAACACTTTGACTCTATAGAGACTTTTGTTCAGAGCTTAATGAACTGAACATTTAAGCAAGCAACCACTTTTCTTTATCTGCTATAGTTTTCATTATATAAGCCAAAAACATAAAAGCACGTTAATGTAGGGGCAGTAACCCTATAAGGGGTCATCTGACAAGTTCGACCCTATGAAGACTTTTGTAGAGCTAAATGAGCTGAACATTTAAGCAAGCAACAGCTTTTCTCAATCTGAAAAGGTTTTAATTTCATAGGCCAAAAACACTATTTTTTGCATTTAAGGGGCTGTAATCTCTTTCAGGGGTCATCTGACATCTTCGACCCTATGAAGACTTTTGTAGAGTTTAATGAGCTGACATTTAAGCAAGCACCAGCGTTTCTTTATCTGCAATAGTTTTCATTCTATAGACCAAAAACACTATTTTCGCCTTTAATGGGCTGTAACCCCTATAAGGGGTCATCTGACAACATCACCCTATGACTACTTTTGATGAGCTAAATGAGCTGAACATTTTAGCAAGCAACAGCTTTTCTCTATCTGCAATAGTTTTCATTCTATAGGCCAAAAACACTTTTTTTCACCTTTAAGGGGTTGTAACCCATTTAAGGGGTCATCTGACAACTTTGACCTTATGAAGACTTTTGTAGAGCTAAATGAGCTGAACATTTAAGCATGCCACAGCTTTTCTCTATCTGCAATAGTTTTCAATTTATAGGCCAAAAACACTATTTTTTGCCTTTAAGGGGCTGTAACCCCTTTAAGGGGTCATCTGACATCTTCGATCCTATAAAGACTTTTGTAGAGCTATATGAGCTGAACATTTAAGCAAGCAACAGCTTTTCCCTATCTGCAATAGTTTTCATTCTATAGGCCAAAAACACTATTTTTTGCCTTTAAGGGGCTGTAACCCCTTTAAGGGGGCATTTGACAACTTTGACCCTATGAAAACTTTTGTAGAGCTAAATGAGTTGAACATTTAAGCAAGCAACATCTTTTCTCTATCTGCAATAGTTTTCATTTTATAAGCCAAAAACATTAAAAAACACTATTTTTCACCTTTAAGGGGCTGTAACCCCTATAAGGGATCATCTGACAACTTTGACCAAATGGAGACATTACTAGAACTTTTGATGCTGAAGCAGTAGGGTAGCATCAGATTTCATCTATCTCTAATACTTTTTGATTTACAAGCCAAAAACAGTAGTCTGACCCCCTTGGTCTAGTTTTAGTAACAGTGGCCATACTTTTTGACGGATCAAAAATCGAAACAAAAGTGTGGTGCAGGACATCCTAAAGATCAATCATACTAAGCTTCATTAAATTCTGTTCAGTAGTTTCAGAGGAGAAGATTTTTGATAAATTGTTAACAGAGGACAGACGAGGACGACGACGACGGACGCCAAGTGATTGCAATAGCTCACACCTTCGGTCCAGGTGAGCTAAAAAAGGTAATGCACCCGATGTCAAGTATACAATATTTAAAGTAAACGACTTATTCAGCCCATCTTACAACTACAGGTCGCTAAGGTTTTTGTGTCTGTATACACAGATGATGCCCCTGTGATGTTTTGAAATTGACTCACAATCGTAGAAAAAATTCAAGAAAACTTATTTTTATAGACCGGAACAAAAATCAAACTAAATCTGTAATTTTTCATAATCGACTCACATACCAATTATCAGCTTAATATCTGCAAACATGTGGAAAAATAGTCAAGTAAACTGTTAATTCATGAAATGTTTAAGTCTAAGGGCCATAAAGTTTGATGAAAATCAACTGACTAGATAAACTTGATCTGTAACTCATCATGATAGAGTCACATAAACAGTCCGCCAAAAGTTAAGCACCACCCATTTTAAAATGGCACCCTCTTTTTATATTTTATTGAAATATTCTAATCTTTTGCACACAAAAACCTTTGGGTATAAGAGCAATTTGCATCCTACAAAACTTGAAAATAAAGACAGATTTTCAGAATATTGGTACATAGTATTGTTTGAATTTACCCGATCCTGAATTCAAGTTTCGGAGATCGATAGAAGAAGCAGAGGTATGAAAGCAAAACTTGTTTTTCAAAGAACCTTTCACATGACACTTCCTTAATTTGTCGCGTTGTCAATCACATCAAACGACAAATATGAGTTTTAATGGGCTTTGCAGGTTTTTGGGGCCTGCTTAAAAATGTGTCTGCTTTTCCCGACTCTCTAAAGAAGGTCCAGGTGAGCTATTACCATCACTTGGCGTCCGTCGTCGTCGTCTGTCGTCGTCGTCTGTTAACAATTTTTCAAAAATCTTCTCCTCTGAAACTACTGAACAGAATTTAATGAAACTTGGTATGAATGATCCTTAGGGTGTCCTGCACCAAACTTGTGTTTTGATTTTTTATCCGTTAAAAATCATGGCCACCGTTACTAAAAATAGACCAGGGGTGTCAGACAACTGTTTTTGACTTGTAAATCAAAAAGTATAAGAGATAGATGAAATCTTATGCCACCCTACTGCTTCAGCATCAAAAGTTCTACAAAAGTCTCCATTTGGTCAAAGTTGTCAGATGTTCCCTTAAAGGGGTTACAGCCCCTTAAAGGTGAAAAATAGCATTTTTGGCCTATAGAATGAAAACTATTGTAGATAGAGAAAAGCTGTTGCTTGCTTAAATGTTCAGCTCATTAAGCTCTACAAAGGATCCATAGGGTCAAAGTTGTCAGATGACCCCTTATAGGGGTTACAGTCCATTAAAGGCGAAAAATAGTGTTTTTGGCCTATAGAATGAAAACTATTGCAGATAGAGAAAAGCTGTTGCTTGCTTAAATGTTCAGCTCATTTAGCTCTACAAAAGTCTCCATAGGGTCGAAGTTGTCAGATGACCCTTTATAGGGGTTAAAGCCCCTTAAAGGCAAAAATAATGTTTTTGGCCTATAGAATGAAAACTATTGCAGATAGAGAAAAGCTGTTGCTTGCTTAAATGTTCAGCTCATTTAGCTCTACAAAAGTCTCCATAAGGTTAAAGTTGTCAGATGATCCCTTATAAAGGTTGCAGTCCCTTAATAGTTAAAGATAGCGTTTTTGCATGTTTTTGGCCTATAGAATGAAAACTATTGTAGATAGAGAAAAGCTGTTGCTCGCTTAAATGTTCAGCTCATTTAGCTCTACAAAAGTCCACATAGGGTCAAAGTTGTCAGATGACCCCTTATAGGGGTAACAGCCCCTTGAAGGCGAAAAATAGTATTTTTGGCCTATAAAATGAAAACTATTGCAGATAGAGAAAAGCTGTTGCGTGCTAAAATGTTCAGCTCATTTAGCTGTACAAAAGTCTTTATGGGGTCAAAGTTGTCAGATGACCCTTTATAGGGGTTAAAGCCCTTTAAAGGCCAAAAATAGTGTTTTTGGCCTATAGAATGAAAACTATTGCAGATAGAGAAAAGCTGTTGCTTGCTTAAATTTTCAGCTCATTTAGCTCTATAAAAGTCTTCATAGGGTTGAAGTTGTCTTATAACCCCTTATAGAGGTTACAACCCCTTAAAAATTGAATTATAGTGTTTTTTGATTATTTAGAATTAAAACTATTGCAGATAGAGAAAAGCTTTTTCAAGCTTAAACATTCAGCTCATTTAGCTATACAAAAGTCTTCATAGGGTTGACATCAAGACCAGGTGAGCGATTCAGGCTCCTTAGATGATAATAAAATAAGGTTGTTTAAAAAGGTTTATCAAAGATTTAAGGCAAAAAATCTTTTTTTTTTCATGGTTTTTCAGAAAATGTCTTTTATTCGTAAAAATCAAAAAATGAGCTAAAACTGTTTCCAGAAAGACATTTCTGTCATAAAAATTGTGTGATCATAACACTTATTAAGTAACAGTTTTGTGTGAAGGATAAACATGTCGATGAACTTTAATAGTGATGAATGGACATTTTCTTTCAAAAATGGATTTTACAGAAAATGATATTTTAGAAAAGTGTTGTTTTGGACAGAGAACAAACACCATTGCTCGCACAAATCAATACGACATTAAATTTTGAAGTTTCTGATGCAAAAAGTGTCCATATCAAATCCATTTTCTAATGGCAGCATCCTTTTTTCAGTTTGTGGCCTAAAATTTGACCAGAAAAGATTTATCCCCCTTTTCAACAATTTGTGCTGGGTATTGTTTTGTCATTTTAATGAATATGTTTTAACAATATGTTTTACTGTAAGGCATCAAGCCAACTTAAAGAATACACACCTTAAGTCCAAGGGTAATGATTCCGGTGAAAATCAACGGACCGGAACCAAATGCAAACTTGATATGTAACTCATCATGATAGACTCACATACCACAAATCAGCACTATATCTGACAGCATGTAGAAATAAATTCCGGAAAACTTGCGGTTCGGACGGACGGACAAGGATAAATCAATATACCCTCAAACTGTAGTTCCGGGTTCATAAAAAGTGCGGAAAACTTAGGCGTGACTGGTAACTAACATTTTTTTGTCTGACCTATTCCTGGGATGTATTTTTATAGAGACATTCTGCTTTTCGTAAAAAAGCAATTTTATCAAACAGACAAGAACAGATGTAGGTTTATCAGTTTAACACAACAAAGGAAAAACTTGTCGTCCTTCTGAAACACTTGGGATTTTTAAACGGGTTGTGTAGTCCGGCTGTGTTGCGTGTTCCGTACACGTATCTTTGTTTAGTTTTTATTTCAAAGTTTTCTTTTATTGGCCTGTTTATTAACTGCATATTTGCATTTACTATACAAGAAGTTTCTCATTCCATTTTGTAAAAGTTCAACTAGTTTTGGAATGAGACATGCTATAAGTTTGATAAAAATATAACCTAACAATTAATTGACAACTTGTATCACTGCGCGATCAAAATATTGACCAATGCTCTTTTTTTATTTTATTTGCTCTTTTGATCTGAAGACAGCTTTTATTTTCGATATAAAACCTCGTATTTCATATCATTGTTTAACTTGATAATAAACGTCTTTAGGGTATTCTCCCTGATATAAGCAATCTTCGTGATTAAATCCAGATCAACACACAATTCTCTAAGGATTTCACGAAAAAAAAATATTCTCTTTTAAGAACATATCCTGAAAAAGGTCTGTCAGTGAAAACATAATTGCTTCTGCAACTTGTTCGAACGTTATTCTGGTTTGGATTATAAAAACAATTTATACCAACATTAGTCACGTTCTTTACAATTAAAATGCTTTAAATTCAAGATGAAAAAAAATGATAATGACAATGTTTAGGATAGTTATTATCATTTAATTCCAGATATTGTTACTATAAATATAAATATTAAGACATTGTTTAAGGCATCAAATCTCAGGTTTTTTTAACATGTCAGATTATTGGTTTCATTTTACCTTGTTATTTACCTTGTTCAACGTGTAGGACCTAATTCTGATCAGGACAAGAACTTAAAACAGAGATAGTATTGGAGTATGGCCAAGAAGTTACATGTACCTGTGTTGTTTTCTTAATTAAATCATTCATATACATGTAAATTGTAGCACGATTCATATTATTTTCAGATGATTTGCAAGATGATTCATACTAGTAATAAACAAGATTGCTACGCGTAGCCATGTGTCCCCCGCCGCTGCATAAAAGTTGTGTGGTATGTCAATTCAAGCAATACATTCTCTGAGAAACGATAGAAATAGGTTGTCAAAATATGGGATGATCACCTTTTAACAGTACCCTATCAGTGTGTAAAGTTTCAGCAACATCCATTCAGTAGTATCCAAGGAGTTGCACCCACAAAAACGTTTGACAAAGTCCCATTTTTCGGACTGAAAAATCACAAATTCATAAATAACTCGAAAACCGTAAATATCGCTTCAAATTTTTTTTCGTATTAATATAGAGTACCTTTTGGTCTATCAGCCTACAAAATTTCAGAACTCTGTGCACCTAGGTAACCAAGATATTGGATGTCCTATATTTTGACCTTTCTTCCCTGTTTCCATGGAAACGGCGGCCATTTTGAAAATTTCAAATATGGGATGATCATCTACTAATTGTACCCTATCAGTGTGTAAAGTTTCAGCAACATCGGTTCAGTAGTGTCCGAGGAGTTGTACCCACAAAAACGTTTGACTAAGTCCCATTTTTCGGACTGAAAAATCACAAATTCGTAAATAACTCGAAAACCGTAAATATCGCTTCAAAATTTTTTTTCGTATTATTATAGAGTACCTTTTGCTCTATCAGCCTACAAAATTTCAGAACCCTGTGCACCTAGGTAACCGAGATATTGAATGTCCTATATTTTGACCTTTCTTCCGTTTCCATGGAAACGGCGGCCATTTTGAAAATTTCAAATATGGGATGATCATCTACTAATTGTACCCTATCAGTGTGTAAAGTTTCAGCAACATCCGTTCAGTAGTGTCCGAGGAGTTGCACCCACAAAAAACGTGACGGACGGACGGACGGACAGACGGACGGACGGAGACCATTACTAAGTCCCTACGCCGCGTTGCGGCGGGGGACAATAAAATAAAACCTGCAATGCAAAAAAAATTCACAGAACGAATTCCTTCGTAAAATATTATTAATGCGCAAAAAAAAACAATATACATGTAATCATCATTTCATTGCTTTTGACTTTAATTATATTTAAGGAATGACTTTAAAAGTTGGTTATTTTATTAAATGGGTAGGGTCGTTTTATGCTTGGCGCTTTATGTAGAGCGTAAAACGACCCTACCCATTTTATATCCCTTTAAAATGACCAACTATTTAAGTCATTCCTTATAATTTAATTTCGTAAGATTTATATTAACTATCGAGTATTCAACAACAAAAATCATAGGGACTATTTCGAAAATGCCGCGGCGGATGAAGATGTTAGTGACGTCACAAGACCAAACTATATTACACAAAATAACATGGGTCGGTCCAACCATTCAAATTGAGCGTTACATTCCATTGATGCTATAAGTTTTAAGTTGCTATAAGTAAAAAAGCATCAAGAAATGTAGATCTTCGACATGTAAACTGGAGACCAATACAACTTATAAGTGTTAGAACATGTATTTATTGCATAGATGCATATGAAATACCGATTTTTCCCAGTGAAATAAAATCTTGTAAATTCACAGTGTGAAATAACCAAAATATTTTCACTCTTGTGTCCTTTCCCGCCGAACTCAATTATGACGTCTTTTATTGTATTGCTTTGTCGGCATGATTGCTGCGATCTAAATTCATATGCCATTCAAATCAATTTGTTAAAAAAAAACAATTAAATAGCGGTATTTTATCTATGTAATAAATATAATTATCAATAAGGTCTCATGAATAACAAAAATATGATCACTCGTGCGGGGACGCACAAAGATTTCCGCACACTCGCTAAATCTGAGTGCGTTCACCGACTCGTGATCATATTTTGGTTATTCACTCGACCCAATTATCCTATTATTAAGGACACTTGTACTCTAGATAAGTGTGAAAGAGGCTTCCCTTTTTAGCTCACCTGACCCGAAGGGTCATGTGAGCTATTGTCATCACTTGGCGTCCGTCGTCCGTCCGTCGTCCGTCGTCCGTCGTCTGTCGTCCGTCGTCCGTAAACTTTTTAAAACGTTAACTCCTCTGACACCATAAGTCCAATTGCTACCAAACTTGGTATGGTTGTTCTTTAGCATTCGGTGCTTAGAACTGATGTGGGGATTTTTGATTCGTCGTAAAACATGGCCGCCATGGCTAAAAATAGAACATAGGGGTAAAATGCAGTTTTTTGCAAATAACTCAAAAACGGCTACAGATATCAAAATTCTGGCATGGATAAAAGTGACCAGCACCTCAAGATCTACCTACCCTGAAATTTTGAAGAAAATCCAACGACCCATGTAGGAGTTATTGCCCTTTTTGTGGATTTTTTGCAAATTTTGCACCTGTTTAGCTCAATATCTTGAAAACTATACTAGATATTTGAGAAATTTAAATTGCATATTGTTAAGCACATCACGGTCTACAAAATATGTAATAGGGTCAACGTTGTAGGACTTTTCCTTTTAGGAGTTATTGTCCTTAGAACGTCAAAATTTAGCATTTTAACAGCATTTCCTCATTACATTGAGAACGTTAACTCCTCTAACACTTTAAGTCCAAATGGAACCAAACCTGGTATAGTTGTTTATTAGCATTAGGTGTATAGAACTGATGTGGGGATTTTTGATTGGTTGTAAAACATGGCCGCTGTGGCAAAAAATAGAACATAGGGGTAAATGGCAGTTTTTTGCAAATAACTCTAAAACGGTGACAGATTTCAAATTTTGAATGGGGGAACAAAAGTGATCAGCACCTCAAGATCTACCAGCTTTGAAATTTTGAAGAAAATCCAACAACCCATGTAGGAGTTATTGCCCTTTTTGTGGATTTTTTGCAAATTTTGCACCTGTTTAGCTCAATATCTTGAAAACTATACTAGATATTTGAGAAATTTAAATTGCATATTGTTAAGCACATCAAGATCTACAAAATATGTAATAGGGTCAACGTTGTAGGACCTTTCCTTTTAGGAGTTATTGCCCTTAGAACGTCAAAATTTAGCATTTTAACAGCATTTCCTCATTACATTGAGAACGTTAACTCCTCTGACACTTTAAGTTCAAATGGAACCAAACTTGGTATAGTTTTTTATAAGCATTAGGTGTATAGAACTGATGTGGGGATTTTTGATTGGTCGTAAAACATGGCCGCTGTGGCTAAATATAGAACATAGGGGTAAATGGCAGTTTTTTGCAAATAACTCTAAAACGGTGACAGATTTAAAAATTTTGATTGGGATCAAAAGTGATCAGCACCTCAAGATCTACCAGCTCTGAAATTTTGAAGAAAATCCAACAACCCATGTAGGAGTTATTGCCCTTTTTGTGTTTTTTTTGCAAATTTTGCACCTGTTTAGCTCAATATCTTGAAAACTATACAAGATATTTGAGAAATTTAAATTGCATATTGTTAAGCGCATCAAGATCTACAAAATTTGTAACAGGGTCAACGTTGTAGGACCTTTCCTTT